>JAFEMH010002249.1:0-362045 GCA_022495995.1 Adenophora triphylla var. japonica | reverse complement strand
CCTCAACTTAGGTTCATACTCCTAAACTAAGTCTCCATTTAGGTTCATACTTTGAACCAAAACCTCAACTTAGATTCATACTCTCTGAACTAAACCTCAACTTAGGTTCATATTCTGAATGGAAACCTCAGCCTTAGGTTCATACTCTCTAATGAAGTCCCCACATAGGTTCATACTCCTGAACTAAACCTCAACTTAGGTTCATACTCCCTGAACTAAGTCTCCATTTAGGTTCATACTTCCCTCGCACCAAACCTCAACTTAGGTTCATACTCCCGAACTAAGTCTCCATTTAGGTTCATACTCCTGGCACCAAACCTCAACTCAGGCTTCATGCTCCCGAACTAAGTCTCCATTTAGGTTCATACTCCTGACTACAAACCTCAACTTAGGTCTTCATGCTCCTGAACTAAGTCTCCATTTAGGTTCATACTCTGGACCAAAACTCAACTTAGGTTCGTGCTCCCGAACTAAGTCTCCATTTAGGTTCATATCTTTGAACCAAACCTCTAATCTTAGGTTCATACTCCTGAACTAAGGACCTCAACTTAGGTTCATACTCAACCAAACCTGAACTAAGGTTCATACTCCGAATCCAAGTTCTACTTAGGTTCATACTCCCGGGACTCAAACCTTAACTTAGCAATCCATACTCTTGAATTAAGTCTCCATTTGAGGTTCATACTCCTGAAACTGAAACCTCACTCCTTAGGTTTATACTCTTGAACTCAAGTCTGCCAGATTCAGGTTCATACTCCTAGGGACCGGTTCAAACCTCAACATAGGTTCATGTCTCCCGAACTAAGTCTCCAGTTTAGGTTCATAGTCATGAACTAAACTTCAACTTGGGTTCTGCTCTTGAACTAAGTCTCCATTTAGGTTCATACTCCTGGACTAAACCTCAACTTAGGTTCATCCCCGAGGAAACCACAACGGAGATCCCATTTCTTCTACCGGCAAGAAACGGTTGAAGCGTAAGTGCACGATCTATCCAATCGAAAGATAATGGAATCCCGTTTCCTTTCCTCATTTTCACTAACAAAGAGAAACGTAAGTACTGATTTCTCCAGCAAAAGTTAACGGAATCCCATTTCTTTCCTCATTAATAATCAACGGTAGTAAAACGTAAGTCCGATTTCTCCGCAACGAAAGTTAACGGAATCCCCGTTTCTTTCCTCGATTCCACCCCTGCCAGCTTTTCGAGCTACGTACGGAGCCGCTTAATTTCTGAATCAGATACATGGGTAGCCTGGACCATAGGTCCGGCCACTTGACCAATTACGGTCATTATCCCTTTCCCTGGCACCAGATGTAAAGACCGATCCCTTCAAATGAAGTCCACTAAAGGACCATCTTTCCCAAACCATCAAGAGGGAAAACATTTCAAATCAGAAGGTCCGAGGGCACCTAAAATGCCATCTTCAAGGTTCGAGGCACCTAAAATGCCATCTTTAAGGTCCGAGGCACCTAAAACGCCATCTTCAAGGTCCAAGGCACCTAAAGACGCCATCATCAAGGTCCGAGGCACCTAAAACGCCAGTCTTCAAGTGTCCGAGGTACCTAAAACGCCATCTTTAAGGTTCGAGGCACCTTAAAATGCCATCATCAGAAGGTCCGAGGCACCTAAAGACGCCATCATCAAGGTTCGAGGCACCTAAAATGCCACCTTCAAGGTTTCCGAGGCACCTAAAACGCCATCATTACCAGGTTGACACCTCAAAATAGTCACTGATCTCAGGGGTTCTACGTCCGAAGATAGCTCGAAAGACCCGAACTACGATCTGGCTTCGATTCCCATTCGGGATACGTAGGTAGCCTATTAAATAGGTTTAGCCACTCAACCACCTTTGGTCACTCCCTTTCCCCATCTTGCTAGATTATGGAGCCTTACTCTTATCGACGAACCCCGCTTCCTTCGAAAGCGCACGATCGTCGAGGGGCTACTATAAGTGCTCCAATTTGAGTTGTTAGTATTTTCGTTAGAAAACTCAACAAAAGCCTTCACACACCTCACTAGAAACCCTAACATCTCTACTAACTCTAAACCTTAACTTTTCTAACAAACCCTAACTTTTCTAACAAAGCAAGGGGTAAGTTAAGGATTGCTATTTGGAGTTAAAACAAGGTAAGGAATCTCACAAAGGGTAAAAATCCGAAAACAAAGAACAAAGAAAGTTGAGTATGTTGAACAATTTATTCCTCCCCGCCCAGAAGCCCGCAAATAGAGGGAGATAATATGATAACACGCTGTACGCCATCAAAAGGATCCGCGCAGATATGTTTTTCCTTCCAAGTGGCCTATAAATAGAGCCCTCCGCATTCATTCATCGAACAACACCAAGCACCGGGAGAAGCTAGAAAACAGTAGAGGAAATTTCCAGAAAATTCGTCTCCATTTTCTCTCTAAGCAATCCTCAAAAATTCTCACACTAAACACATTCAAGTCTTGAATCCATTCAAGCACAATCACAAGGAAGATAAAAAGGTTAAACCATCATTGGTAAACCCTCCTTCTTTAAACCCTAAAACTCTCTTTTAATTTCTTGTTCATCTTGTTCAATTTACATCTTTACTTTACTTGTCTAGTTAATCTTGTTTTTCTTACTTTAATTACTTTATGTCTAGTTTAACTTAAGTTTTGACCTAATATGGTCATTTTGGAGTTCAGTCTCTCATGGGCGAATGACCATCTCAAATGGTCCACACTTTAAATTTCTTGTTAATTTTCCTCTTTTAATTTCATCTTTATAAAATCCCCCTTCCCAGCTCGCAAAGGACATGTTTTAAACCCCATAAATCCCCCAAGGATGACTTGATATGATAACCACTTGACACAAAGTAAGTGGAATCAAGTCTCAGGGATTGAAAATGGGGTGAACATAGGATGCAAATCCCCTAAAAATCACATTTTCTTCAAGAATATGTTGCTGTCCGAATTACTCATTTTTCTCGCTGACTTCAATCCATTTTCCTATTTTTTGAGACACGGTAAAACTTGGAATTTTGGTGTTGACTACAAATTACTTTTTTGTAGCCAACATCCATAGGATTCCAGTCTTGGCAGTCTCTCGAAATCCAGATTTCACATCTGTGATTTCACAGAGGGTTTTAGTCCATCAAATCATCTCCAATTATAAAAATATTTTTAGTAACCTTATTTAAGATGTTTTGAACAACTTTCAATTCTCTCGACTTTCCTCCGTGAGATTCTTGAATTTTTAAAACTCTTAAATCTATTTTAAAATCAAGTGTCCACTGTGCCCTTTTTCATTCTGGCGGAATTGACTTTCAACTTCAAGGAGTCTTTTGAGTACCCAAAACTCAACCCTGAAAATCGTACCAAAAATCATGGGGACATGTTTAATGTCTTTTACAAAGAGTTCTCAATTTTTAGTTTTCTCAGTTGGAATTTGTTTTAACCAAAGAACACACACACGTACAGACACACACACACAAATGGTTTTAAATTAGGAAGACTCGCTTTTACGAGGCATTTCGGGTGAACCCTGGCAACGTTCTTCCGGGAGTGTAACGCTGACCTCCGAACTCAAATGCTCTCTAATTTTAGGGCATTTTTTTCAAAGTTTTGGCCCTTAAACTAAAAACGGCGTGGCGACTCCGTTTGATTTTCTAAAATCTGTACATCCGGCGAGAAATTCTAATCACTAATGCATTGAAATGGCTAATATTTAAATTAATTAAAGTGAGAAAATCAACTGATATATTTCTCAAATTGGGGCTTATCAACTCCCCACCTCGCATCTCATGTGCTTCACATCTCTTTCATCATATTCATCGTTCTGTTGCTCAATGGATTTGCATTAATCTTTCTCAAGTAAGCTTAAGCAAGAAATGAAACCTTAATCTTCATTTAGACTCATCCGGTATGGGATCACGCACGAAACCTTTCACCCATAGGAAAGCCATTACCTCACCCTCACTGGCAAACAATATCCTCTCGTTTCAAGATCAAAGCATGTTTTGAAACCCGTCTTACCATCTCCAGAAAGAAAAGAGGGACTATCCTAGAGGCTCCCATGAATTCAAAGTAAGATATGACCATCTCCAAGTCTCAAGAATGACGAAATGCGGCTGATCTATCCCGGGGACTAGTCAAATTCTCCACTCAAAAATAAATTGAAAAAGCAGAGAGAGGGATAAAAAAAAGAGAGAGAGAGACTAGTCCCTAGCAATTTTCTTAAAAGCAAAAGTTAAAGGATCCAATTGTTTACTCAAGAGGGAGTCTCGTAAGACGAATAAAGAGACAAAGGAGCGTGTAGATGTCCCTCACCCAATACCTTCAAAACCAATCCCAAGCCATCCTCTCATTTTTAGAGGATATTCCCATTTCTCCCATTACCCTTGCCTTTCGCCAAAGTCAAGAATTTAACCTTTCAGCTCTTAGAGGCAATCAATTTCCTCACCTTAGAAATCCCAAACACATCCCCGGAAAGCCAACCTCTCATCTTTAGAGGTTCAGTGGCAAAAAGTGGCCGAGCCGACCTTCTCATCTTAAGAGGTCAAGAGCATTCTCGACCACCTCCACGGCTTGGTCGAAGCCTTGAAATCCAGCCTACAGCTCCTACCGACAATAGCTTCTACTCTAATATCTTCAAGATCTAAATCGATTAAGGTAGTGCTTTATTGCTTGCTTAAGTTGGAATCCGATCCATCTCGGTTAGAGACCCTCAATCTAAGATTATGCAAATTCAAATCCTATTCATTTAACATTTCATGTGAGCATATTTCATTCCTCCTCAGCAAACACTTCCCGTGGATGCCTCAATGGGGCTCCGCGTCCGTGTCTTTCATTGACACTCCAAGGAGACATGTGCTTCAACTCTCCAATTTGCAAAAGATCCTCGAATTTCACATTCCTTATCTTTCAATCGGGACTTACCCAAACTACGGCGACCTGAGCTCCTCCCAAGGAGGGGAACGTAGGCAACCAGAAATGGTCCGGTCACAAACACATTCAAATTTCAGAAAATTCAGTCTCATCAAGGGCCGTCCCTAGACACAAATCCTTAAATCCCCTTTCCAAGTTTGATCCCGATATCAGTTGACTTTCTCCTCATGATTGATTGAAATATTTGTTCATATCAGGATTAGTGGTCGAATAACCCGAACAACAATAAAGGGTTTTAAGCAGCCTTGTGATCATCATCAATAAGGCAAGTTTTCAAATGTCTCAACAAGTTTTCCTTTCTACATCATGGGAAAATAGAGCCAAACACCTTTTTCTATCGCGGGGGCTTCCATACACTTTTTCACACCTTGTGACGCTTATACTCTCTCAAAAGAGTCAAACCCAAAGCGAGTGTGTTACACAAAATCGGGATTCATTGCCACCTTTCGAAAGATGCGCCGCACGTATACATTTCTAAGTCTTGTCCAATGACTGATTGACTAGGGGATGAAATGATGGGTTGCCTCCTTGGCCACGTGATGACTCGCCCGCAATAAGGCTTCTTTTAATCTCTCCAAGCCGGGGCTTGTTAAGTTGTTCTCTAGTGCTCTCTCTACGAGATTCCCTTCGTGTTTGCTTTATTTTATCAAATGGGGCTTTGCCTAGTCATCTCTTCAAAACCAGGGCATTCTCTCGCGTTCTCATGCTTGCCGTCTCGGGAGCAACACACCTTGTTCTTACCAAAGAACGGACCCGCTGCAATTTGTACTCCCGAGAGCATCCCCGACTTGCCTAGTCTGCACCCCGTCATCCATAACTCATACACTCCTTAAATTCATGAGAGGGTTCGACCCATACATCATCATCATAAACACATCATCCCATCATAGCATAATTGCTACATATATATATCTCGCTCGTCAAACCATACAAAATCCTCACTCCATTTTCATCCCCAGCCGCGATGGACTCGCATCAAGATTAATAACATATAAGATTAACAATAATCAAATGAATAAAATGCAAAGTGCCTAGAGTGTGTGTCTCCCTTTCCTCCCCTCACAGGGTACAACAATCAAAGTGATCATGATCTGATCATGGGGATTGCTCCTCAAATCACAACCTGGACAAAGATTTTAAATCCCGCAGGTGGCGTATTATGCTTTTTATCATCTTCATCGGCCTCGGCATCTTCGCATTCATCGGCATTGTTTGAAAGAGCTCCAGCTGCCCCAATCTCCAAGCAATAATGCTCATCAGTCTCGGCGACATCAAAGCATGTTCCGCACGGCGAGTTATCATCAAAGCTCACTCCACACGGTGAATCGTAAAAAGCCCATTCTCATGGGCAAATCATCATCGAAAGCCCGTTCTCATGGGCGGATCTTTATCAAAAGCCTATTCTCATGGGCGCACCTTCATCAAGGCCTGTATGCACTGGCACGTCTTCATCAAAGTCCCCATAAGTGGACAAAAAATCATCAGCAAAGACCGTCCCTTGCATGGCAAACCAACAACTCTTCATCAACCGTAGCCTAAGTCCCCTAGCAGCTACCTTTCATCATCAATGAGCAGTAGCCTAAGTCTCCTAGCAGCTACCTTTCATCATCAACGAGCAGTAGCCTAAGTCTCCTGGTAGCTACCTTTCTTCATCAACAAACATTAGCCTAAGTCCCTTGAAAACTACAGTTTTTCCACAACTTCGCGACAACAGTGGTCTAAATCCCTTCGGCAGCCACAAACATCAGCAATTGTAGTCTAAGACCCTCCGGCAGCTACAACCCTCCATCAACATCAGCAATTGTAGCCTAAGACCCTCCGACAGCTACAACCCTCCATCAACTTCAGTAATTGTAGCCTAAGACCTTTCGGCAGCTACAACCCTCCATCAACATCGGCAATTGTAGCCAAAGACCCTCCGGCAGCTACATCTATCCCTACAGGTAAGCATAGCACAGGTATGAAAGCATATCTCTACCATTGTTATCCCTGGCATATTTCTATATGTCCCTTAAACGGCAATCCAACAGCTCTTCATCATCATCAGTCGTTGCCTCAGTCCCTCCGGGCTGCCTATGTAAGCACAGCAGATGTATGAAAGCATATCTCGGCCAATTACTCTCCAAAAAACATCAACAAATCTTGGTGACTCAACAGTCAAATCTTTGAGTGACTCCCGGACACAAATCTTTGGGTGACTCCCGAACAGCCAAATCATTGGGTGACTCCACTGACAATAAATCTTTGGGTGACTCCATGAACAGTAATCGTTGGGTAACTCCTGACACAAATCCAAATCTTTGGGTGACTCCCCTAAGAGTCAAATCTTTGGGTGACTCAACAGCCAAATCTTCGGGTGACTCCCTGCATGAAATCTTCGAGTGACTCCTGGACAAGCCAAATCTTTGGGTGACTCCACGGACAGTCAAATCTTTGGGTGACTCCCTAACATTCAAATCATTGGTGACTGACAGCCAAATCTTTGGGTGACTCCTAGACAGTCAAATCTTTGGGTGACTCCTGCACAAATCTTTGGGTGACTCTGACACAAATCTTTGGGTGACCGAATAAATCTTTGGGTGACTCCGAACAAGAAAATCTTTGGGTGACTCCGCTGGACAAATCTTTGGGTGACTCCCTAAGAGTCAAATCTTTGGGTGACTCCCCTAACAGTCAAATCTTTGGGTGACTCCCGAACAGCCAAATCTCAAATCTTTGGGTGACTCCCCTAGCAGTCAAATCTTTGGGTGACTCCCTGGACATTCAAATCTTTGGGTGACTCCCCGAACAGTCAAATCTTTGGGTGACTCCCCTAACATTCAAATCATTGGGTGACTCCCCGGACAGTCAAATCATTGGGTGACTCCCTAGACAGTCAAATCTTTGGGTGACTCCCCAGACAGTCAAATCATTGGGTGACTCCCCGGACAGTCAAATCATTGGGTGACTCCCCGAACAGTCAAATATTTGGGTGACTCTAACAGTCAAATCTTTGGGTGACTCCCCGGACAGTCAAATCTTTGGGTGACTCCCCTAACAGTCAAATCTTTGGGTGACTCCCCGGACAGTCAAATCTTTGGGTGATTCCCCAGACAGTCAAATCTTTGGGTGACTCCCCTAACAGTCAAATCTTCGGGTGACTCGCCTAACAGTCAAATCATCGGGTGACTCCCCGGATAGTCAAATCTTCGGGTGACTCCCCTAACAGTCAAATCTTCGGGTGACTCCCCTAACAGTCAAATCTTCGGGTGACTCCCCTAACAGTCAAATCTTTGGGTGACTCCCAAATCTTTGGGTGACTCTGGACAGTCAAATCTTTGGGTGACTCCCTAACACTTTGGGTGACTCTGACAACAAATCTTTGGGTGACTCCCCGAACAGTCAAATCTTTGGGTGTCTCCCCGGACAGTCAAATCTTTGGGTGACTCCCCGGACAGTCAAATCATTGGGTGACTCCCCGAACAGTCAAATCTTTGGGTGACTCCCTTAATAATCAAATCTTTGGGTGACTCCCCGGACAGTCAAATATTTGGGTGACTCCCCGGACAGTCAAATCTTTGGGTGACTCCCCGGACAGTCAAATCTTCGGGTGACTCCCTTAACAGTCAATCTTCGAACTATAACCGACTTGATTCCCACATGGATACGTAGGAATCCTTTCTCAAAAGGTCCAGCCATCCGATCTCATCAATCATTTTTCCACCATCTGCCATATCCCCAACCGCTCATTGGGATTGGGTCCTTCTTGTCGACAACCTCACTTCTTTCATAAGTGACATTGTCGAGGTGCTCTGTGAGTACGCCAATCCAATTCGCGACCCTTTATAGGTGCATTTAAATATGATAAAATTGTATTAGGGGCATTTTAGTAAATTCCCGATCCATTTCGAGACTTTCGGAAACTGTTTATAAGTTTCTTGCGAAGAAAGTATTTTTAAGTATTTTTCTCAGGCAAAAGGACCTATATGGTATTATTCAGTTTGGACCTATTGGGAATTTGCTTAGAATGTTCCAGAACCAGGTTTTTGCGCCAGAAACGGTTATTGGCTTGCTTAGTCGTGCGACATCTCGAGCCATGGAAAGTGAAGAAGAAGGTCGTACGACACAACTTGCCCATCATCAGCAGCAAATAAATAAGACCCTACCCCTCTCATATCTGGATCCCTTTCCTACATACTGTTACTCGGCCCATTTGTTTACGTACCACAGACCCCAAAACACACACAAACCTCCTCTCTCTCTCACATACCCAATTCCCTCCTTCTCTCCTTCAACCCAATCCAACCCACACATAACCATTAGATCTCCAATTCACCACCATTCCCTAGCTCAATTTAGGCCAGAAGCTGTGTTGAAGGGTTCTGTACCTGACTTGGGTTTAGGATTTGTGGATCTATAAGGGTAACCACTTCATCCCTCTCCTCTCTCTCTCATATTACCTTGCGACTTTCATAATCCATGATATATATGTTCATCTGATTTGATAATTATACTCCATCTGTTCCTAATTATCGAATCACAATTGCCATCTCTTTGTTTAATTGATTAGATCTCAGTTTAGTCTATGTTCAATCTGCAAGGTTGCTGCACATAGGCATCCTGTGTCATGCAACACAATCTGCCATGATGAGTCCTCTGCCACGCGACACAACTCGCCTGGCAGATCCTGTGTCACGCGACACATCTTGCCCATCTGCAGTAACCCTTTTCCAGTTGTAAGTTGTTCTCATATTTGTAATCTGGGATGTGGCCCTCCATTGTTCTAAGTGGTTCACAAGTTGTAACAATCCCATTTCATTAATAAAATTCATTTACCACACTTATTGTCATTGATGTATGTACACACTATAAATGTTTTGGATGTTTAATTTCGAAAGACTCATTTATAGACGAGGCGTGTTGGGTGAACTCTCAAGTTCTTCCCAACACGTAACCTGACCCCCGAACCCTTTGCTCTTTTCAAAGGTTTTTCAAAGTATACCTTAAAAGATGGCGTGGTGACTCCTAATTTTTCATAAAATTTCGGCGAGCGTACATTCAGCTTATGCCCGACGCCTCAAGTTAGCACCCTCTTGGTTTCAGATACCTCAGGTGAACACTACCTTGGTTAAGACACCTCTGGCCCAATACAGATTGTGCCCAAGTGCCTCAAGTCAACACCATCTTGGTTTTAGATACCTCAAATGAACACTACCATGACTAAGACACCTTGTGCCCATATGCCTCAAGTCACCACCATCTTAGTTTTAGATACCTCAGATGAACACTACCTTTACTAAGACACCTCTAGCCCACGTCAGCTTGTGCCCAGACACCTCAAGTCAGCACCATCTTGGTTTCAGATACCTCAAGTCGACATCAGCCTGATTCAGATTCCTCAATCCTGTATCATCTTAGCCTCAGAGACATCAAGTCAACATTATCTTGGCTCCAGACCTACATTAGCTTCGTTTCAAATGCCTCAAGTCTATGAAGACATCTTCCGTTATCTACGGTTCGGCAAAGAAAGTCTTCACTGCATACAGTTTGGAGACGACGGCCTACGACATCTCCAGTTCGGGAAAGACAACATACGGTGTCTACATATGGATGAAGACCGCCTCAAGTGTCTGTCACTTGGAGAAGACAGCCTCCAGCATCTCCAGTTTGGCAAAGGCAACCCCTAATATATACGGTTTAACAAAGACAACCTACGACATCCACGGATGGATGAAGACCGCCTCAAGTGTCTCTGACTTGGAGAAGACAGCCTACATCATCTCTAGTTTGGCAAAGACAACCCCCAATGTCTACATCTTGGCAAATACAAGCTTCGGCATCTTCAACTTGGTAAAGACAACCTCCAACGTCCACAAATGGATGAAGACAGCCTCCAGCATCTCCAGTTTGGTGAAGACGACATCATCCCCTCTAGAACCATCGCCACGGTAAAATGCTCCTCAACACAAATAAGTTTTTGATTCTCTGGACTAACAAGTAGGATCGCCTCAAGTACATTCCGCCATAACCCGTGAATGACCAGCAATCTAAGACTCAATCCCTCTGATATGTGGTGCACTCAAAATCAACGACCGCGCGTCTGTGAGTGCCCCAACCAATGTCTCCTCCACGAGATCATAGTACAGGTAAGCACAACAAAGGTATGTCAATAAAACTTATCAAAATCATGCTTGTATTCATGTCTCATACATACATCCAAACCATGGGTATTGATTTGCCTCTACCCTAGCTAGTACAAGGATTCATTTGCAAAGGATCATCGTCTCAGCTAACACTTGTGATGATTTCGAAGATTCCTTCCGCACATCACGCTGTAATTATTGCCAACACGACCAGAGTGCCTTTGAGTTCCTCTCTACAAAATTGACACCTTTCCTTTTGTTTCCCTTTTACCAAGTGTTAAATGCCTTTTTAATAAGGACCCTCTCATTTAAAACCCTGTTCTTGCATTTATCGAACCCAAAGCCTTCCACAGCGAGAAGTCCCAAGGTGAATACCAGTTCAACAACTTCTACAAGGTTTACGATCACCAGCATGATGCAAACTCAACCAAACTTCTCCTTCAGGTCAAATTACCTCCATACGCATATTAGCACAACCCGAAGGATATACTTCCGTTTTGTGAGATAATTCTCCACGCCTGATGCTGTTTTGTGAGATATTTCTCCATGCCCGCCGTTGTTTTATGAGATAATTCTCCATGCCTACTTTCGTTTTGTGGGATAATTCTTTACATCTCCCTCTATACGCATGCGGGATCGTTCGTCCCCCATCAATCGATTTTATTGCGACCGCCTATTTCATCCAAAGCCCACGCCTTCCACACAGACTCCAACGTAAGCCCGTCTCCTCTAACAAAACTAAGCGGAAGCCCGATTCCCTTCAACGAAGATCGTCCTCTACATTGCGAATCAATGATGAGACCGTCCTTTACACGGCGAATCAACGATAAAGACCGTCCTCTATACAGGAAGTCAACAACAAAGATCGTCATCACTCTCAGCCAGAGGTGCCACCTCGCCCTCATTATCTCAGGTTTAGACGCCTTCAAATAGTCTTACTTAGGTATAGACGCCTTCAAATAGTCTCCCTTATGTATAGTCGCCTTCAAATAGTCTCACTCAGGTTTTGACGCCTTCAAATAGTCTCACTTAGGTATAGACGCCTTCAAATAGTTTCCCTTAGGTATAGACGCCTTCAAATAGGCTCCCATAGGTATAAACGCCTTCAAATAGTCTCCCTTGGGTATAGACGCCTACAAATAGTCTCTCTTAGGTATAGACACCTTTAAATAGTCTCCCTTAGGTATAGACACCTTCAAATAGTCTCACTCAGGTATAGATGCCTTCAAATAGTCTCACTCAAGTTTAGATGCCTTCAAATAGTCTCACTTAGGTATAGATGCCTTCAAATAGTCTCCCTTAGGTATAAACGCCTTTAAATAGTCTCCCTTAGGTATAGACGCCTTCGAATAGTCTCACTCAGGCATAGACGCCTTTAAATAGTCTCACTCAGGTATAGAAGGCTTCAAATAGTCTCACTCAGGTATAGACGCCTTCAAATAGTCTCCCTCAGGTATAGACGCCTCCAAATTGTCTCCCTTACGTGTAGACGCCTTAAAATAGTCTCCCTCAGGTATAGATGCCTTCAAATAGTCTCTCTCAGGTATAGACCCCTTCACATAGTCTCCATCAGGTATAGATACCTTCGTTAGTCGAGTTTATTTTCGGTAACACCCTTATTTGTCGAGTCTATCTTCGGCAATATCCTCGTTAGTCGAGTCTATCTTCGGCAACACCCTCGTTAATCGAGTCTATCTTCAGTAACACTGTCGTTAGTCGAGTCTATCTCCGGCAACACCTTTGTTAGTCAAGTCTATCTCCGGCAACACCTTTGTTAGTCGAGTCTATCTTTGGCAAAACCTCCGTTAGTCGAGTCTATCTTTGGCAACACCTCCGTTAGTCGAGTCTATCTTCGGCAACACCTCCGTTAGTCGAGTCTATCTTCGGCAACACCTCCGTTATTCGAGTCTATCTTTAGCAACACCTCCGTTAGTCGAGTCTATCTTCGGTAACACCTCTGTTAGTTGAGTCTATCTTCGGTAACACCTTCGTTAGTCAAGTCTATCTTCGGCAACAATTTCGTTAGTCGAGTCTAACTCCGGCAACACCCTCGTTAGTCGAGTCTATTTTTGGCAACGATAATGCGGTGGGGAGGTCCATTCATTTGACCACCTTGGTCACTCCTTTCCCCCATAAGATTTGAACTACGACCGGCTTGATTCCCACCTGGGATACATAGGAATCCTTTAAAAGGGTCCAGTCATCTGACCACCTCGGTCACGTCCTCACCCATCTAGGTAAAAGCTTGCCAGATTGGGATTCTCACTTTTGTCGATGACCCCACTTCCCCTGGAAGTACCGTCACCCAGGGGCTACTGTAAGTGCCCCAATCTGGGTCGTTAATGTTTCGTCAGCCCAAATTAATGATTTATACTCATTTAGGGGCATTTTGGACATTATTTAGACAATTTGAATGAGGAAGGACCTCTTAGGAATAAAAAAATGGCATAGGACCTCGCTGAAATTTGTCATTGCCAAGGAAAAAATAGAATATTGACCAAGGGAAAACAACCAAAACAACTTTCTGCAAAAAATAGGCACGCTGCTGATCCCATTCGCGCGGATGAGATTGCAGCTACAAAGTCATCCACGCAGATAAGATTGTACCCTGGCCAACCTATAATTACATCCCATCCCTCTCAGTTTCAAGGCCAAAAATTCCTAATTCCTACAGTTACTCTATCAAAATTCCCTCTCAAAATAGCCCTCAGCACTCATCTTCCACAAATCCAACACCAAAACAAAACACAAATCCACTCCAAAACCACTCCTAAGCCATTGAAATATTCAAACCCTAAACATAAACCCAAGGAAACATTGGTAAACCCTTCTTCTCCTTACTCAAATCTCCCTCATTCATACATACATTTCATACATAATTGATGTAGAATTGTTGGTTTGCTTGTTGTTTACCTCCCTTCCCTCTTTGTCCCAAGGATCCAAGAGGATCTCCATGGAGTTCATCGCCATGGATGATTCTCTACAAGTGGTCCATATTTTTACCTCCATGTCTCTTTACATTAACTAGTTCTTACTATTTAATCTAAAATGTGGTCATCTTGGAGTTCATCTCCATAGATGATAACTTCAAATGGTCCACAGTCTTTATTTTCTTGCAAATGTCCCCCCTCCCTAGTCTAAGATGTTCACCTTGAAACCATTTCCTTGGATGAACATCTTTAAGACTTGCATATTTAGGTCACACAAGATGTAGGAGATGCACTTGAGTATAGATCTCAAGGATGACCCTTCTTGTGACCACCTTAGTGATCTTTCTCTAATGTTGATACATCTTGACCTAGTTCTCTCTTGTTCACTTACTTCTAAGTCAAGTTCTCCTCCCCCTTTTTGCAAATGAAATGCTTTCAAAGTCATAATGTACCCCCGGGATGGCTTGATTAAGTGGATTCATCACTAATGTCCACTAATCAAAGTCTAGGGAAAGAGAGGACAAGCATGCAACCCTATCCGCGCGGATGAACTTGCACTACAAAGTCATCCACGCGGATGGCATTGCCATTTGCACACAGTTTTCCAGTTTCTGTTATTTTTCAGTTTAGTCACAATTTTTAAACTGTTTTCAAGTCCAGTCCCTTAGACTTATTTTATTTCTAGAAAACCCTTTTAATTCAAAATCTTTTTCAAAACACACACACACAAAAAGTTTTGAGTATGAAAGACTCGTCATACGAGGCATTCCGGGTGAACACCAAATGTTCTTCCCGGAGTATAACGTGACCTCCGGACTCGTTTCTCTACTTTCGGGCTTTTTTTCAAAGTTTCGGCCCTAAACTAAAATGGCGTGGCGACTCCATTTATTTTTTAAGTCCGCTAAAGATTTACCCAATCCAAAAATCTTTCCAAACATCCAAAAAGTTTTACCGGGCACCAAATTGGGTACATCACAGTGTGTAATCAATTGAATCTAATCTTCTCAACAATAATTCATGTATAAACTATCCACGTTAGTGCAACAATTCATACCCATGTAAATTCAAAGGCCAAAAGTATATTAACATACAATTGAAACCTAAGAACGATAGTTAAGAATGTTAAGAATAACAAGAATGAGAAAGAGATAGAAATAATTATAACCTTAACATAAAGATCCAATTGTTAATCACCCAATCCATTAACCAAGAATTTAGTCGCGAAGGGCCATAAAAAAAAGAAGAATGAAAAACTTATTGAATACTTGTCTTCAAAACTTGTAAAGCTAAATTATAATGTAAGAGGTATGATCTAAGATGATAAAAAACCTAATCTAGGGGTGTTTATATAGTAGAGGAAGGGAGGGGTATATTTTCGGGCAAGGAAATCTCTTCCAAATCCTTATAGAATCCGGAACATCCACCTTAATTTGCCTTAATCCGCTGAATCCGTCAAGGGTGAGGTCACTCCCCCTAGTTGGGGGTGATCGCCCTCATCCTCTGGAATTTCCGCACGTTCATGATCATCTATGGAGTGTTTGCACTCTTACTTCTGTACAAAGGATGCAGTCGCCCCATTTTAGGGGTGCGGTCGCCCTCCTTGTCTTTTCCAGCTTAAGTCCTTCATTTCCCTTTTGCAGTTCAGCCCCTGTACTTACAAAAACACTATAAATACGTCAAATTTTCAATGATCAAGGACAAAATATGTCTAGAAATGTATCCTTCGGATGGGTGAAATCACATCCATTAGTGACACACAAATTTCTTTCTCCTAAGTTTAGACTCTACTTCCTAAAAAGATTTTGACTCCGACATGCCTTCACATTCTTTCACAAAATTGGATCCATAGCCAAGACCTGTTTTATAATGACTTCCCAAGTTTAAAACATCTTCAGGAATAGCTATACCACTTTTAACTTTGGAAAAGTTTCTTTCTCTTTTTCCAATAAAGATTTAGCTTTCTTGAGTTCAACATCACGTTTGGTGATCATGACCTCAAATTTTGGCTATGGATTCCTTTTGGTTATTCCCGTTTGAAAGAAAGATAGTTGCCTCCATTGAGTTGGCCTTTTCGCACTCTAACGATCGAGAGGATGAATGGAGGACCAACCTGAGTTTTCGTACCGAACCCGATAAAAGAATAAATAGGTGGTCTGATTGTCTGTTCTTTTTCTAAAGAAGGTCAATATAAGACCACTGTCAAAGCCAGATCAGGTAGCCCATAAATTTACCCTAGTACCTGGTGAATAGGAGAAGGAATTACTCTCCAATCCGAGATTGGAGCCTGCATTTGTCTTTGTTAGGGTTGAGAACGGCCTTTGTAAGAGTGAACAAGTCATCGTTATCACTATATGAAATGAAGCAGTGGCTAGCACAAACAAACATTTCATTCTTCTTTTGAAAATCCAGAGAATACAATATGGTTATTGTGCTGGGAAACAATGATTTTTGAATTAATTGCTACTTCATCAATCATATCATTTTCAATGGAAAATCTCTCAAGTTCAGATTCTAAAGTAGTAATTTCAACTCATTGACCTTTTCATAAAAACCATGTTTTTCAAAACTTCTGTCAATCAATGAATAGATCAGTGTAAGCTTCATGAAGTTCATTAAAATTACCATCACATTCCTCATCATCTTCTGGTTTATTAGGTATATAAGAATTAATGCATTTGAACTCAGAGTCAGAAGATGTGATCTCTAGTGTGACCACATCTGAAGTAACATCCTAATGGTGTTCGTGGTTTTGAGATGAGATATCATTGACTTGCAAATGTATAGTCTCCTTATCCCCATTATCACTAGGGGTCACACTTAAGCTCATTCCCATTTTCTTCAGAGTGTTGGCACACTCATTTGCAAAGTGACCAATTCCTTCCCAAGCTCTACTTTGAAAAGAATCAATTTTCTTGTTGTTATAACTTTTAGGTTTTTTAAAACTACTCCCAGTATCCTCCTTACAATTTTCAAAAGTTGAACTGTTTTGGCTTTCTGATGGAAATTTGTTATCCCTTTTGTTCATTAGAAAAGATGTAAACCTTTTCGTGGGAACGCCATATCTTCTATTTCTAAATTAGATCATTGTTATCCCTTTTGTTCTTTAGAAAATATGCCAACCTTTTGGTGGGTAAAGCCACATCTTCTATTTCCAAATTAGATCTATCAATTTCTTTACAGATTTCTACAGTTTCTTTAGAAACTTTGGGATGATGAAATGAGTATCAGTAAGAGCAATATTATCAGCCTTATGTTATTGTTGAATGGCAAAGTTCATTTCAAACATCTCTAAAGTACCCACAAGAGTATCTAGAGCCATAGTTGTAATATCATTTGCCTCTTCAACAACAACAATCATTACATTAAATTTTTCAGGAACATTTCTAAGCATTTTCCTCACTAACCTAGCATTAGAGATGGGTTCACCAAGTAAGAGGCATTCATTAGAGATATCCCTTATCTTTATTTTTTTAGAATAGCCTTTGATATCTTCAATCTCATGTTAGTGGTTATGCCATAGGCTCTTTATTGTACCTTTATTTTATGTTATACTTTCATTTATATAGAGGTTTTTCAAGTTTATTATTAATATTTTTATTATTATTATTATATATTTTACATGTTTATAATTTTAATAATTGATATCCCTATTTAATTATATAAGAAAGGCTAGTATGGGTTTAATAGATAATCATGTGATTATTATGTGTATGGAGATATATATTAAACTTGTAGCTACTTGTTGGAGAACAATGTACTGGATAGACCCCTTATGAAGATTATTGCATCGTCAAATGACAAAAATAATCTCATAATAGTTATATCTATGAATCTTTAGACATGAGGTTAGCATGGTCTTCTACATAAGAAACATTATATTTGACCTAATTAAAGGTTATCTTTAATCAGATAATTATAAATGTTGTGATTGATTATAATGAAAATTATGTAGAGGAGAATGAATAACCAAGATGGAATTTGTTTCTCTCCATGAGAGAGATATCTAATGGGCCCTACGATTATTGAGAATAATAAATGCATGGTCGTACTCAAATGAACTGGCAGTGTGATCAATATCATTTATTTAATCAATGTACTTGGAGGTCGAGGAAGCGAAGTTGGAAAATATAAGTTTGACGTTTACCATGACTTATGTTCAAAATTGATACTGAGAGACAAATGGATTAATTGTATATTCTATGATAAAGGTAATATTGTCACGACCCAAAACATAGACACCATTTTGGTCACGTGTTGGGCACGTGGGGGGTGGGGTGCATTGCCTCTCATGTTAGGCATTATATAATAATTGAAATGATTATGGATTTATTTGGATATTTTGATAACTCATGTTATTTTAGGAGGTTAAAAAATTAATTTTAATTATATAATGTCTAAAGGGAATAAATAGAAATTTTGTAGTAAAGTTATAATATTTGAAATTTTAAATAAAAGTATATAAAAAGTTGTTGAGGAGCTTTAGTGTAAATGTAACCTTAAGGTAGTTGATTGTAGGGATTCAAAACCTGGAGGAGCTAAAGTCGACAGAAAAGCTACGCCGACAACAGAAGAAGAGAGTTGTCATTTCAAGTTGGTGATTTTGTATTTTTGAAAATTTCACCGAGGACTGGAATTAAGAGGTTTGGTAACAAAGGGATGTTGGCGCCGAGATTCGTTTGTCCATTCGAAGTTTTAGAGAAGGTGGGTGAGTTAGCGTATAGATTGGCTCTACCACCATCTCTTTCTTCTTTCCATGATGTATTCCATGTCTCCATGTTGCGGAAGTGTTCTTAAGATTCATCTCATGTATTGAGTTCTCCTCCCGAGGATGTTCAGGCAGATATGACTTACGTGGAGGAACCATTGAGAATTCTGGAGTGGCAAGTCCGGGAGTTGCATACCAAGAGTATTCCGGTGGTAAAAATTTTATGGAAAAATCATACCATTGACGAAGCTACTTGGGAGTTGGAATCTGAAATGAGAGAGAAGTATCCTGGGTTATTTGATCATTCAAGTAAGTGAATTTCAAATTCGGGACGAATTTTCTTTAAGGGGGAGTGAGTGTCACGACCCTAAACCTAGGCACCATTTTGGTCACATATTTGGCACGTTGGGGTGGGGTGCATTACATCTCATGTTAGGCATTATATGATAATTGAAATGATTATGGATTTATTTGGATATTTTGATAACTCATGTGATTTTAGGAGGTTAATAAATTAATTTTAATTATATAATGTCTAAAGGGAATAAATAGGAATTTTGTAGTAAGGTTATAATATTTGAAATTTCAAATAAAAGTTTATAAAAAGTTGTTGAGGAGCTTTAGTGTAAATGTAATCTTAAGGTAGTTGATTGTAGGGATTCAAACTTGGAGGAGCTAAAGTGTAACTTGTGTTATATAAATCCTTATTTTCTACCAGAAGCTTCATTTCTCACAATTAATTTCTTTCTTCTTCTCTACGTTCTCAGAAACATCCTAACCTAGGGTTACCTTCCTTAAATCCCCATAAATCAACCGTTGATCCGTTCTTCGATTTGATTTCACATAAACGCTCAGGAAGCCGAGTGGAACAATTCTAGCCGATCAAAGTTTTTATTATTTTCAAATTATTTTGGTAAGTTATTATGATTTCTTTCAATAATTATTAATTCCATATTAATGATGATATTACGATGATATAAATGGTTCTTGGAAATTTTTTGTATTTTGTTTGGCTTTTGGAATGAAGGAAAAATTGGTTTTGAAGGAGAATAGTGAGTTGTTAGTATAAGGGTAGGATTAAAGTGATAAAGTTGATATGTTGTGTTATATGGTTTGGTGGGAATAGGTTATAGGGTTGGAACATATATACTGAGGTTGAACTTTGGTTGGTTTAGTTACTGCAAGGTAGTATGAACAAAAAGGGTCATATTTTTCTTTGGCTGCTGATGTTTTAAGCTCAGCATGAGATTCTGGTGAAGGACACGACTCGTGCCCTGGAGCATGAGTCGTTCCTTCCTTTGGTCATTCGTGGTTCTAGTCGTGCTAAATAAGGCACTTGTGCTGGGGAATGGCACGAGTCGTGCCCAGTTCTGTTCCCTGTGTATCATTTTTCAATCAATTAAACCCTAATCGACTTAATATATTTTTAACTCCTCTTTGACTCTAATCCTAGTACAACATTAGAGCTTTACAAATAAGTTTGAACTTGTCCAAAATGATATAGGGAAGATCTTTAAATATGGTCCAGAAAATTGTTGAAAGGCGTTATGAAAACTTAATCAAAGTTGTTAAAACTTGGTAAATAACTCTTGGACCTTTATAGAAGGTACTCAATGTTGTGTAATGAGTATGTAGGGCTTACTTGTGATACATTGTGCCCATACGTGGTTACATATTCATGGTTGTTGGTTCAAATAGTGTATGAAATACATGTTACACTAATTTATTGGTTTGAGCATGAGTATTAATACCATGTTATTGGATTGATATTATTCAATAGTGTTTGAAATGCAAGTTGCACTATTGTGATGGTTTAACATGAGTGATATTACCATGTTATGTATTGATATCCCGATTGTGGATTTATTTTCAAGTATCTATTATGTGCTTGAATGTGTTTCAATCAGCTGATGTTTAGGGGTATAATGGACTACGATCAATTATGAGAAATTGTTCCATAAGGTGATCAGATTACATTATACCTGTGATTGTCCCCTTCTGTGGCCAGAGATTGGGGTAAATGCTTCTTTATTGAGCCAAAAGCCTTACAGATTACTGCTATCTTATATGGTTCTCAGAATTATGAGTCTTATAAGATGTGAATATGCTTAAGCAGTTCACAAATGAGTGGAGTTTTACTCCCGACGTTGAACGACTTATTGTTCAGACGGGAAAGGTAAACTGAGGTAACGTAATGTGTTTACCGCTTTACCAATGTGTTGTGAGCAACCTGGTTATGTGTTGCATTTTATATGGCATATTGTTGCATTCATAATAGCTTATTGAGATTTATTTCTCCCTTTACTGTTTTAGATCCCGCTGAGATAGGTGGACCAGATTGGTGAGGTCGGGAAGGAGTTTGGACAGCGTTCTTTTGGGTTGTCAAGGTATGTATATGGTTTGGGAGTTGGGATTAGTTGTGGATGTTATTCTTTTAGGGAGACTATTATAAAACATTTTTTCAGTTGTGATTATGTTGTAACTAAATATGGGGTTGGTTTTCTGTTAAAGATGGCTTTTGTAAACCTTCACATTTGTAAATGTTTGTAACTAAAACAGGTTGTGACTTTTTAAAGTTGGTTTATGAAAGTTTGATTTTACTTTTTACGGTAAACAAAAGTTTTTTTTAAAATTGATATAGTTTGGGACCCTCCCGCTCGGGGCACGAGGAAAGGTCATGGGTCGAGGTGCCCCACAGTTGGTATCAGAGAGCGATTTAGAAGTCAAGGGTAGATGTCTAGTCTAAGGTGGAGTGTGTGATATCTGGCGACGAGTGTTTGATGCAGGGTTTTATTCAATGGCGGGAACTGGTGATGACCAACAAAGGGATCAAGGAAATGTGGGTAATGTGGGAGCAGGAGGAAACCAAAATGCAGAGATGATGAACATGTTCAGGGTTTTCTTACAAAACATGGCAACTCAGGGACAAGCTCAACAGCAACCTAAGGGAAGACAATGACATGGGTTAGAGAAGTTTGTAAAGATGGCTCCACCAAGCTATAATGGGGATCCTGATCCGTTGAAGGTAGAAAGATGGTTGGAGGATATGAACAAAATTTTTGTGGCAATGGAAAGTCTGGATGAAGAGAAAGCTAGATGTACAGTTTTCAAACTGGAAGGCCCACTTAAAAATCCCAGCCACTACTTCATCTTTAGCTATTGCACAAATTGTGGCCCTTGATTCTCTAGATACACCCCCAATAATGTACACTCAACAAGACAATGACACGTTGATAACCAATGCTCCTCAAAAAGTCAATCCCTCTCTGAGTAATCAAGCATCTAAATTAGACACCAACTCTATCTCTCTCACGAAACTAACAAGAAAAAATTGAATGCGACAACTGCAGTACTCCTCAGATTGTCCTAAGCCAAGAAAATCCATTCGGATCTACAAAATGCTCCACACGATTCTTTATGTTGAGCAAATGAGCAGATATTTTAGGATTTATGGCTCGAATCACTGTCGCTAAGTCAGGCGCCTCACCTAGGCCGAGGCGGGCGCCTAGAAGGCAGAACCTGGGGCCTTAGATTGAGGCGGCAGCATGGGAGAGGCCGAGGCGAGCGCCTCAAAGGTAGTAGCTATGGCCGTTGCTTGTAAAAGGCCAGGCGGGCGCCTTGGATATAGCGAGGCGGACGCCTCTTAGAGATGGGGTGTTTTGGACTGACGGGCTTTCTGTTTATTAGTCTTCTAGTTGGGCTAGGGTTTGTGTCTAATATAAATAGATTGTAACCCTATGTAACTGTATGAGATTTTTGAACATAATAATACAGAGGCGGCATAGTTCATAACCCCAATTTGATCTCTTTCTCTTTCGATTCCCAATTGCTTTTATTGTTCTTGTCAATTGCTTCCGCTGCATTGCACAACAACTGGTATCAGAGCACGGCTGCGATGGCTGGGGTTAATTCTATCACCATGAAGTCCGACGTTCAGAAGTTTGATGGGCATGGAAACTTTGCATTGTAGCAGAGGCAGGTGAAGGATTTTCTGGTTCAAGCAGGCTTGGGAAAAGTTCTCCGATATTCGATTAAACCCGATGATATCGAAGAAGGACCATGGAAGGAGTTGCAGGAATGGGTCGTGTCTTCAATACGGCAGTGTCTTGCGGATGTGGTGGTGTATCATGTGATTGATGAAGAATCACCAATCAAGGTTTGGGAGATTTTGGAGGGCAGGTATATGTCGAAATCTCTGTCAAACAAGTTGCATCTTAAGCAACAGCTGTATGGGCTTAAGATGGCAAAGGGTTCAAACCTTGAATCTCATATACACAGGTTTAATAAAATACTCAATGATTTGGTTAGGGTGTAGGTAACGTTTGAGGAGGAGGACAAAGCTTTGATACTGTTGAATTCGCTGCCTACTTCTTCAACATACGAAAATCTTATTACTACGTTGACGTGGGGGAAGGATACTGTGGAATTGCAACCGGTCACAGATGCTCTTCTAGCTTTTCATAAATGAAAGAAGTCCGTTGATGAACCTGCGGGTGAAGGGTATTTGTGAATGAGAATCAGGAACGTGGGATAACCCAGTCCCGGGATAATTCGCAAAGGCAGAATTCTCGTTCGCAGCCAAAGAAGAAGTATAAGGGAAATTGTTTCAAGTGTGGGCAGAAGGGGCACAAGAGGCAGAATTGTCCGGAGAAGGGGAACGGTAAAGGTAAAGCAAGATCTTCAAAGTCAGTTAATGTGGTTGAAGATTGCTCCAATGATGTGGATGGTGATATGCTCACGACTTCATCAGCTGTAGAGCACCCGACAGATTGCTGGATTCTGGATTCAGCATGTTCGTTTAATGTGACGGCGAATCGTGATTGGTTCGATACCTACATGTCAGTTAATTCTGGTATAGTTACTTGGGTAATGGTACTACATGTAAAATTGCTGGCATAGGAACTATAAGAATTAAAATGTTTGATGGTGTAGTTAGAACGTTATGTGATGTTAGACATGTACCAGAGGTTTCTAAAAATCTGATTTCATTGGGTACCTTGGATGCAAACGGTTTGACCTATAAAGCACAAGGTGGAGTATTGAAAGTTGTTAAGGGTGCTATGGTGGTGATGAAGGGTGAGAGGGGCTCTAAAAACATTTACAAGTTTCTAGGAAGCACGGTTGTAGGTGGAGTAACATCCGTTGAATCTGAGGTAGATATTGATACTCTTCTATGGCATATGCGGCTTGATCACATTGGTGAAAGGGGGATGCGTGGAATTCATAAACGCAAGTTGTTGAAGGGTGTGAAAACTTGCAAACTTGAGTTTTGCAAGTATTGTATTCTTGAAAAGCAAAACAAGGTGCAGTTCAAGACGGGTAAATATACAATAAAAGGCATTCTCGATTATGTTCACTCAGATGTGTGGGGGCCAGTTAGAATAGAATCAAGAGGAGGACATTATTACTTCGTCACGTTCATTGATGATTTTTCAAAGAAGGTTTGGGTTTACTTCATGAGGCACAAGTCAGAAACTTTTGAGAAGTTCAAGGTGTGGAAAGCTGAAGTGGAAAATCAAACAAGGAGAAAAATCAAGTGTTTGAGAAGTGATAATGGGACAGAGTACACAGATGGCGAGTTCAAGAAGTTCTGTCGAGAGCATGAAATCAAGAGGCACTACACAGTACGCAAGACACCACATCAAAATGGTATGGCTGAAGGGATGAACAGATCTATTGCAGAAAGGGCTAGGTGTCTACGATTCAATGCAGGGTTGGTGAAGAACTTTTGGGCTGATGCGGTGAGTATGGCATGTTTCTTGATAAAGAGGTCACCGAGGGCTTCATTGAATAACAGGTTTGTGGAGGAGGTATGGACATGTAATGAGGTAGACTTCACTGATATCCGGGTGTTTGGGTGTCCATCCTATGTGCATATTCCTGGTGAAGAGAGGTCGAAGCTTGACCCAAAGTCAAAACAGTGTATCTTTCTTGGGTATGAAACATATGTAAAAGGATACAAGCTTTGAGATCCCAAGTCAAGCAAGGTGGTGATCAGTAGGGACGTGGTCTTTGATGAAAAGGGTATGTTGAAGTGTAAAGAGAAGGTACCAGAAAACAAAGGGAGCGAGAAGCATGTTATTGAGGTGGAGTTACATGAGGATGAAACTGATACGGATCTCACTCTTCCGAATTCAGAGGTAACTACAGAGGAAGTGGCTAGTACTTCAGTTGGGAGACCTAAGAGAGTAATCAAACCACCTGTCAGGTATGGGTTTGAGGACATGGCTTCATATGTTCTTGTTCTTAGTAGTGGAGACCCAAATTCTTTTAAGGAGGCAATAAACAATCCTAAAAAGGATAAATGGGTAATGGCTATGGCAGAGGAGATGGAGTCTTTGTATAAGAACAATAGATGGGATTTGGTGGAGCTTCCTAAAGGGAAGTGTGCTATTGGTTGCAAGTGGGTTTTCAAGCGTAAAGAAGCGGTATCAGAAAAAGAGGGGGAAAAGTTCAAGGCTCGATTGGTAGCAAAGGGATACTCGCAGCGAGAGGGGGTGGATTATAATGAAATTTTTTCGCCTGTTGTGAGATACACTTCCATTCGAATTGTGTTGGATCTTGTAGCGCATTATGATTTGGTGTTGGAACAAATGGATGTTAAAACTGCGTTTCTACATGGTGAGTTGGATGAGCAGAATTTCATGGAGAAACCACATGGGTTCACGGAGCCCGGTCAGGAGCGTTTGGTTTGTAAATTGAAGAAATCACTTTATGGGCTGAAGCAATCTCCGAGGCAGTGGTTCACGAGATTTGATTCCTACATGGTGAGTATTGGCTACAAGAGATGTGAGTATGATTGATGCGTTTATTTGAAGAGCCTTGATGCTCATATATTTTTCTGCTACTTTACGTGAATGATATGCTTATCGCGGGTAGAAGCAAGAACGAGGTCAATCAGTTGAAGGCCTTGTTAAGTAAAGAGTTTGACATGAAGGATTTGGGGGAAGACAAGAAGATTCTTGGGATGAAGATTCGCCGAGACAGGAAATCTAGGAGATTGTGGTTGTCTCAAGCAGGCTACGTGGAGAAGGTGTTGGAAAGGTTCAATATGCGGGATGCAAAACCTGTGAAAACACCATTAGCGAGTCACTTCAATTTATTTGCCTCAGATTCCCCGAGTTCGACTGAAGAAATTCAGAGTATGTCAAAGGTTCCCTATGCAAGCGCAGTGGGATGTCTCATGTATGCTATAGTTTGCACTAGGCCAGATTTGGTGCAAGCTATTAGTGTGGTTAGAAAGTATATGGCGAATCCGGGTAAACGGCATTGGGAAGCAGTTAAGTTGATTCTTAGATACTTGAAGGGCACTATGGGTTATGGCATCATGTTTGAAGGAAAGAGTGAGGAGCTTTCTGTTGTGGGGTATGTAGATTCCGATTATGCGGGTGACTTGGATCGGAGGCGGTCAACTACGGGTTATGCGTTTACACTCGCAGGTGGACCTATATGTTGGAGGTCTATGATTCAGTTTATTATTGCATTATCTACAACGGAAGCGGAGTACATGGTAGCTGTTGAAGCTGCAAAGGAAGTTTTATGGCTTCGGGGCTTAGTCACGGAATTGGGTATGCAGCAAGGTGGGGTGAAGTTGCTTTGTGATAGTCAAAGCGCGATTTTTCTAGCAAAGAATCATATTTATCATCAACGGACGAAACATATTGACGTTCGGTTTCACAAGATTCGGGAGTTGATTGATATGGGTGAGGTTGTGTTAGAGAAGGATCACACCGCAGAGAATGCTGCTGATATGTTGACAAAGCCAGTAACTACTGACAAGTTCAAGCATTGCTTGGATTTGTTGCACATCTCTAGCTGTTAGAGATGGGATGGTTTCGAGCATTGGATCCTTGTATCTTCTGTTGGATTGGGTGAATACTCGCCAAGGTGGAGATTGTAGGATTTATGGCTCGACTCACTGTCGCTGAGGCGGGCGCCTCACCTAGGCCGAGGCGGGCACCTGGAAGGCAGAGCCTGGGGCCTTGGATTGAGGCTGTTGAGGCGGCCGCATGGGAGAGGCCGAGGCGAGCGCCTGGGATATAGCGAGGCGGGCGCCTCTCGGCGACGGGGTGTTTTGGACTGACGGACTTTCTGTTTATTTGTCTTTTAGTTGGGCTAGGGTTTGTATCTAATATAAATAGATTGTAACCCTATGTAACTGTATGAGATTATTGCACATAATAATACAGAGGCGGCATAGTTCATAACCCCAATTCGATCTCTTTCTCTTTCGATTCCAAATTGCTTTTATTGTTATAGTCAATTGCTTCCGCTGCATTGCACAACAAAATGGTATTCAATTTATATTAAACTTCCAATTTAAATTACTTACATTATGAACAATGAAGAAGCTAAAGAGCTACTATTTGACTTATTCATGTTTTAACTGATGGTAATTAACAAACATGATAACACCTTGCGAATTTGTCCGTACAAGAAAGGGAAACATCTTTAAATTCAACTGATGAGAAATCGAGAACAATTCACATATGATTTAGCGAGCTAGTCCATCTTAGGTTCATTGCTTGGTTCATCCCCAATAAGTTGAAGTAACTGTGGGAGCAAAATGTTGCGAAAGTACCACTCCATCAATTCGGGGAATAAAAACTTAATCACGAAGAACACTTTCATAAATTTTGGTTCAGTGATAAATCTTTCACCCCTGCATGCCCCTTCAACTATGGCTCTTACGCATGGCTCCGTGCCCATTACTGGAAACAACTCATCAGTGTCCTTCAAAAAACATTATTTGCAGACTTTTCGGTATTAGTATAGAGCACGTAGGAACTATTATGTATAGATATTGGCCAAAGTACTTACCCTTTTATAACCAGATTTATCATCTCCCTTGTTTGAATCAGTCCCTTTACCCATCTCTGATTCGATATAACCAAGATTGACAATCGTTATTTTTACTGTAGAACTCAATTCAATCCTTAGTGTTTCAAAATAGGCTACTAATGCTGCTTTACTTGCCTGCACAAGTCAATATAAGTCTAAGGTAAAGTTTAAGACAAAATTATGTATTGAAATATACTTCTTTCTTCCATTCCAAAATAATTGTCCATTATTGACATTGATTTTCTTTCTTTAAAAGTCTATTTTTAAAATATATTAGTAGAAAATATACATAAGTTCCATAAGTTCCCTTCCTATCCTCGTAGAAGTATATCAATCATGTACATATGTGATTTTTTTTTTTATTTTTCTTTTTGAAGGTGGTTGTAGTAATTTTCTTATAAATTGACACTCGATTTGGTAAAATATTTTAAAATTTTACAGTCATCTTACGACGGAGAGTGTGTATATATATAATTATCAGAAATAAAGAGACTTTCGCTGCTCAAGTTAAGGAAAATATTACAGAATAAAATCCTATGTTTGGTGGATGCAAGAACGAAGAAGCAGATGCATTCACGATGATCTTTCCCTTGCTCTTTTTGAGGTGAGGAATCGCAAAAGAAGTTGGGTATACGGATCCCCAAAAGTTAATGTCCTGTAGAATACTCCCATGACAAATTAAGCTCGTCAGAGTGAAATAAAACGCCTTTAAATGAATATGTTAAAATAACCATAATATTCAGATAAATGCATTACCAACACATGTCTGCATTTTGTAGTATCTGTTTCACTTGTATTAAAGCAGTTAATCCCCGCATTATTCACGAGATGATCCACTGCAGATACAATTGAGCATAATAATGTACAACTAAGTAAAGCATGATTCATTGAAACGTTGATTTGTTTAATGGGATACTTTTTTTGGATGAAGAGAGTATGTTCAACAATTGTTCAGCCCCAACTAACTGTTTTGTTTGTGTAAGAGAACATTATCCCAAATCGGGAATTGACAACCTTGTTGTGATACCATCTTAAAGTACACGTTGTAAGCCTTTGGCAAAGCCCGGCTACACGTGAGGGGGCGTAAGAGAACATTATCCCACATCGGGAATTTACAAACCTTGCATATAACTCATAATGATCTTAAATCATTCCCCTTTACACCAATTGCTTTTAAGGTGGAACCTGACTTTAAGAGTTTGATACTTTTTATCTTTGTGAAATAAATCAATAGAAGGTGTTCATATTTATAAATATCACCAAACTATGTTTTGGTCTGATTATAAAGATTGAAAGGCTAATAATAATAAACTACAAAGAGAACTTACAATGACCGAAGTGGTTAATTGTTTCATCAACAAATCTCTTACAATCATCAGGCTTTGATACATCAGCGCACAAGTGAAGAACATCAGGAGAGCCAAGTTCGCGGGCTTTTTCTGCCACTTGCTTAAGACGGTCTTCCCTTCTTGCAACAATTCCTAGACAAGCTCCTTTCTTGGCATACTCGTATGCTAGGTACTGGAAAAGAAACACTTAAATGAACAATATGAGATAAACATCAATGAACATATTTCAATTTAAATACTTCATAGTTAAAGATGGTTATTTTTTCTGACCTCCCCAATTCCAGATGAAGCTCCGGTGATCAAAACAACTTTTCCACTAATATTCTCACTAGGACGAAGTCTTTTTCCAATGGCATTAATGATTTGGAAAAGGAAAAGAAAGGGTGAAATTGCACATACAAGGAAGAAGAGTATGTACATAATGAGCCCATTTGTGAACTTGTTATTAAGATAGGCCTCGTACATTGTTGCTGGCCGATTTCTATGATTTTTGGAGGTAGACAGAGAGAGAAAGGAAATAGATGTAAGAACTTGTCTGCGGAACTATGCTATATATACATATATATTAATCACTATGTTTCTTAAAGGCGATTGGGGGGGGGAGAGAATAATATAGGTTAATCAACATATATTTTGTATATAATTTCATCATGAAAGATGAAAGGGGCCATGGATGTCTGTCACCTTTTTCTTCTTAAGAAGTAAATTGAACTTTTACTTGCCTTTTATTCATACCTCTTTTCTCTAAAGTAACATACTTTTTTCCTTCAAAATTCTTGTCTTCCATACATGAATATCATTTCAATCAAAGAAGAATGGAATTGATTGAAAGGAAAAACAATAAGAAGTCCATATTACAAGGCACTCTCAATAAACCAAATATAATGCATTGACCAACAATAAGAATGAATGAACACACTTGTTATACTATAATTACAGAGTGCAGATTAAAAGGTGAACGGTATAAACCGAGATCTGAACGTAGGTAATAACCAGGCAAGGCCCAATGGATTGGACCCAAAATATACTACATGCAAGTCTCAAATACGACATAATGACTGGGCCTTCCTACCTATGCTCGTCAAGCCTACTCGTCATTTCCGACTATGTCGAGCTAGACATAGCAGAGCGAACAATTACTAAGGCACAGAATTCTTGTATGACGACCTAGTGTAAGTACCCCAATCTGGATCGCTTTCCATCCCAGCATATGACAAAACAAGGGGCAAACTTCCAGAGGTCATAACTCCTTCATACGAACTCCGATTGAGACGTATCATATATGGTTGGAAAGCTCTCGACGAGAACTAGCTTGCCATCAAAATTACAAAATGTGGAAAAGCATGGAAGTCCGTACGGACCTCTTTGCTCCTAGACATCATAATTGCAAAATCCGCTTAAAGTCCACGAGATTCCCTCAAATCCCGAAAATCTAAAATTTTGGATTACCTAAGAGGTCCGTACGGACCTCTTTGCAACTTTTCGCACACTATAAATAGAGGGCTCCCCCTCTCGAAATTTTCACACCTCCCTCTTCTCTTCTCTCCCTAAGCCTTCAGGCTCCCTCTCTAAGACCCCTCGGGGAACTCCCGGTCCCTTTCGGTTCCCTCCGGGGCCTTCCGGGCTCCCTCGCGGTGTTCCGAAGCCCTATCGAGCGCTCCTGAGACGCTCCCGCGCTGCCCCGAGGCACTCTCGAGGTACTCTGAGGCCCCTCGTGGTACTCCGAGGCCTTGCCTAATCTTTCCCGAGGCGTCCCGGCCCTTTCCGAGCCAAACCGGCAATTCGGACGCACGTCGAACCTCTGCCCGAATCCAACCGACGATCCCGACGCACGCCGAACCTCTGCCCGAATCCAACCGGCAATCTCGACGCACGCCGAACCTCTACCCGAATCCAGCGGGCAATCTCGGCGCAGAACCTCTGCAGAATCAGGCCAAACGTCAGGCACACGCCGAACCTTTGCCCGAATCCAACCGACAATCCCGACGCACGCCGAACCCCTACCCGAATCCAACCGACGATCCCGACGCACGCCGAACCTCTGCCCGAATCCAATCGACGATCCCAACGCACGCCGAAACTCTGTTCGAGTGCACACTTGACAATCCCGAGGCACGCCGAAGCTCTGTTCGCAGACAACCGGCACATCCCGAAGCAATCCCGGTCCATCCCGGAACACTATTCCATCCTCAAACACTATTCCCCAGCGGAAGACAGACACGAACCAACATTGGTAAGGCTTCCTTCCTACACTATTTCAATACATTTCAATACGTAGTGTACTATGTAGACATCCGATACAGCATGCATTTTTAAAAGCACACACACACACACACACAACAGTTAAAGAATATTAGGGGTATCTGAAAGACTCGTTTTTACGAGGCGACTCGGGTGAGCTCTAAGATTCTAATATTCTCTCCCCGAGGAGTCATCTGACCTCCGAACTCAAAAATCTCATCACACAAAAACAGTTTATTTTTAAACTGATGCCCTTTTTCAATGTTTTGGGATTAATAAAAATGGCGTGGCGACTCTACAAGCAAAAACACAGCGAGACACCTCCACCAACAACGCTGCAAAGCGGAAATGCCAGATGCCGGGGCACGATTGCGCTGCCTCTCGGATTCGGGTAATTTCAGTTGGCGACTCCGCTGGGGATATTTTGTTTTAAAAACTTTTAAAACAAAAGATTTTTGAAACAATGATGAGGGTAATTTCAGTAGGCGACTCCGCTGGGGATATTTTGTTTTAAAAACAAAAGATTTTTAAAACAATGATGAGGGTCAAACTTTCATTTTACCCCTTTTTTATTTGTTGTGTGTGTGTGCATGTGCTTTACTTTTTATTTACAAAAAAAATAAAAATACAAAAAAATGCATCAATATACATCTGTGTGCATAAATTTAAAACTCTTCAAAAAACTTCTGTTTTACTCAGAAAAAGAATTTTAGAGACCGCACACTACTCGCACTGCTGCCTCGGATACACCGCACGCTACGCGCACTGCTGCCTCGGATACACTGCACACTACAACCCTTAACCCGGGGTGGTCTTAGTTGCAGTTCGTTTGGCCTTCCTACGCCTCTCGAAGGTGCACGGGATCATTCCAAACATCCCATCCTAGCCAAGCGTCAACCCTGCACGTTTGAGTCTTGAGTCACACTTTGTCCAGACTCGGTTGGTTTTTACCCAGTCCGTGTCATACAGCCTGGATACATATCCCATGCCGGCCATTTTCTGAGTCGAAGCTCGGAACTCAACATCCCTTGCGCAAGCAAAGCGATGAAAGGTCATGCTAAAATCTTGACCTGATCTTGATTTTCCAAAGCTGCACCTAGACGATGTTCCGTCTCGGATATACATCCATGCCCACATGACACCATGTCATCAAGTCTTTGATACGTCAGCCATGACGATATGACCTAGCCAAAGCCTAACATCACAGATCCCTTGCGCAAGCAAGGTAAAGAGAGGTCATGCCGAACTCTTGACCCGATCTTGACTCAGGTGCCAGCTCGGCTCACTATTCACATGGCTAACGCATTAAAACGAACATGGCAGGCTCGGTCCTTAGGTTCGATTTTTCTTTTAGGCCGGTGAAAACCGCTTGCCCTATAGGACCCTCACCCGGGGCTGTCCACCTCGGGATGTCGAAATACAGGTGCAAAACACGAGGGGCTTATAGCCACACAAATGGTCTCCACTGACCCAGGATCTAACATAGTTGCGAAAAAGAAGAGCATTCTTTTCCAACCTACCTAGGATTCTGAGAAAACACTGTTTTAAGTAAATTAAAACAACAAAAACAAAATAATAAAAGCGGAAACCGCATGTCACGTGAGCTTTCTCCCTTTTATCCCAAAAGGCCTTCCCGTGTCTAAACCTTACCCGTCACCCCTTCCAGCGAACAGAGAGTGGTTGAGAGTACCCGGGAGCCGCCTTTTCAATGTCGAAGTTACAAGGTCCGACAGCCCTTCCAGTCCAGCGGTCCGCACCGTCCGCTACTCCGCCATGGCGGGATCAACATATAACAGTGAGGGAAACGGAACCCCGCCACTGAGAAACCTCCAGACAATGGAGGAGGTGCTGCGAGCTTTCGAAAACTCTGAAGAAGCGCCAGGAAGAGCAGCAATCCTGGATCGTAGACACCATGCGCCGTCGCGGGGCCGTTGTTGTTCCCCAAACAGATGGGACCTTCATTCTCATAGAAGACGAAGAAATACCTGCTCCCCCGGGTCCTCAAAGCTATCAACAGGTCCCGCCTCCGCCAAGCTACGAGATCCCAGCAACCTGGCGGCTCTCGCTCAAAGCTTCACTCGGGCATCAGTCAAGCAGCTCCGACTTGCCCGCCTCAGCACAACCAGTTTCCCGGCCCTGCGCCCCAAGCTCAATATCATCAGCACACATACGTGCCTGCTCCGCCGGATCCCAATGCATCTCGGTATCCCCCGGGATTTAATCCTCTGCCTCTATACGAGCCTCGCGACCATAACCAAAAATCCCACTGTTTACCCGGGACTGGCATCCCAAGCGGATATCCCGACATTTCAAACCTAACACCCGCTGGTCTGCCACTTGGGGCTAATGAAACATTTCCCCAATTCCCAAACACAACCCTTAGCGGCCCGGGCAATCACGCCCCCAACTTCAACACTCCAGGGTATGGGTTGGTATACACTCAACTACCTCCCCAAGACTCCTGAATGGCGGTCCCGGCAATTAATCCACCTCCATCCTCTGTTTCCATCCCAAAATACGGCATCCTGCCTCCGACTACTGACCCTAATGTGGCTTGGTTGGTTGAACAGATAAAAGATATACAAGGGAAAATAACCAGTCCTCGAAAAGACCCGCTCACGCCCACAGACCCGAGCAAGGTGGTTCCTCTCCCCCCGAAGTTTAGAATGCCGGAAATGGAAAAGTTCGATGGGACAGAATGCCCGAGGACCCATATCAATTCCTATGTCTTAGGTATGAGGACCAAAGGGGCCACACCTCAACAAATGGCAGATCACTTTCAACGCTCCCTAAAATACACGGCCTTGACGTGGTTTCTTAAAGTAAAAGCAGAAAGCTGCTCTACCTGGGAGCAAATAAGTGATATCTTCCTGGAAAAATACCGTGCTAACCTCAAGTGGAAAACAAACTGGCATGACCTGCAGGCCACTGAGCAGAAAGATGATGAGTCGGTGGAGGAATTTTACAAAAGATGGAATTGGAAGTTAAGCCAGATAGGGGACCTCCTATCCAAGGAAGAACAGATGAAAATCTTCCACTCCTGCCTCAAACCATCGTTGAGGACATTGATCAGCCACCACCCATATCTTGATCTTCACGCTATGGTCAACGCCGGTACCAAGTTTGAAAAAGCTTTGAACACGCAGGAAATGGTAGCCAGTCCTGCTTCTTCCTACTGCTGCAAGGCAGTCCCGCCTAATCTGGCATCTGCCCCAAACAAAGGAAAAGGGGCTACCGAGGCATTCCACTACATTCAGAATGAAATCCAAAGAAGCTGTAACCAAGCACTCCCGAGGAATAAACAACAGCGTTTTCAACACTTCGACAACCTCGGAAAGCCTCTAAGCCAAGTGTTCGAGGCATTGATGAAGCAGAACATCCTCAAACCTCTCGAAAATTTCCAGCCAAGGAATCCTAACCTGAACTTGGATATGAGCAAGCATTGCGCTTTTCACAACTTCCCCGGCCACACAACCGACCATTGCTTCGTGTTGAAGAAAGTGGTCCAAGGTTTAATCGAAGAGGGAAAGTGGGAATGCCCCCGCGGTCCCAACACAATCGGAAACCCTTTCCCTGGAAATGACGAGGTAAGCATGGTAGATAAGTCCTCTGCAAATTCCCATGATGAAGGGGGACGTGAAGATGGAACCTGGGGCTTTCGCAATTAAGAATTCGGAAGAAAGAATCCAAGAATGGTTATTCCCCAACATTCCTTCCCGGAATCAGGGCACACCAAGGGATGGATCGAGCCCTCCCCGGAGATAAGGCAGTTCGAGACAGGCCGAGCAAGTGGCAGCGTAAAAAATGGCGTAACTTTCACAAATGCGGACCCACAGCCAGCAAGAAGAGACAGAACGAGAAGCTTGGACTAACCCCCCGTATCCTAGAGTCTATCTTCAAAAATAAAAGACCCCGAGTCTGTCGTATTTAGGTTCGAGTCTCTCGAGTCGTCTGACGGCCTCACGCCTAAAGATTATGCGTTTGTAACATAAACCGCGCTTCCTTATGCTTTGAATAAAAGATCGACCTTTCTGAGTGTCCCCTCATTGCCAATTTAACAAATGATAAATTAACTAATCAAAAACAGTTAATAATGATTCACTTGATAAAGTCGCAGACACATTAATGAACAATGCATTAAACAAATCTTTAAGCATGTTGTCAAACGAGAGGAAAATCGGGCCCAAGCTGCCGAGAAGTTTCTAACCAAAATGAATTTGGGGAACAGCTGAAGAGCCCACATAGACGCAAATGCTCCGTCGATACTTCGACCAAAGAATATCGAGTCTTCTTCTCCCCCCTCTACACTCTAAAAAAACACAAAAAAATCATACATTCAACCTCGTAGGTTCTAGTACTTTTCTCAAGTCCTCCTCGGACATTGTAATTAAGTTTTCAATTTTCCATACATAAGTCTTCTTTCTTTTCTTGCTAGACTTGAGACATTATTTTGCACCCCACATTACATTTATTGAAATGGTTTTGTTCTATGTGATCACTTGCATTGCTCAACAAGTAATTCCACAAATGATTAATGCTTTGATTAATTGGTGTGAGAAAGTCAATCGATAACTCCTCATCCACCTTACCATACCCCACACAAAGGCCTCCATCAAGCCATACACTTTCCAAAACATGTCCCCACCATCACCTTGACCAAGTCAATGACGGCGGCAACATCAAAGGACAACAACAGGTCACTCAGCATCAAAAGATTGACCCCATGCCGACAACAACCTAGGGGCTTGCCTTCGACCTCGTGCGCATCAAGAAAGTTCAAGTAGGGGCTTGCCTTCGCCCTCATATGTTTCAAAAAAAAAGAGCTCAAGCAAAAGCTTTCAAAAAAAAAAAAGAGAGCTCAAGCAGAAGCTTTCAAAAGAAAAAGAGGAGCTCAAGCAAAAGCTTCACAAAAAATGAGGTCAAAGACCCAGCACCAACAAACAAGAAGCAAGGGAGTCACTGAAACTGCCGTCAAATACGACTTGTCAAGGAATCACCTCAAGGCCCGTGCCTCATCATTCAGTTTTCCGAGCCTTTTCGTCAAAGGCCACACAAATATTCATGCCCTGGCCCCAAAGCCAAACACAATTCAACCCCGAACTACGTCGACCTGAGCTCCTGGTGTTAAGGGGAACGTAGGCAACCAGAAATGGTCCGGTCATAAACAAATACAAATCCACAAACTCGGTCTCATCAATGACCTCTCCTATACACAAACCTTCTTTCACACCAGACCAACTCGATCCTTGATACCGGTTGACTTTCTCCTCGTGATTAATCAAAGCATATCAGGTTTAATTGTTGAATAACCCGAAGATCAACAAAGGGTTTTAAGCAAACATGTGATCAATGTGAACAAATCAAGTTTTCAGATGTCTCGACAAGTCTTCTTTTTCAACAAAATAGGAAAATAGAGCTAAACACTGATTTTCTGTCAGCAAGGGCTTCCATACAATTTTACAAGCTTTTCAATGCTCATACTCTCTCAAAAGAGTCAAACCCAAAAGCATGTTTTTTGCGCCTACATCAAATAAGGCACTCACACAAAAGGGGACCCGTTCCCACCTTTTTAAAAATAAATACACCCTTGCAAGTGTACATTACAAGTCGTGTCTCTCACAAAAGAGGGTCGAACTACGTAGACCTGAGCCCCTCATGGGGAACGAAGGCAGCCTTCATTGGTTCGGTCTAAGGAATACACAAAATTCCAAAAATTGACGCCATCAAGGCTCAGGAAAGAAGCAAGCAAGAGATTTTGCGTCTCGACAAAGCTTTAAAAGTAAATCACAAATCATCACAGTTAAAACACTTCTTGATGAGTTCAAGCACGGTCTACTTTCAAACTCACAACATGCTAAAAGACAACTTAAAACATTTAACAATTAATGTGTCTGCAGTGACGATGAATGGATACTCAGTGTTTCAGAAGGTCATTCCATGCTACTCGCGTTTGGCCCTTCATCACTCTTTCCTTTCTTCCCTCGTCCCCAACGAGTCTTCTTTCATTCCACATGAGCGAGTTATGTCTCCCTCATTCCGAGATCAGGAGTCCTCCTAGTCGTGTCAAACGAACCAGTCGCTCTCAAAGCATCGTTCACCCGTGCCTCGGCTCGGATCTCCTCCCTGCGAGTCTGCAAAAAGGGGACCTCTCCCCGCCAGTCTGTCAACTCGAGTCCCGTAGTCAAACAAGGCATCTCCCATGACATCCTGAGGGTTAGACCAGGCTTCTGCACTCCTAAAGTCGCAGCTGAAATGGCAATCTTGCCCCGGAATTGCTTCACGCCCCGCTCCCAAAACCAATTGGAGTGCACAGACATGCTGCTCATCCAGGTACTCGGTGGTCAACACAACACTCTCCCGACGTCAAAGGAGCACCACAGAAGGGAAAGCGGAATACTTCCATACCCTCAGAAAATACAGAAAGGCATCTGGATCTGTCATGCAGAAGGAGGCTACCTTCATAGTGGCAATGCCTTCCCGGCCAAAGAAAGGCTCTGCCTCATCCCGAAGGCTACACTTTGGAAACAAGCGAGGAAAGAGGACCATGACAAACCCGAATTACGACAACATAGGAACCTTTCTGACAGGCCCTCCTAGTCTCAATTCCCCAATGAGAAACCCATCAACAGAGGTGATGCGTGCCAAGTCAAACCATCCACCTTTCCCAAGCAGACTGGTCCGTCTGCAAGACAAGAGGTCGGCGAGCAAACGTCCATGGACTAAGAGACGCCGGAGACTCAGGCATGGCTTGAAGCCCCTCTCGCAACCATAATGCAAGCAAAGCAGGGGCTTCCCCCACATGAATCGGTCCCTCATCACCAGACGATCCACACCGTGGAAGGTTTCCCCCGGAACCAAAGGGACGATATCCTCGCACGCCCGATATTGGCCTGCCAAATTCAACAGAGCACCGTCACGTATCCTGAGGTAGCTAACCCCGAAAAGAGTGGCTATCAAGCACAAAGCGAACGCATCCAAGGAGACATCACTCCCACTACCGCTCATGAAACTGTCAAAGCTGCTTCAGCCCCCAACTGCTCAGAAAACCTACCAAAGCTGCCTCAGCTTCCACTAACCACAAATGCATTCCCAGCTCATGCGACATGCACAAAAATAATAATAAGCTAGCAACAATTCCTAGGTCAGTCCCGGGAATCACAAATACGTCATTACATCTTAAAATAAAATACTTTGCTGTGCAAATACAAGTGTTTTATTACAGGTACAAAAATGTCTGTTGCTCTACAAAAAAAAAAAAAAAAAAAAAAACAACGGAAAGAGGGAAAGCAAAAGAGCCCTAATCCGACTCATCATTATCATCCTCCACAAGCGAGAAATCCGGCATCTCGGCGCCTCCGCCAACCACCTCATCATCCTCGGTGAACCCATCACCTTCCTCGACCGGATAATCCAGGAAGTCCGCAGAAGTCAGAACAAAGAACGAAAAGGAAGACGAGCCATCCCTCCTCTCCTTGTCCAACACCTGAGGCATCCCACGTCCTCTTCATCTCGGTCAGAGGCGCCACACGTCCTCAACATTTCAACAACTCGATCAGAGGCACCCCATGCCCTCAAACACTTCAGCAATTCAGCCAGAGATGCCACCACGTCCTCTTCATCTCCGTTAGAGGCATACCACGTCCTCAACTTTCTCCTCACAAAGGCCCTTCCTCCTGCAGGTAAACACAACAAAGGTATGAAAAAAAATCATACTTATGTCTTTAAATATTTCCTCTGTTACCTCGTAGTGAGATACACCCCCATGTCTCCCTGATAGATATCTCATATCTTTTAGTAAGATTACCGATCTTTTGGTAAGATTGGTCATCCTTCACATAGGGTAGATACCTTTTAGAAAGATTACCCACCTTTTCGTAAGATTAACATATCTTTTAGTAAGATTGCCCATCTTTTAGTAAGATTAGCTATCTTTTAGTAAGATTATCAATCTTTTCGTAAGATTGGCCATCCCTCACATAGGGTAGATATCTTTTAGAAAGAATACCCACCTTTTCGAAAGATTAGCATATCTTTTAGTAAGATTACCCATCTTTTAGTAAGATTAGATATCTTTAGTAAGATTACCAATCTTTTCATAAGATTAGCCATCTCTAAACTTAGGGTAGACACCCCCAAACAGTATCACTTAGGTATAGACGCCTTCACACAAACTTCAACTCAGGACATCACCACGTCCACTCACCACAAACCTCACTACTTCACCACAGGCAGCTCGGAAGGCTTTAAACCACTCGGTCCGGAAGACCGTATAAACCTCCCCCATCACTATTTCCAGCCTGGAAGGATTTAAACCACTAGGTCCGGAAGACCGTATAAACCTCCCCCATCACTATTTCCAGCCCGGAAGGCTTTAAACCACTCGGTCCGGAAGACCGTATAAACCTCCCCCAGCATTATTCGTAGCCCGAAAGGCTTTAAATTACTCGGTCCGAAAGACCGTATAAACCTCCCAAAAACATCATCTTAGGACGTGACACGTCCTCCTACATCATAACCCATCTTTTCGTGAGATTACCCATCTTTTAGTGAGATTACCCATCTTCTCGTAAGATTAACCCATCTTTTCGTGAGATTACCAATCTTTTCGTGAGATTACACATCTTTTAGTTAGATTACCCATCTTTTAGTGAGATTACCCATCTTCTCGTAAGATTAACCCATCTTTTCGTGAGATTACCCATTTTTTCGTGAGATTACCCATCTTTTAGTGAGATTACCCATCTTTTCGTGAGATTACCCATCTTTTCGTGAGATTACCCTCATTTTCGGGAAATTACCCACCTTCTCGTAAGATCACCTCACACGCGAACTACAATCAGGCTTGATTCCCATTTGGGATACGTAGGAATCCTATCAAAGGGTCCAGCCAATCGACCTAAACGGTCACCTTAGGACACCACCACGTCTTCACAGTCGACCTTAGCGGTCACATCACCTCAGGGCACCACCACGTCCGCATGCACTCACAATTACACGACCTCTGAACTACGATCAGGCTTGATTCCCGCTTAGGGATACGTAGGAATCCTATCACAGGGTCCAGCAAACTGACCTAAACGGTCACACAAAAGGACACTGCCACGTCCTCACAAACTGGCCTATACGGTCACATCCTCTCTCAGCACGCGATTCAGATCAGGACCCTTATCTTATCGACGACCCCACTTCCTCCATAAGTGACGTCGCCGAGGGGCTTCTGTAAGTACCCCAATCTGGATAGCTTTCCATCCCAGCATATGAAAAAACCAGGGGCAAACTTTCGGAGGTAATAACTCCTTCATACGAACTCCGATTGAGACGTACCATATATGGTTAGAAAGCTCTCGATGAGAAATAGCTTTCTATCACAATTACAAAATGTGGAAAAGCATGGAAGTCCATACGGACCTCTTTGCTCCTAGACATCATAATTGCAAAATCCGCTTAAAGTCCACGAGATTCCCTCAAATCCCGAAAATCAAAATTTTGGATTACCTAAGAGGTCCGTACGGACCTCTTTGCAACTTTTCCCACACTATAAATAGAGGGCTCCCCCGCACAAAATTTTCATACCTCCCTCTTCTCTTCTCTCCCTAAGCCTTCAGGCTCCCTCTCTATGACCCCTCGGGGAACTCCCGGTCCCTTTCGGTTCCCTCCGAGGCCTTCCGAGCTCCCTCGCGGTGTTCCGAAGCCCTACCGAGCGCTCATGAGATGCTCCCGCGCTGCCTCGAGGAACTCTCGAGGTACTCTGAGGCCCCTCGTGGTACTTCGAGGCCTTGCCTGGTCTTTCCCGAAGCGTCCCGGCCCTTTCCGAGCCAAACCGGCAATTCGACGCACACCGAACCTCTGTCCGATTCCAACCAACGATCCCGACGCACGCCGAACCTCTTGTCGAATCCAACCGGAAATCCCGACGCACGCCGAACCTCTGCCCGAATCCAACCGACAATCCCGACGCATGCCGAACCTCTGCCCGAATCCAACCGACAATCCCGACGCATGTCGAACCCCTGCCCGAATCCAACCGACGATCCCGACGCACGCCGTACCTCTGCCCGAATCCAACCGACGATCCCAACGCACGCCGAAACTCTGTTCGAGTGCACACTTGACAATCTCGAGGCACACCGAAGCTCTGTCCGCAGACAACCGATACATCCCGAAGCAATCCCGGTCCGTCCCGGAACACTATTCCATCCTCAAACACTATTCCCCAGCGGAAGACAGACACGAACCAACATTGGTAAGGCTTTCTTCCTACACTATTTCAATACATTTCAATACGTAGTGTACAATGTAGACATCCGATACAGCATGCATTTTTAAAAGCACACACACACACACAACAGTTAAAGAATATTAGGGGTATCCGAAAGACTCTTTTTTACAAGGCGACTCGGGTGAGCTCTAAGATTCTAATATTCTCTTCCCGAGGAGTCATCTGACCTCCGAACTCAAAAATCTCATCACACAAAAACAGTTTATTTTTAAACTGATGCTCTTTTTCAATGTTTTAGGATTAATAAAAACGTCGTGGCGACTCTACAAGCAAAAACACAGAAAGACACCTCCACCAACAATGCTGCAAAGCAGAAATGCCAGATGCCGGGGCGCGATTGTGCTGCCTCTCGGATCCGGGTAATTTTACATAGGCACTTACTAATGCCGATAAAGGCACCTCTTGTATGCCAAGCAAGGCATCCTTCATAGCCGACGAAGGCTTCAATGAAAGACGAGGACACCCTTATCGGTCATTATACAGGACAAGGAAACGGGCTTCCCTATTCTTGCTCCCCTCTTCCTCGGCACTCATTCAAGCCCGACCAAGTATCACATGCCGTGGAGCTTGCCTCCTATTCACACGTATGGAAGGCAATTATCTGATCCTACTCAAATAATGATTGTGGATAGTTATAAACCAATTAGGATTATAACCTACTCTTACACGTTTTCCTAATCAAAGATGGACTCTACATCCTACACCTATAAATACAAGCCATAATTCATATTATTTTAGTAACGCATATTTTAACTCTAAACTCTTGTCAATTGATTTATCTCTCTAGATACAAATACTTACTCTCACGCCGGAGGGCATTTGCCGTTGAAGGATCGGCTTAGTTTACGTGTTTGTTTATCTTTTTTAGGCTATTCAAACATCCAGTACACAACCTATTGCTGGATTTGAGCTGATACAAATATTTTTGGAATCATTAGACGGCACTATCAATAACAAACCTAAAATATGGGATTTCTATGCCTACTGATTTATGTAGTTTTGTCGAATTTGTCCAAATGGTGCTTTGTTTTTTCCTACAGCTTAAAAAAATACTTCTTTCTATTTTTCATTTTTAAAGTATAAAATTGATGATGAAGGAATTGGTCTATATCAACTTTATTTTAGCAATTAGGTTGTACTTCGGCGTAAAGACCTGAAATCACGAACAAATGAATAGCTGAAATATAATATATTGAATCTTCAATCTGAATCAATGGATTACAATTCTTATAACTTTGTAATAAGTGAATAAGATTGTTTATAGTGAATTTGCCATTTCCAATAGTTAAAAATGATTCACCTCTGTTGAATTGAAACTTTGATTTGAAATTTACAAGCTTGCTTTATTGATATTGAATTGCCCTATATATACAAATTAGGTGGAAGTAAATATGGTAATAACAATTCTAACTATACAAGGATTCTACCTAGACTAGGATCCTTCAAGGACTTGGAAAGAATGAAATAAGGAAACAAAATATTACATCAAGAAAAAGGAAACACATCAGCAGCAGAGGACCTGTGAGGCGGCCGCCTGAGGGGAGTGAGGCACGCGCCTCACAGGCAGAAGCTTATGGCGAGGTGAGTTCCATGTGAGGCGGCCGCAAGGTAGAGCTTGAGGCGCCCGCCTCGAATACCGTGGCTGAAGCAACATCGCTGAAGGTATAAGGCGCCCGCCTGGTGGTAAATGAAGCGCCCGCCTCATGTGCAGAGGCTTTTGTGTTGCTGAAGTTGTTTTTACATGCACTTCCAATAGGCCCTCGCAAGATGGACGACCGGAGGGAAAGACCAATCTTGGACATGAGATCTTGATACCTTAGACGAGCAAGTGGCTTAGTGAGGGCATCCGCAAGTTGATCATTGCCCGAGATATGAGACACACGTAGCTGATGGGCTTGAACTTGTTCCCGAACAAAATGGTAATCAAGGGCAAAGTGTTTCATCCTTGAATGAAATTTGGGATTTGCTGCAACATAGGTAGCACCGAGGTTGTCACAGTAGATGACCGGAATCGTGGTGAGCGCAACCCGTAGCTCACGCAATAAGTTATGAATCCATACAATTTCTACAGTGGTGGCAGCGATAGCTCTGTATTCGGCTTCTGTGGAGGATCTAGCAAGTGTTTTCTGTTTTCGAGAGCTCCAAGAAAGCAAGTTAGACCCAAGATAAACCAAGTAACCGGTCATTGGCACATATGAGTCCTTATCCCCTGCCCAATATGCGTCGGAGAAGGCATGAAGTGTAGATGGGGAGTCGGAGCAGAGAAGTAAACCATGAAAACTAGTACCAACCAAGTAGCGAAGTAATCTCTTGAGAGCTGTCCAATGAACATCCGTTGGTTGGTGCATAAACTGAGCAAGCCGATTTACCACAAATGAGACATCAACTCGAGTGAGTGATAGGTATTGGATAGAGCCGACAATAGATTTCTATTCACTAGGATTCAGTAGAGGTGTCCCATTACCAACTGAAAGTGTCAAGCCTGGGGTCATAGGAGTTGGTAGAGGATTAGCATCTAACATCTTGGTACGAGATAAAAGATCTTGTATGTACTTGTGTTGGCTAAGGAAGAGTCCCTTTGGGTGGGGAATGACCTCGACAACAAGGAAGTAAGACATATCTCCAAGATCTTTCAGAGAGAATCGAGTCGAGAAGGTGGTGATGAAGTTGCCTAGAAGGGATGAGTTGGAGCCTATGATTATGATATCATCCACGTAGACAAGAAGAATGATAGTACCAAGAGCATGGCTTAGAGTAAACAAGGAGGCGTCCGACACGCTATTCTTGAAGCCAACAGAGAGTATATAGTGTTTCAGTTCATCATACCAGGCTCAGGGGGCTTGCTTGAGGCCGTAAAGGGCTTGTCGTAACTTGCAAACATGGGATGGATGGGAAGTGCTAACAAAGCCAGGGGGTTGAACCATAAAGACATCCTCATTCAGTGTGCCTTGGAGAAATGCATTTGTTTATGTCAACCTGACGAAGGGGCCAATGGCTTGTAACTGCCAAGGAGAGGACGGTGCGGATTGTGGCGGGTTTGACAACCGGGCTGGATGTCTCGAAGCAGTCTATGCCAGGGCGTTGATGAAATCCTTTGGCGACGAGGCGAGCTTTGTGGCGATCAATCGTGCAATCCGGTTTGTACTTGGTACGAATGACCCATTTGCACCCAACTAAATTCTGAGAAGGTGACGGGGGAACAAGGTCCTAAGTGTTCTTTTTCATGAGAGCATTAAATTCTGTTTCCATGGCCTCACGTCAAGCAGAGATTTTGAGGGCTTGAGTATAGTTGGTTGGCTCAAGGGAAGGGTTTGGGATGGAGACATTTAGGTTGAGCTTGTTGATGGGTTTACGGATGTTGTTTGAGCTCGAGTGATAGGTCTTTGGATTGGGGGAGGTGGGGAGGTAGGCGGAGGAGAGGTAGGGGCAGGTTCAGAGGAAGGGGAGGGGTTGGAGGTAGGATTTTGAGGGGTGGTATTGGGTGAAGTTGAGGGTGGTGTATGGACAGTTGAGGGTAAAGGTGGGAGGATAGTGAGAGTGGAGTTACACCATTCATTGACCGAGGGAACGGAAGAAGTTTGTTCGGACATCGAGGAGAAGGGGAAAAGATGTTCCACAAACTTGACATGACGGGATACAAAGATTTTGGAGGTGTTTGGTTCTAAGCAATAGAAGGCACTTTGAGTTGGAGAGAGTAGCCCACAAAGACACACGGGGAGGACTTAGGATCCATTTTGTTGTTGGTGTATGGGCGGAGCCAAGGATAGCCAAGGCAACCAAAGCTTTTGTGCTTCGAGTAGTTGGGAGGACGACCGAAGATTTTGAGAAACAGTGATTGAGAATTCAAGGTTGGCGTTGGCATACGATTGATAAGATAACAAGCTGTGACAAACGCAAGAGGCCAATACTTGTGTGGCATGTGAGAGTGAGTGAGAAGGAAGAGGCCTGTTTCAACAATGTGACGATGTCGACGTTCGGAGTACCCATTGTGTTTTGGAGTATGAGGGTGGGATGTAAGATGAGAGATTCCAAGAGATGTGAGGAGGGGACGGAGACCAATGTATTCACCACCATTGTCACTGAAGATGGTGATAATGGAGCGATGAAAGTATTTTTCGACAATGTTTTTGAAGTTAGTGAATACGTGAGTGGCATCATTTTTATGTTCGAGTGGGTAGAGCCAAATATACTTGGTGAAGTGATCAACAAACACAATGTAGTACTTGTAACCATCATAAGATAAAAGAGGAGACGTCCAAACATCACTGTATATCAAGTCAAAAGGTCCAGATGAAGAAAGAGAGTTTTCATTAAAGGCTAACTTATGACTCTGATTACAATCACATGCATTGCAATGAAAATCTGAAATCCTAGGAATATCCAAATTAAACGAAGAACTAAGAGAACGGAAAATTGAATAAGATGGGTGCCCTAATCTATGATGCCAATTGATGATGGAGGAGGAAGTTGAGGAGTAAACGGCAGGAGACTTTGGAATCCATTCATATACGCCGGAACTAGAATTGCCTTGAAGAAGAGTGTCCCCCGTATGAAGGTCCTTCACAAGAAAAGAGTTATGTGAGAAGATGACAGAGACATTATTATCTTGACACAACCTAGAAATAGAGATTATGTTTCGACACACACGAGGAACATGAAGAACATTATTGAGAAGAAAAGGGGAGGATGAAGTGAGAAGAGAAGATGAACCGGTATTGGAGATATTGAGGCCCGAACCATTACCAACGAGGAGTTCTTCCATTCCATCATAAGGGGAGTGAAGGGCCAAGTTATTCAGATCATTGGTCACATGATGTGTAGCTCCACTGTCGAAAAGCCAATTTGGTGGGGTTTGGTTTGAGGTGGAGGCTGAATAGGCAGAAGACTGAGAGGAAGAATTACCGCGGTATGGTTGCCTAGGGTTATGGTTTGGGTTGAAGGGGCGGCGTTGATTGGAATTGGGTGGCTGAGGGGTGGGGTTGGGTGTGGGAAAGTTGGCGTTAGGGTAGAGTTGGCGGAAGGAGGGACATTGGGAGAGAAAGTGGCCGTCATTGCGACACCTTTGGCAGCGGCCTTTATACGGAGTTCGGGGGGTTTGTGGGTTGAAGTTGGGAGGGGTGGTAGGGTTGCTGTTGAATGAGCTCGAATTTTGTTTTTGGTTATTGGAACGGTTTGAGGGAGGAGTTTTAGAGGCATAGGCAACGGTTGCAGGAAAGGTGTTGGTGGTGGATGTACGGTGTTTGAGAGATAGCTCCCTGTTGAGGAGTTTTTTCATGAAGTTCATCAAAGGTAATTGGGGTATCTCAGCTGTAAACAGCAGTGATTATGCTTTCAAAGTCCGAGTTGTTAAGTTGGTCCAAGATCTTGTCAACTAGGTCTTCCGGATCAATGGGGCGACCTAAGGAACTAAGTTGGTCTGCGCAAGATTTGAAGTCTTGCATGTAGGCTGAAACAGGGTTGTTGTTGTCGGGTGTAATGGCTTGGGTGGGGAGGTTTTTGGGTGGGGGTGTGAAGGTTCCATCAATGTATTGGTGAAGGTCATGGCCAAGGAGGGTTGCTTCTAGTTGAATTTTCAAAGTTATGTAGTTTGTGGGTGTTAGTTTTAGGATGTGGCCAAGGGAGATAGCTATGAGGGGTTTGGTTGGTTCAGCCGAGTTGAGGAGGAGGAGAGGGGAATCGGATGCCATGGAAACACAGAGAGAGATTTTGAAAAAAATTTGATCTAATGCTCTGATACCATGTTGAATTGAAATTTTGATTTGAAATTTACAAGCTTGCTTTATTGATATTGAATTGCTCTATATATACAAATTAGGTGGAAGTAAATATGGTAATAACAATTCTAACTATACAAGGATTCTACCTAGACTAGGATCCTTCAAGGACTTGGAAAGAATTAAATAAGGAAACAAAATATTACATCAGGAAAAAGGTAACACATCAGCAGCAGAGGACCTGTGAGGCGGCCGACTGAGGGGAGTGAGGCGCGCGCCTCACAGGCAGAAGCTTATGGCGAGCTGAGTTCCATGTGAGGCGGCCGCATGGTAGAGCTTGAGGCGCCCGCCTCGAATGCCGTGGCTGAAGCAACATCGCTGAAGGTATGAGGCGCCCACCTGGTGGGAAATGAAGCGCCCGCCTCATGTGCAGAGGCTTTTGTGTTGCTGAAGTTGTTTTTACATGCACTTCCAAAAACCTCGACCTAGTCAACCCAACGTGCTTGAAATGAAATTTGAGTTGAGTCGGCCAAGTTACGTGAATCCTAACCGATCACATATTTCATATAAAAAAAATTAAATGTTAAAGTTGTGATCCTTATTGTAAGGCAATGAAGAAAGTATACTTCTTCATTCTAACTGATTGTCCATTTATATATTATGGGGGGTATATTCATAATTTGTCTTGATATTATTTTGTATTAAAAAATATTTTATATTTTTCTGAATCTCATGTGATATTATTCTTTTCAACGGCAATTGAACCAAGTGCTCCACTGCAGCTTATACTAGCCAAAAGCCATGCCCTCTGTTTTTCCTTTATTTTTTCTATGAATGTTGAGATATTTTATTTTGAAAGAGAGTTCCCTTTAAAAATTTATAATGATTAAAGGTAATTTGGAAATGGTACTTTATAGTGTGCAGTCGAAACACGCCCACAAATTTTCTATGGGGTTTCAGAGAAAAATTATGATGCTCTTTTGTATGATCAGTATACTAATGCTAATATATCTGTAATACACATTTAGATTCTCTTCCATCCTCCTTTATTTTAATTTATTTTGGACCGAATATCACATTGGATTGGTGCCTTATGCTCCCTCAGTCCCTGTCCAAGGTTCACACTTTGGGCTAATCACGCAAATTAAGAAAATGGGTGGGAAGAAAAAATGTTGTAAGTGTAATTTGAAAATAGGAGAGAGAGTGAGCGAAAGAAATAATAAATTTGAAAAGTGTTGTGAGTGTAATAGTGAATTCGGAGAGAGAATGAGTGAAGGAAATAGTAAAAATTCTTTGTCAAAAAAGAAAAGGTTAAGCTTTTAACGGGACATCCATTTTAACAAAAAGTGAAGCTTCGACCGGGTCGGAGGGAGTATTAAACCTTATGGACAACTAGTAGCCATAATATTTTCATGGTTGAGAGTATTTGCTTCGTCTCTGGTGAGTAGCATATGTGTTCAATTTTTTAATAACTAAAGTCTTTGTTTTATTTGCATATTTTCTTTCTAAAGTATTTTATGTTTATTTTAGATAAAGTTTAGTCCTTTGTATTTCAAATAATCTAAAATGAAAAATCATGTATCCTTCACTTTATTCAATTTTTTTTTTTTAATTTTTTTTTAAGCAAACAAAAAACTAAATGCATTAAAAAAAAGTTTAAGAAGATGATGCTTAACGAAGGTCCCAAAGATAAAGATTTTTACAAACGAATAATCGCCAACTTTCTATATATCACAATAAAATATCCTAATACATCTTTGATGTAGCAAAGCGAAGCGAATGAAATGATAGTATTAAATACTGTTTAATCACGCACGATTACGAATAAAAGATCTTCAAGTTTCATTGAATCGTGCACGATTACCGAAAATTAGCATCCAAAGAAAATGAAATCAGTTTTAGGAAATAAATAGAAAAATTCTCAATTATCAAATTCAATAATATTCAACTGATTTTCGAATTTACGTGGTAGCCTATTTTTATAGGAGTACTAAAATTTTAAAAATAAGTAATAATCTTGTAAAACTAAGCCTAATCTATACAGTAACATAAATCAACTATAAAATATCAAAATATTACCTAAATCTATTTTAAAACATGAAATTATCATCTAATTAAATAAAATACGAAAATTACATAAAATAATTAAAAAAAAAAAAGTAAAACAAAACTTATCCCTATATTGATCTTCATCATTCTCCCCGGCTTTGAAAAATTCGTCCTCGAATTCGGATTTGCTCATACTCGAATTTGTAGCTCTAAAGGAACATCACCATTATCCTTTCGATCGGATCTGATATATGAAGAATTGGACAAATCTTAAATCTTTGGCGAACCTTGAATTTGTTCACTTGGGTGTTAACATTCATACAATCAGCCCAACAATAAAATGAATTCAATTTTTAATATAGGTAGAAAAAATTGTCTTCGAATAGGAATATCAAATAGATCGTTAAACTGATGAAAAACAATTTCTTCATCATAGATCTATGGGCTGAAAGCAATAAACTATAAGTTGTAGATTTGTTGTATTGGTCAAAGACAAAACACTATTAGAAGATTGACAAGTTTCGCAATAACACTCATCGTAAATCGAAGGTTTTAACCAATCTAACACAAGATCTGAACTTGATGATTTGAAGAAAGGTCTTGCTAAATCAAACTTTTTTTTTATGTGTTTTTAAATAATATAAGGAGAAAATAATAATTGATAAACAAATATCTCAACTGAAACACGAGAATCATTGGTTTAGACTCTGATTACCGGCTGATGTAGAAAGGCGGAACTGAATAAAATGATATTATCAAACACTGTTGAATTGCGCACGATTATCCGTAAGTGAAAGGTCTTCAAATTTCGTTTAATCGCACACAATTACCGAAAATTAACATCCAAAAGGAATTAAATTACTTATAGGAAATAAAAGGACAACTTTCAATTATCAAATACAATAATATTCAACTAATTTAGGGAATTACATGCTAGCCTATTTTTATAGGATTCCGAAAACATGTAAAAAACCTTCTAAAACTAATCATGATATATAGTAACGTAAATCAAATATAAAATATCAAAATATGACAAAAACTTGGGTGAGAACAGCATGACCCATCTCATCCATGAGACGGGTCGGTTCCATACCCATCACCCGCCCAACAAAGCCAACCCATGCCTCCGTCCAAGCTTTTTGCATATGGGCGGTAGCCCAAGCTGGAATCAGCGGCCGCCCAAGCTGGAATCAGCCCACATTTGCCTTGGCCCAATCCTTCAGCCAACATAAAGTAATAGTTTGTATACATTAAAGTAATAGTTTGTATACATTAAAGTAATAGTTTGTATACATTAAAGTAATACATATATACAGAAAAGTAATAATGTTGTTTCCTATGTTTTCTTCGTTTGGCAAAAGTAATACTTATTATAACTAAAATGTAACAAACGTGTTATTTATATATAATAGTATTTGTACATAATTGTAACACATATGTATAGGTATCTATATGTTTTCATGTAAAAGTATTACATTATCTATAGAAATATGTTACAATTTCATCTATCAAAGTGGTACATTTACTTGTATAAACTATTACATTCATATACATAAGCTATTACATTTCAAAAATAATACATATAGTTTGTATTACATTTGAAAAAAATGGGTAAAAACGAGCTTTTATTTTTTTTAAAACAGGTATTACGTTTACTTATGACCAATGTTACTTTATATGTATACAGTCATTACATTAAGAGATGGTAACTATTACTTTTGCTCTGAAAAAATAATATAAAAAAAAAAAAAAATTAAAAAAAAAAAAAAAAATTGGCCTATAAAAGGCTGCCACGTGGCGGGTCATGCCCCATGGGTCATGGGTCGACCCGTCTCATGCATGAGACGGATCCCATGTTCTCACAGGAGACCGGCTCTCAAAATATTGCCTAAAACTACTTCAAAACAGGAAATTGTCACCTAATTAAATACAAATCCGAAAATTACATAAAAAAAACAACTAACTAAATTAGCAAAGCGGAAGCGAGTAAAATGATAGTGTCAAACAACGTTGAATCGTGAACGATTAAAAAATCTTTAAGTTTCATTGAATCGCACACCATTACCCAAAATTGGCATACAAAAGGAATTAAATCACTTTTAGAAGATAAATTGATAACGTTCAATTATCAAATTCAGTAATATTCAATTGACTTTCGAAATTATATGATAGCCTATTTTTATAGGAGTCCTAAAATGTGAAAAACAAGTAAAAAACTTCTAAAACTAAGCATAATCTATATAATAACCTAAATCAATTATAAATTATCAAAATATTGCTTAAGGCCCTGTCTTGTCGAGCGTTTTTGTTAAAATGGAGATAAAAAAACTCAGCTTTTTTTTATTAAGCGTGTTAGTCAAGAGTTTTAGAAGGTTGAATTTTAAAAAGTTGGGAACATTTTGGCCGCTCAAAATTATAGCGTCCAGAAATAAGCTCCGTTTTAAAAACTCTTCGTTTATAAAACTGTGTACCAGACGAGCCCTCTACCTCAAAACATGAGATTTTAACCTAATTACTTAAAGGCGTTTTTACCAAAAACTTCCTCAAAAAGTTGATATTCACAAAAAAAAACTAATTTTCTTTTCTTTCTTTTTTTAATTTTTTTTTAAATTTAAAAAAAAAATTAGTATTTTTTTTTAAAAAATTATAAATATTTTTTGTTTTTTCGGTTAAATTAACTTATTAATGAATTTATAAATGCATTTATCGGTTTTTTATAACTGATAAATTTCATTTATCAGTTTAGTTCTTTAAAGGGTATTTTGTGCTCGGTGTTTTGGTTAAACAACCGATAAATGTATTTATCAGTTAGTTATTTGACAGATAAACGTAAAAAAATTAATTTTTTGTAATGTTTAAAGATTTTTTTTATATCTAACTTGTGTGTTTTTTTTGTTTTTTTTTTTTGTTTTTTTTGTTTTTTTTGTTTTTTTTTTTTGTTTTTTTTTTGTAATATTCATCTTTCAAAAGTAGTTTTTGATAAATGGTCCTTAATTAAAAATCAAAGATTACATAAAAAAATAAAAAAAAAAAAAAAAAAAAAACTAAAACTAATCTTATCTATATATTGATCATCATCAATCTTGATTTGAAATGTCTAATCCTAAATCAAATATCCAATCAAAGCCCTTACGAACAATGATTTATGACGAGCAAACGCTACTACAAGTTAAACTTGGACAAGGTCTAACACTACCCTTCAGAAAATCTCCAAACGATAAAAATTTTGATGTTGAATACATGACAAAGTAAAGCACTTAGTTAGGCAAGAAATACCTAACCAATCATTGCAAGTGTTGCAATAATGAATACAAATAAAATACAAAGGCTCTCTCTCTCTCTCTCAACAAGGGGAAAAGGCAAAGCTCTTAACAAAGGAGAGAATACAGTGGTTCTCGATAAAGGAGAGAAAACAAATAATATAAAAAGATGTAAGGCAAAGACTTTAAGATTAGAAAAATGTTGGATACCAAATTATTTTTGTAGCGGAATGTTATTATAGATAGTAGAGAAGATGGATAATCATAACATACACACGCACACGAATTCAAGTATTTACGTGTTTCACTAACTTGGCAACATCCACGAATAGAGGGAGAACAATATTATTAATACGGAGAATCGCCAATTATAAAATCTCTAATAATGTGCACAAATTCTTAATTATAAGAATTCACTACTGTGCAACCCTAATCTAGAGAAATAGATGAGACAGAATTGAACTGGTACAGATAAGCTAGAAAATCTATTTAACTCATAAAAATCACAAACATGAATGATAGAATATTTGATAACCTATCACACTAGAATGAAAAACAACTCTAGGGAGAAGGGAATATTTATACTGCCAAAACCCTTAGCCAGAAGGATTCCAAAACCTTAAGGAACAAGCTAAATCCACTTAAGGAAACAAGCTTTCATATTCTTATTTTTTTTCCTTGTTTCCAAAACAGCTTCAATCTCCTCTCCTTTTTCGTCTTGTATTCAAATAGACCTTGGACTTGTTCTTCGACTCCCTCTTCGAATCAAACTCCATCAATTAAAAGGCAACTAATCCTAACAAATATCCACCTTGAATTTGAATCTCCCAAACCAGTGATTAGAACAGACTTCTCCACCTCTGGCTCAGTTTTGTTACACCGAACACCCAACTTGTTATCTGGACAACAAAATATGTATTTCCCTAGACACCAAAATGTGTTACGAAGAACACGCAAACACTTGTTGTAATCGTTGATCAAACTCGTTCAAGAAGTAAACAAATATGTCTTCCAGACACCCAAATGTATCCCCATGGACACCCAAATTGCGCTTCACCGAGCACCAAAATCTGTCTTCAAGACACCCAAATCGTGGCACTGCAGTAGGCACTCAGAATTGCCCCCACTGGCAAATAGGCAAATTCAATATGCATTCAATCTTTCCAACAAAAATAGATGAAGTGACATAATTTGTGGAATCTTTAACAAAGGCCTCTTGCTTCTTGAATCCTTCTTCAGTTTCCATATGTGCTAGTACTGCTCTAGCATATGATACTCGGCTCATTCCCCCTTTCTCTTCTACAAAATTAGATTGTGTATGTCGACTCACTAACTGTAGCATGCCCAGTTCAACTCCACCTTGAGTAACTTGATGCTTCATCTATTTGTCAACCACCATACATGAAGCCTCACCACATGCTTCCTCTATATGTGTCTTTATCAGACCATTTGAAGTACGATGCTCAACACATGAGCCAAGAAATGTAGAACCATGGAATACGTCAAGGAACCTCATTTTAAACCTTTAAGAATAACGTTCGAACCTTTTCATATATATACTGCTCCACCTTCACCTTTGAAATTGTACCCCATCGTTTCTAACCGAATAAGCGATATCAGATTTTTTACTAAATCAGGAACATGTCTAACCTCATTCAACGTACCAAACTTACCACCAGAATTTCGTACCCTTATGGAGCCCATGCCAACCACCTTCATACGGACCCATTAGCCATATAAATATCACGACCCTCCATCTGCTCGTAAGTTGCAAACCATTCCTTACACGAACACATGTGATAAGAAGCTCCAGAATTCATGCATCTTCCATGTCTTTGTCTTGTTCAATTACTATAGCATAATCCTCCACATCGTCATCTGCCATTGCTGTAGTTGACCCAAATTTCTTGCTCTTTCTTATCCTTGGACAATCACTTTTCTAATGCCCCTTTTCCTTTAATTAATTAAAAATATCTCCTTGTCTTAGACCCCTTTTAGAAGAACCCTTGTTTTTTCTAACTTGGCCCCTGTTATCTTCTGCAACCAAACAAGATACATATGATAAACTTGGAAAATCAAACAAGGATTTTGAAGAGCAACAGTCCACATATTTGGGTCAACTTCACATCAAAACTGTATTGATCTAGAAGGTGGAATGTTACATATTCCTGGAAATATTTAGATGTCCAGTGTCTAAGGATCATTCCGATTCATAATTTCATGCTTTCTACACAGCTTTATGGTTAGTGTTACTATGCACAGAGACTGATTAGTTGCTGCAGTATGATAGTTTTCTTTGTCTTTTGATCTTTCAATGTTCTCTTATCCCTAAATAATTATTGTTAATTCATCCCCCTTAGTATTTTATCAAATTTCCTATCTTGGAAGGATGTTCCAAGAGTCTGCAATGTAAAGTAAGTTGTTTCGAATAATAATTAAAAGTGTGCTTTGAGCCCTTTTCTTCAGTTCTTTAACTCTCTGCAGTTTTCCATTGAGTGGTGAATTATTCACACTGTACCTTGTAGGTGGATTCCGACGAGTGGTGAGTGTCTAACTCTGTATATCCAAGTGGAGTGGTGAGGATCGTTATCATTTCTACCACAGTTAACATCAATTTTTTCTTCTGCATTTGTCAGACATCATGTTGTTATCAGAGCTTTGGTTCAGATCATAACTCCCCCTCTCGTCGACCACTCTCTACTAATGCAGCTCCTTTTGGAAGAGATCTCTAAGATGTGGAGATGGACGTACATCATAGGCAAGTGCAACAACGGGAACAATAATGGATCTCATGGTCAATGGAATAGTTCAGGGAATAACTTGAACAACAATGGTTCGTGGAACAATAATGGCTAAGGACGAGGTAATAGAAATGTCTGAGGTCATAATAATGGCTCCCAGAACCGTGGTAATTTTTCAGGCCATATGGGCCATGGTATTCATCCTAATCCAGATGTCACTTTGTCAGTTGTGTTTTACCCTAGGTCATAATGCTTTGGACTATCAGAACAGCGAGCTGCTCTTGGCTTATGCAGCTCCGTATATCCTTGACTCTGAGGCAACGAACCATTTGAATGTTGACCCAAACTTCTTCTCCGGATCTCATCCATACTCAGGTAAAGATGTAGTTATTGTTGGTAATGGCTCAAAATTAAAAATCTCTCGTATTGGAAGTTCATCAATTCATATTAATAATTGTTACAAACTTGCAGAGGGAAATTACAGAAAAATGTAAAATAAAAAAAATTAATAAACTGAAAATACAAAAAGGATAGTGGTTGTTGTTGCCCGAGCCCAATGAAATTCACTGTCTCCTTAAGACATATTCGTTCCCTCATCGAGTGTGCTTTAGTTTTGTCGGGACGCTTGTCTCCCACGATAGACCGTGCGGACCGGGGGTACTTTGCACCTAAGTATCCCGGCGAGCTGAAGAATGCTTGGACAAAATTACCTCTTTAGACTACGTATGCAAGGAGACCAAGGAATGAATAACAATATGCAGCAAACGAGATGGAGGAAGATTGTTTTTCAGTAGGTATTTTCTCTTCTCTGTTGTGGTATCTCTTGGTTCTCAACAACTTTTGTCAAAACTCCATTATATAGCCTCATAGAATCAAAACGGAAACATTAGGATTTAATTCGGTATTAATCACCATTAATCCGAAAATAATAACAATTTAAACAAAAAATATTAAACCCATTTAATTTTCGGTTTCACTTTTGATATTTATGTCTTGGCTGTTACACTTCAGAAATCGACCAGACATCAATGCTCAGGATCTGCTCGGCCGAGCATGCTTGTCCAGAAACTTCTGCCTTAGCCTTGCTCGGGCGAGTCACCAGCTGTGCTCGGCCGAGCATACCTGTTCCAGAAATTACACATTATGTCATGCTCTGCTCGGACGAGTCACCAACTGGCTCGGCCGAGCATATCAGTCAAAGCTTGGCTTTATTTTGATTTACAAAATCAAAAATATTAGCAAAAGGTGGGCTTGTCTGCGTAGGCAATTTCGGTGCTACATTCTTGTCCGCAGGACGTGCATATACACGAGTACGCACCTCGGAAGCTAAATTGGAAACTTGATTTGCCCCTCTCCTGCACGCGAGAGAGAGCCTCTATGCTACATAATCTTGAACAGTACTCTAGTGCCCAAGTCTTTATACTAGCATCAAGTTCAATTCCTTTTCAATGTGGGATAACTCCACTTTCCTTCTACTTTGAGCATTTGTATCTCAACCAATGTGAGATAATTTCATTTCCTTAGCAATATGGGATAACTCAAGTTTTTCCCTTTCCAACCCACTTACTTTGAGCATTCATATCTTATTCATCCAATAACCATTTTGGACAAATAAATATTTGATTTCTTGTTCTCATGGAGTAGAACACAAACACATAAATAATTAAGTAATTTGACAAAATTACCCTTTAGGAGATAATCCATAATTTCCTTAAAAACACACTATTTTCCAACAATAATCGCTCTTTTGCCCTTCGTAACATACTCCATGTCCCACACATTCTTAAACCTTTGTTATCCATCCGTCAGTTTTCTAAGGATAGTGAATAATTTTTTGAACTTGACTCGTGTGGTTTTCATGTTAAGTACAATCAGACGAAGGCAAATCTTATTTATGGATGTAACTCCGGCGGCCTTTACAGGCTTGCTTTCAAATTTGAGTCTTTCAGTAATACTGTTGCACTTCTTGGTGAACGTTCGAGTCAAGATACCTCTCATGCTTGCTTAGGTCATCAATCTACACCAATTTTTAAAGTTTTGTGTCAGAAATATTGTTTACCTTTAAGTAACAAGTTTAATGAACAACACTATTGTCATTGGTGTCCGTTGGGGAAATCTAGCAAGTTGTCCTTTTCTTATAGAACTTTTAATGCGTTGCATCCCCTTAACATGCTTCATTTAGATGTATGGGGTCCTGCCCCCATTAATTTTATTAAATGTTTTCGTTAATATCTTTCTATATTTGATGATTTCTCTAGGTTTGTGTGGTTGTTTCCAATGAATCATAAATCAAACGTGACACATATTCTCCACATTTAAGACACAAATTGAAAATCAACTATCTCGTAAGATCTCTGCTATACACAATGTTAAAACCATTCAAACAGGCGGGGGAGGTGAGTTCACTAGTCTATCCTTTGTTTCTTTTCAACAACTTCCTGGCATTAAACACAACCTTACTTGTCCATACACGCCCAGCAAAATGGGGTAGTGGAACACGAACATCGCCATATTGTGGAAATGGGGTTGTGTCTTATGGCTAAAGATAAGGTCCCATATAATTTTTGGTTGGAGGCGTTTAGTACTGCAGTATATCTTATAAATCGTCTCCCTATGCGTAAACTTAAATTCCTGTCACCATTTCAAAAACTATGAAAACAAAAACCTGACTATCGTTGTCTCAAAGTTTTTGGTTGTTCTTGCTTTCCATACATTGTCAGAACCAATGCGCACAAATTAATGCCAAAATCAACACACTGCATCTTTTTTGGTTATGATTATGCTCGTAATGGTTATCACTGTATGGATTTGTCTAATCAAAAGGTTTATATATCAAGACATGTTAGAGTTACTACTCGATCTCAAAGCTTAAGCTTTTAGATCGTGGCTCAACAATGCATATCAATCTCTCACATTTTCCCTCACGTATATGACCCGATCACACACGTGGAGAGATTACAAACATGCCACATTATCGGGCATGCCAAATTTCAAACATGCCACATTTTCAGGCATGCCAACATATTGCAATTTTTGCACATTTAAATCCTGGTAATAGTGCAAGCGGGCGGAATTGAACTCGAAACCTTGTGCTCTTATACCATGGTAGACGAAATTTCCGCTCTTCATAAAAACAACACTTGGTCCTTTGTTCCATTTCAGCCGCATATGAATGTTGTTGGGTGTCGGTGGATTTTTAAGGTCAAGAGGAAAGCGAATGGTTCAGTTGACAAACATAAAGCTCGCTTAGTTACATAGGGTTTCACTCAACAAGAAGTGCTTTATTATGATGAGAAATTTATTCCCATTGTCAAACCATCCACCATCCGCACCGTTCTTAGTGTGGCTCATTCTAAACACTGGGATATGAAGCAGCTTGATATTCGCAATGCCTTCCTTATTGGCATTCTTCATAAGGAGGTTTACATGAAGCAACCCCCGGGCTTTATTGCTTCGTCTTCTCCTGATCATGACTATAAGCACCATAAGACACTGTACAGATTAAAGCAATTCCCTCATGCCTGATTCCAGCGTTTACATGACCTTCTCGTTCAACATGGATTTTTTAACAATCGCTCAGATTCTTCCTTGTTTATTCGGCATACATCTGAAGCTACTATTATTCTTTTGGTTTATGTTGATGATAAAATTATCACCGACGCTTCTTTTGTCATTATTTCATCAGTTATTGATTCGATATGTGCCACTTGGCAGTCGTCGCCCTTGTGATTTGAGTTTCTTCCTGGGACTTGATGCAACTCGTGATAATGATACACTCCCCAATCTCGGTAAGCCCTTGATCTGCTTGCAAGGTTCAATATAACAGATTGCAAGCCAACCCCGATGCCCACACTTCCTCACACTCGGTTTTCTTCCCTTGATGGCGACCCATTGTTAGATCCCACTACTTAGATGAGCCTTGTTGGCGGCCTGTAGTATCTTACCTTAATGCGGCCTGACATCGCCTTATCGGTTAATTAGGTAAGTCAGTTTATGCATCAACCCCGCAATGCACACTTAGTCGCTGCCAAGCGCATCTTGAGATTTCTTAAAGGGACTCCTCATATTGGGCTTACATTTCATTGTTCTCCGAACCTATCCATTCGTGCATACTTTGACGCAAACTAAGACGGTGATCCTGATGATCGTCGTTCTACTACTGGAGCGTGTGTATTTATTGGTCCAAATCTTGTCTCTTGGATGGCCAAGAAACAAACCATAGTTTCCCACTCTAGCAGCGAAGCTGAATATCGCGCTCTTGCGACTACAAATGCGAAACTTGTTAGAATAGCTAGAACATAAGAATAGAAGGAGGAACAGAAGAAAGAACAGAAGAACATTTTCTCTCTGTTTATTTACTTGAAAGACATGTTCGATACAATACAACTGAAGGCAATTTATACAAAGGAAATTCTAGACATGAGGCTAGTTGAATCAACAATGGCTGCTCAACTTTAGTCATTAACAATGGCTGCTGGAAGGTGGAAGGTGGAAGACCGGGGGCTGGGATCAACAGTGGCTGCTGGAAGGTGGAAGACCAAGGGCTGGATACACTTTCGCTAATACCCCCCCTCAAGCTAGACGACCGTAAGGTAGACGAAGCTTGATAGAGAGAGCATGAAACCGAGGTGTGGCCAGCCCTTTTGTGAATATATCCAACGAAGTTCCGCTTTGGTGGTGGCGAGGGTCCAGTTTACACCCTCACTACTTGACCGATCGGAGGTACGGAGATGCAGTTTACTTGGAAATACAGATAGTAACCGATTGATGTTGAACAATAGCCGAAGGTAGAGGTGATCATGACAAGGCATGTACTGCCACTCACTCCGCGGATACAATATGTATGATTCATCTTCATATGAGTTGTCCTCGCACAAGAATGGGTGAGGTCCAGATTGCACAAGCATGGAACGAGGATCTACATTACGTCTTACCGGTGAAACAACCGAAATATCAATGTGAGACGGTAGACTCGAGATAACTTGTAGAAATGAGGACATTGTTGCGCTCAATTCGAGTGGAACAGAGCTGTGAGCAAAGGTAGGGTGTGCGGGCTGGTCTTGACATGCAACACGAACAGGAAACTTTATGCCTGGTGGAACTACACAAGGTTGCTGAGGGAAACCACCGTGTCCCATCAAATGGTAGTGAGGATAATAAGGGCCATATGGGAAGTAGCCATGAGCAAAAGGCTGCTGAAATAGAGCAAAAGGCACACCACTAGATGAGTGGGCTAGAGATGATGCCAATGTGAGTTGAGCAGGAGCAGCCGGACTGAAAGCAAGTATGGGCTGCAAGATCGGAACAGGTGAGCTAAATGCATCGTTATGCTGCAAAGTTGGAGCAACAGTAGGTAGCGGAGATTGCAACGTCAGCAAAAGGTCAGAAACTGCTTGCACGGGCAAGGAAGGAGCAGGTTGAGACATGTGCGGCAGGGCCATGAATCCAGATAACAGATATCCAGTTGTTGTAGGGAGAGGGTCGGATTGTGCTGGACCTAGAGAGTCTTGCTGGTAGGGTAATGGTCCAATAAGATCAATTTTGGACAACCCAAAAGAGGAAGGGGAAGCCTTAGTTGGGGCAATTCCCGCAGCAGAAGTAACAGGTGGAGAAGCCGAAACTGCAGCAGGCGGCGCAGGAGCAGCAGCAGGGGGTGGAAGTGCTCCCGGAGTAGCAGGAGCTGATTTGGAAGCGGAAGAAGAAGAAGAAGCTTTAGCAGCTTGGGCCTTAGCTATCGGAATATCCTCTTCAGTCTCCGCCATCAACCCGATTGGAGCCCCAGAGGGGGCTTGATCTCACCTTCAAGGGACAAAGTGAATGAACCAAGCATTGTTGCTTTTGGTGAAGGCAGACTTAGCACAGGCGTTTGAATCCTTGCTACACTAACTGAAATTTGATTCAAATTGGGAACCGAATTTGAGAAAACATTGCTTTGGCTCTTATCAGATGCCTTAACAAGAGATGATTTCCTACACTGTTTTTCCTCGTCAATAAGAAAATTGAAAAGAAAATCTAACGAGATTTGTGGTTTTCGAAAATAATAGTATTTGACAAATTTTTCGTATAATGGATCTAGACCATCAACGAGAAAATCCATAAGCTCGATTTCGGATATTGAATATCCGGCCCTATCAAGAGCATAAGAAATCGATTTTGCTTCAGAAAAATAATTTTTCAAAGATTGAGAGGAAAGTTTTCGAAGACAAGAGAGTTGGTCGAGAAGATCTTCAATATACCAATTCGATTTTTCAAAGAGAAGGGAAGGAGTTGACTCATTAACATCAGTTAATGGTTCTTCTATGGCGGAAGAACAAATGCTTTGAATTAAAAAATTCATTTTGTTCCGGATATAGCCAATCTGAAACAGAAAAAGAAGAAGCAGTATGAACAGTAGTACTTGGTTCAAAACGATGCAAACACTCGATTGCGGTATGACCAAGTTCGTTACATAACTGACAAATATCATAGGATGATGGTAACGTATCAAAGCATCCATGATCGTACCAAAAGTCATCCATTGTTTTAAGAAGAAAAGTATTGAAGAAAAGGCTATGTGAAGATTTGAGAGAGAGCAGCTCTTGGGGCTAGGGAAAGAGCAGAAAGAGCTGCTGATGAGGCCAAGGAAAGGGCTGCTGCAGAGGCCAGAGAAAGGGTTGCTGCAGAAACAATGGAGAAAGAAATAGAGTAGATTAAAGAACAATAGCGGAAGCGAAAGTAATCAAGTCACCGTGGATCGGTGGCTCTGATACCATGTTAGAATAGCTAGAACATAAGAATAGAAGGAGGAACAGAAGAAAGAACAGAAGAACATTTTCTCTCTGTTTATTTACTTGAAAGACATGTTCGATACAATACAACTGAAGGCAATTTATACAAAGGAAATTCTAGACATGAGGCTAGTTGAATCAACAATGGCTGCTCAACTTTAGTCATTAACAATGGCTGCTGGAAGGTGGAAGGTGGAAGACCGGGGGCTGGAATCAACAGTGGCTGCTGGAAGGTGGAAGACCAAGGGCTGGATACACTTTCGCTAATAAAACTTAGATGGTTCTCATATCTTTTTTGCGAACTCCACCTTCCATTCAATCCTCAGACCTTGTTCTGTGAAAATCTCACTGCACTCCATATGGCTCGTTACCCGGTATTTCATGCTCGCACGCAGCACATTGAGATTAATTACCACTTTATTTATCTGTGAGTTAGTGAGCCGTGGTTTTCTAAAGTTACATTATTTCCACTGATGATCAACTTGCTGATATATTCATGAAAGGCCTGTCCAAATCTCGGTTCCATGCACTCTCTGTCAAGCTGCGACTTCCATACGGGCGTCTTGCTTGAGGGGGAGTATAAGACCAGATTTGTGTACATCAGTTTTTATAAGGATAGGAACGTATATTATCTTTGTAAATATTTGGTTTCATTATCTTAGGTAAGTCTAGATTAATATGTATTCTATTCAACAATAACTCTAGGTTTTTCTTTTGTATATATGTATTGTAAACATTGTATAATAAAACTCTCTGGGAATCATTCTCTTATGCGCCTCCCTTCCTTTTCTTTTCCGTGTTTCTACTCTAACACACCATAGTTCCTTGCCACCAGTGATACCCATTCATCAAAACTAATAAAAATTCACCATCAAAACCACTAAAAAATTACCACCACCCACCACTGCTTCAACCATTGTCACCATAATTAAAATATCAATAACTAAAAAAAACAAATCAAAAGGACTGAGGCTATTTCCAATAAGGGAGTTGAGGTGGGGGTTGAGGGTGAGGTGGAGGGTTTAGTTGGTGCAATAGGGTAGTTGAAGTGGGGGTAGTTGAAGGGAGGAGTTGAAGTTGTTCAACCGGGTTGAAGAAATTGGGGTGGGTCCCGCCTTTGGACACGTGTCGCATGGTAATTGGACCGCCTGAGGCGCGTGGGTGACACGGCCCGACAAGGCGCGTCCCAGGCCTTTTTTTTTTTTTTTTTTTTGAAAAATCCGGATAAGCCATGTGTCAATGTGTGATTGGTTGCTGGAGATTTTTGATTTTATCTTTCTACCCCGTTTTTTGAGCTCAATTATTTGACAGAAATAATTTTTTATTTTTTTTATTTTTTTACCAAAAATGGAAATTTTTTTCTCTATAAAATGACATAACTTTCATATATTTTATACACCAACAAAAAAAAACCTCTCTTTTCTCTCAACATTACCCATCTTATTTTCTAAATGGATCCCAACAATCCCAATAATCCTTATTTCAACACTCAGAAGTCAAGTAATTTTCCACCAAATTACTCCAATCCTAATGATTTTCAATCCCCAAATCAATTTTATTATCCACCAAATGTCCCAAATGTCATGCCTTCAGCTGTACCCACCTGGAATCCATATTACGGTATGCAATTTCTATGACCTCCACAACCACCACTACCCCTCAAGAATCCGAATATCCCGAATATTCAACACAAATGGTTACGGGTAGCAATAGCGGTGCTGATGAAGCTACTCCAACTCCAGAAGATGTAGGAGGTTCAAGCACTAGTCGGAGAAAAATTGTCAAATGGAGCACGAAGGACAATATAGTGCTACTCAGTGGGTGGATTAAGTTTGGAACCGACAGTGTTGTCGGAAAAAATCAGAAGAGTGAATCGTTTTGGGGTAAGATTGCTGATTATTGTAACGAACATTGTGAATTTAACCCTCCCCGTGACGTAGTTTCATGCAAAAATCGTTTCAATTATATAAACGCCAAATTGGGCAAATGGGTAGGTGCATACGATAACGCAAAGCGTATGCAACAAAGTGGGTGGTCGGAGAATGATGTTTTGAAAAAAGCTCACGAATTATATAAAACTGCTAACAATAGCACTTTTAATTTGATGGAGGAGTGGGTAGCTACCCGAGACCAACCACGCTACGCAAGTCAGGTTGGAGGAAATACTGGATCAGATAGTAGTGGATCTAAAAGAGCACGAGAAGGTGATGGAGAGGATTCAAGCTCGGTTGGATCCATTCCTCGTCCTATGGGAAGGGACGCAGCTAAGAAAAAGGCGGGGAAGAAAAAAGTGGTATTGTCACCGGTAAAGGAACAAAAGTGGTCAGAATTCAAACAATTCAAAGCTCAAGAATTGGAACGATTTAATGACTTAGTCTCAAGACAAGAGAAGGCAAACAAAATTGCCATGGAACAGACTCGGGCTAAAAATAGGAAAATATGGATGCAGTTGAGTCAAATGGAGTCTCGCGATCATCATCAACAACAACTTTTCGAAATGTTGACTGAAGAGCTGTTTGGAAATTAATGTGTGTATTGTTGTTTTATGGCAATTAATGTGTGTAGGTTGCTTTATGTCAATTTTCTGCACTGATGTATTTCAAGATTCTCTTTATGTACTGGTACCTTTTTAATTAAATCTATGTAATTCAAATCCGTCAACTCTATTGAATTGAAGCTTCAAATCCGTCAACCACGACCACTCATTTTACCTAACTCATTTTCTAATACCACGACCACTCATTTTACCTAACTCATTTTCTAATACCACGACCACTCATTTTACCTAACTCATTTTCTAATAAATAGCACTCTCTTCTTTCATTTTTCCTACACCAAACACATTCTTCTTTTCTTCTTCCTACATCAAACACTCTCTCCTTTCCTTCCTTCTACATCAATGGATCCATCTGGATTTATTCCTTTCGATGTCGAAGCCTACAAAAGGCAACTTGAAATTGAGGAGAGTTTTATCATGAACGAGTTTTTTGATGATAAAACTCCGAAAAAAACTCGAAAAAATTTGAAAAGAGATCACGCTTTGCACAATAAGAGCCTGATTGATGACTACTTTTCCGAAAATGCTCTGTATAAAGATTATTTTCGACGCCGATATAGGATGCAGAAACATGTATTCCTCCGCATCGTCGAGGATCTTTCAAGCCATGACAAGTATTTCACACAACGATCCGATTGTTCCGGCAGAGAAGGCTTATCTCCATTAGCAAAATGTACCGCAGCCATGCGACTGTTAGCATATGGTATGTCCGCTGATTCTATTGATGAATACATTAAAATAGGGAAAACTACAGCGTTTGAGGCATTACAGAGATTCTGCAAGGGGGTCATTCAATTGTACGAGCAAGAGTACTTGAGAGCCCCAAACGAGGCCGACCTGCAAATAATACTTGAGGTCAGTGAGAAGCGGGGGTTCCCAGGGATGATCAGATGTATTGATTGCATGCACTGGGAGTGGAAAAATTGTCCTACTGGTTGGGAAGGTCAATTTACTAGAGGTGATAAGGGAACCACTACGGTTATTCTTGAAGCCGTTGCAAGTCATGATTTATGGATCTGGCATGCCTTTTTTGGATGTCCGGAAACATTAAACGATATAAATGTTCTGGACCGATCGCCAGTTTTCGATGATCTTGAAGCAGGAAATACTCCACGAGTCAATTTCTTTGTGAATGAACGTCAGTATAATATGACATATTATCTTGCTGACGGTATCTACCCCTCTTATCCGACCTTCGTCAAATCCGTTAAACTTCCTCAAAGTGAAGAAGACAAGTTATTTGCAAAATACCAGGAGGCATATCGGAAGGATATAGAACGGGCATTTGGAGTGCTCCAAGCTCGATTTAAAATCATTCGAGATCCAGCTCGAATGTGGCAGATAGAGGACTTGGCTATGATCATGAGAGCATGCATTATATTACATAATATGATCGTTGAGGATGAACGTGATACGTATTCTCAAAATTGGCTTCACTTTCAGGATCAGTCCGAGGCAAGTGGGTCTAGTACACAACAACCATTCTCGGCGAGGTATTACCAGCGTTTGAAAATCATGTACGTACTAGATCGGATTTGCGTGATCAAAGGGCTCATAAACAATTGCAGAACGATCTAGTCAAACACATATGGGCAAAGTTCGCAAATCAGTGATTTTTAAATTTTATTGTACCGTGAGTCGAGTCTATGTATCGTATGCTTTTTTTTTCATCGTTTGTGGAACGAGCTAAGTTTATTGTAACTTTTCTTATTTTTATTAAAATTCAAATATTCTCGTATTTATTTAATTGCTTCTAAAAAATTAATTAAGTGTGAATTAAAAAAAAAATCTCGAATTAAAAAAATTAAATAAAATCTCGAATTAAAAAAATTAAAAAAAAAATTCGAATTTATAAATAAAAATATTAATAATTTATTGTTTAATAATAAATTATTATTATAATTTTAATTATAAAATTAATTTATGTAAATAAAATAAAAAGTGGTGGGGTATAGAATGATGAGTTGGGAGGAGTTGAATTTTAAACTAAACTAGCTTATTGTGGGGGGTGTAGTTGAGAAAGTAGTTGAATGATTAAGTGGATGGAGAGAGAAGATGAGGTGTCGTAATATTAGGGTAGTTGAATGTTTTTGGTAGTTGACCTTATCGGACATAGCCTGAATGGATCTTAGATTTGTTATAAAATCTGACTTTTTAAAAGAGGCTTTGACCAATAAGCCCCTCGGTCAAATGAAAACGATCAATAAGGACAGACATTTTTGAAACTCGCCAATAAGTCCTTTGAATTTTTTTAGTCCAAAATGCCCCTGGTGGCACGCACGATGCTATAAAGTTGCTATGCCCGCTTTCTTCTTCTCTCCTCATTTTCTCTCCCCTCTTTCTCTTTCTTCCTTATTTTTTCCATAAAAATTTAAAATGCAATATCTCAAAATTTAGAAACCGAAAAAATAATTTTAAACCACCATTTTATTCGCATCGTAAAGACGAATCAAACAAGTACACTCATCATATATTTCAAATTTAGTAAATAAAATAAAATTATTTTTCACTTGTAAAAATCTGAGAAAATCATTTATCATTTGTTCACACATAAGTTTAAAACTGTATAATGATTTTCACATTTATAAACTGAGAATTCTATTCCACGGTTATATAAAAATGTGAAATGGTTTTGACATGTATATGAGCTTAATAACTATATATTGAAATAACTGTCATGTGTATTTCAAAGTTATTTTGGTTAGAGTTTGAAGTCTATTTCACAGTTTTGATGTAAATAACTATATAATGGTTTTCACATTTATGAACTGAGAAGTATATTTCACAATTTTGATGTAAATAACTGTATAATGGTTTTCACATTTATAAACTGAGAAGTCTATTTCACTGTTTTGATGTAAATAATTATATAATGGTTTTCACATTTATAAACTGAGAATTATGTTTCACAGTTATATAAAAATGTGAAATGATTTTGACATGTATATGAGCTTAAAAATTGTGTATTGAAATAACTGTGATGTGTATTTCACAGTTATTTTGGTTAGAGTTTGAAGTCTATTTCACTGTTTTAATGTAAATAACTGTATAATGGTTTTCACATTTATAAATTGAGAAGTCTATTTCAGTTTTGATGTAAATAACTGTATAATGGTTTTCACATTTATAAAGTGCGAATTCTATTTCACATTTATATAAAGATGTGAAATGGTTTTGATATGTATATAAGCTTAATAACTGTGTATTGAAATAATTGTGAAAGAATTTGATCTACAGCTAAGCGCTCATATGTTAGAAGATCATCCTCAAAGAAAAGAAACATAAAATTGCACCTCATAATCTCTTGAACCAAGCAAGATACTATCATTGATGTTGGATGACCCAACTAACGCGATATGATCATCTAAATAATATAACCTATCTTAAATGCCCAAATCGATACCTGCAGTAAGACCTGTCATAAAATAAGGCAATTGAATCACCGGCTTCGGTTCATCCTACCATCGCGACTTTCTTTTCCTCTTCTCGGTTACAGTACCATAGCTACTAGCACCATCCTCATTTGGGGGAAGATCCCACCGGCTTGTAGTTTCCTCCTTACCACCAGAATAATCCTTGTTTGTCCACTCTGAGTGTTCGTCAAACCACTCCCGGATAGATACGGCTTCTGAATCAAAGTTCTCAAGGATACATTCTCTCCTGTAGCCCCATGCCCATTTTCTGGCTTCAATCCCTCCACGTTTGGCTCACCACAGGAAGAGCCAAGGGCTTGCGGAATTGAAGAGTGATTTTGATGATTAGACAAAACCACTTGTAAAGAAAGCTGAGAATTGGAATCTACGTTCAGATTTTGAAACGAATTTGGATCATTCGAAGACGGAGCATCGTATTCATTCCGTTTGTGAGAATTTCGAGTTTGATGAGATGAGTAGTGATCATCATAAATAGCAAGTGAATCAGAAAGATGGAGAAGAATTTGGATAGAAGTTAACCTATCTTAATTGCCAATAGAAATTGGAATTGCGCATAGAGAGAGAGAGAGAGAGAGAGAGAGAAAAGAGGAGATTGCACATAGAGAGAGAAAGAGAATGAGCAGGGGTAGTTTGGCCATTTAAATTATTATAAATAGGGTCAGGGACTCTTTAGTCGTTTTGATTTCAACTCTTGAATTCTAAGGTAGAATTCGATATGTATTGTTTTTATTGGTAAATTCCACCTTATATCAAGGTCTTATTGGTAAAAATCTCTTTTAAAAAATCAAATCAATATCAAAGCCCAGATTTGGGTTTCAAAATTACGGATATCTTATTACAGAAAATTGAATAAAATTTCTAAATATAATGAGAAAACACAAATCTCAGCAATGGTTGGTTTTGAGAGACTGTTAAAGAGGAGGGAGGGAGGATAACATTACAAGGAAAATGTGTTTTAGAGACGGAAAATCATGTAGCCAAAAATAAGATGCTGTCTCTAAATCGTGTTTAGGGACAGATTTGTTCCGTAGCTAATTCGTGGGTGCAGGTTGGTCGCTAAATTGGGCGTTGCTGTTTTGTAGTTGTTTTAGAGACAGATATGTACGTCACCAATTTAGAGACATATATGTACGTCTCTAAATTAGAGACAGATATGTACGTCTCTAATTTTGAGACAGATATATGTACTTCTCCAATTTAGAGACAGATAAGTGCGTCTCCGATTTAGAGACAAATATCACTACAAGAAAACAGGCAATTACCGACCGATTTTTTCGTCACTAAATATACAAAATCCGTCACTATATTTATTAAAAAAATTCAACATTTATTCGTTTTTTTATATGCCAAATTATTGAGGGCTTTCTCGACGGATATTTCCTTCGATAAATTGGCATTTTATATTAAAAAAAATATATATACTCCCTCCGTCCCGCTCGACTTAGGACATTTTTCCATTTTGGGCGTCCCATCCGACTTAGGACAATCCCAAAATGGAAAGTACTTTATTAATGGGACCCACATTTACACTCACAACAAATTTTCACTCATTACTCCCTACCCCACTTTCTCTCACCTACATCACTTTTCATACTCACAACATCCACCCACTTACACTTTTTCTTTAATCCCCGTGCCCAACCTAAACGTCCTAAGTCGGGCGGGACGGAGGGAGTATATATTTAAAAAATATATATTAATATATTATATAGATATATATATATATATATATATCCTAATATTTTTATCAAAAACAAATTATAATGTCAATCAATTTAAATCAGTCCCTTAAGTTTAATTAATCTTAAATCAGTCATTGATATTTTATAGTTACACTTTGCTCCCCTAAACTTCTTTTATACTCCAATTTGTCCTTACATATCCTTTCATTTCAACTTTGATCCCTTAACTTCAAAAAATTCAGATCAGGCCCTCACAAACTTCCACCACCAATAACCACCAGCAACCATCCTACCACCATCTCACCACCACCACTCACCACTACCACCAACCGAAATGAAAACCATATTCGACCTCTAGAACTTCAAACACCCAAAAATGCACGCACGCACACATGTGCACCTAGAAACACGCACACACCAAACAAGATCTAGATCTGCAAATGGATTAAAACATTTGACAAACAAAGTAGATCTAGATTTGCAAATGGTGAATTGACAAATCTGGAAGAAGAAGAGACGTGGGTAGGGAAGGGGAAAGAGACCGGAGGATGAGGTGGGTGGGCTGCAGTAACGACGATGGTGTGGAAGGGGATGGCAGTGGCGTGAAGGCTGGTGGTGGGGAAGGCTGAGGAATAGCCGGAGTGCAGAGGAGGAGGCGGCATGGGGTGAGGGGGCCGAAGAAGAAGGCTGAGGAAAAGGAAGGGAATTTTTTGTTGAGAGAGAAAAGAATAGAGAGAGAAATGAGGGAGGTGGTTTAATGGGTAAGAAAGAGAGAAAATAATAGAGAGAGAAATGAGGGGGATGGATAGAAAGAGAGAAAAGAATGTGAAATGGTTTTTGTTATGATGAATTTGGACCATTGGATGTGTGTGATTAATGGTCCAAATTGATTAAGGATCAATCCATGTTAACATTGGTAAGCCAATCAAATGAAAGGGTGTCATGTTTTTGCTGGATGAATTTGGACCGTTGGATTAATTTATATTTGATGTATTTAATGGTGAAAATGTTGCTTGGTTAGTGATCCATGTGATTATATGTGTTCTAATGATTTATTGACACCTCTTATGTTTATTTGTTTATCACAAAAATCTTTTAATGGCCATAATAATTAGTAAAAATAATTATTAATATCAAAAATAATTTAAAATATAAAATAATAAAATAATAAATAATAATATATCATAATAATATACATGTTTTCTTGATGATTATAATAATTAGTTTAAATAATAAAAAATAATAATAATAATTTGTCTTTCATAAAATAATAATAATTATAAATATAAAATAATATTTTATCATAATAATAATTAAATAAATAATAATATTTAATAATAATAGTTATAATCATTATTAATAAAACAAGTAAATATCAAGAAGAAGAATATTTACTAATATTATTGAGAGATAATAAATAAAAATTGAATAATATATAATAAATAAAAATTATGATAATAATATAGAAAAAATACTTAAAACAACAAAATAAACTAAACTTCTAAGAAATTAACCATATATCATATAACCATACATCAGACACTCATACCCTATACCCTAAACCATAATGCATCCCATACCATATGCCCCATACACTAGACACTCATACTTTGAACCTTAAATCATATACTCCGTATCATATACACATACCATATATTCTAAATCATAACTCATATACATATACCCTAAACCTTAACATATACCCTAAAACGTAACCTATACTATATACTTTCACTTCTTTAAAAAAACTTAACTTTTTATACAACTTTTTTGTAAAAAAATTTCACTACTAAATAACATCTCAAAAAGTTTTATTTATTTAAAAAAAAATTAAAAAAGTAAATGCTATTGTCTGTCCCTCTTTTTTTTCTATTTTATACTTTCATTTCTTTAAAAATTCTTAACTTTTTAATATAACTTTTTGTAAAAAAAAATCACTACTATACTAGTTTCTCAAATAGTTTTATTGATCCAAAAAAAAAAATTAAAATAGTAAATGCTATTGTCCGTCCCTCTTTTTTTCTATTATAACTCATACACATAAAAAAAAAAAGTTAAAAATTTTTAAATAACTCATATCCTATACCATATAAACATACTGTATATCATATACCCAAATCCTAAATCATAAACCCTCAACCCTAAACATACATCATATACCCAATCCATTAAATATATATCATATACCCATACACCAGACATCCATACCCTATACCATATAACCTAAACCATAACTCATATCCTATACCATATACCCCATACACCCATACATTATACCCTAAATCATATACTACATATCATATACACATACCATATACTCTAAATCATAACACATATACACATACCCTAAACCTTAACATATACCCTAAAACATAATCCATACCCTAAACCATAACTCATTTCTTTAAAAATTCTTAACTTTTTTTATATGATTTTTCGTAAAATTTTTTACTACTAACTAACATCTCAAATAGTTTTATTAATCCAAAAAAAAGTAAAAAAAAATTAAAAAAAGTAAATGATATTGTCTGTCTCTCTTTTTTCTATTATATACTTTCATTTCTTTAAAAATTCTTAAATTTTTTATATAACTTTTTGTAAAATATTTCATTACTAAATAACATCTCAAATAGTTTTATTTAGAAACACCCTTCTACTTTAAAAAATGATTAAAAACAATCTCGAAAAATATTTCGAAAACACCAAAAGCTGTGAACATATGGACCATGTTGTCCAAATGTTAAGCCTCACAGATATAGAGATAGAAAATCTAGTAGAAGAAAAACTTAATGTCATTGTATCCAAGCACATTGACAATTACAAAATAAATCTCAAAGAAGAGGAAATTGAAGAAAGTTTCAAAGAAGGACAACAAAGAACAAGAAGAAAAGCCATCAGAACTCATTTAGAACTAGAGATCACAAAGGATATCATGGCAGAAGTTCATCACAAAAATTTATCCAATACAATATTCCAGAAGAATATCAACCAACTAAAAGAACTAGCCAAAGTAACATTAAACTTAATCTAGACTGTGTCACAAATAGAGGACAACAAAGAACAAGGAAGAAAATCCATCAGAACCCATTTAGAACAGGAGATCACAAAGGGTATCATGGCGGAAGTTCATCACAAAAATTTACCCAATACAAATTTTCAGAAGAATATCAACCAACAAAAAGAACTAGCCAAAGTAACATTAACTTTAATCTAAAATGTGTCACAAATAGAGAACAATTAATTGAAGAATGGGATAATGAAATGAGATTAATCATCAAAACAGATGAAAATCTAATTAATGATTTTAGAATTACAAATGTAACTCCACTTATTTGTTCTTGTATTTGTTCTGCGAGTCTATTCATAGTCATTATTTCGTCAATAGCTATTCTAGCTTTTTTAGGACTTTTGGTTTGTACCCAAAATTCTTTTGGTATAACCAATTTGTTTACCGTACACATACGGGCTCCTGTGTCTACATACATATCTAGAGAGTATTTAGAACCAATCTTCAGCGATGAATATATTTCAGAAGGAGAGGAATTCTTGGAGCACATATCGGAAAAAGATGAATCTGCTACTTACAGAGGATTTAGAATAACTTACTAAGTCAAACCATCCCTTGGGATGAAGAAATTGAAGATACAGTCCGGGAAATAAAAGCAAGTTTCCTTGATGGAAAACTTAAAGTCTCAGAACAAACTAAAAGACAATGGTGTGAAGTATCCCCATCTAATTACATGTCAATGTATTGCCTAGACAAAATTCAAGAAAGACGGAAAAGAAAAGATGATGAGACTACATCCACTGACTCTTTCTTTGGAGAAATGTAAAAGAATTTTTTCGGGAAGCATCGACAAGGGAATCTTTAGATAAAACAATGTAAAAAGGGTCTGCGCACCCAGCTGTCTTTTTTGGACCTGCGTGTCCGCTTTTGCTTTTTCTTTCTATCATGTCGGGTCCTTTATTTTCTTTTTCAAGTTCGAAGCCTAAAAAACTTCACTTCCATGTTTCTCCGCCTATATAAGGAGGAATTGTATATTGTTTTAGGGGAGCGAAAATAATAAAAAGAAAAGTTATCTTTGAATATCTCCATGGGTGAGGAAAATTTGAACAACATTTATTAAATGTGTTCTTCATAGCTTTCTTTATTCCTATTTCTTTGCACTGTTTTTCCATGATTGTGAAGAAATAAGAATAAAGAAAGATATGAAAAACGCATTTAATAAATGTTGTTTCAAATTTTTCTCACCCAAATAATATGTATGGATGTGAGAATAAACCTACCAACACATACAGATATAAATATAAAAAAATAAGAAGAAAATACAAACTGAAAAAACCAAAAAGATAGAATAGCTCTTATACGTCTAAAAGACCTTATAAAAGATTTTTTAGAAAAAATCCTAGGTATGAGAAAAAAGATCTTGAGCAAAAACCTCAATCAAAGGTTGATCCAAAAATTGTAGACAAAAGAAATGTTAGTCCACAAGGAAAGACAACATATTGTTGCTAGATTTGCAAGGAAATAGATCATTACGCCCGAGATTGTAAAAACAATAACACTAGTTATAATAAAATTCTAGAAGAATTATAAAGATCTGAATTAGAACCAATCTTCAGCGATGAAGATATTTCAGAAGGAGAGGAATTATGGGAGCTCATATCAGAAGAAGATGAATCTGATGGTACAGAGGATTCAGAATAACTTACTAAGTCAAACCATCCCAGTCTTCGGAAAATAAGACTACAGGGGAACTTTAATTCTCTCCCCAAACTAAAAAGAACTCTAAGTACTATGTCCTCTATTCTGGCCCTAATCAAGGTATCTATACCGAATGGGCAAAAATTGCACCTTTAATATCAAACAACCACCATCAGTCATTCAATAACTCAGAAGAAGCCCAACGAGCCTTTTTCAATTATAGGAGAACCTTGAGTTTAAATGAACAAAGATCATATAGCCAAATGATTTAGTCAAAACCAACCCCTAGCATCAGACCACAAATCGCAGTGCCAAAAGTTCCAGAACCCAGATCACCAGTTCCGAAAGTCATAAGAAACAGGATAAATAGATCCAAACTAGTCCTTCATGAAGAAACTAGTTCCATTAATAAAGAAATATTTCTTCATTACTTTAATATGGCAGAAGCCTCTGATGAAGATAAAGAGCAATGCTTTTTTACAATTGACAAGAAAAGAATTTCTTTATAAGCTTTCTTCGAAAAAGCCAAACCAGAAATGGTTAAAGATGTTGACGACTGTGGATTATTATCCATGGTTTATCCAAGCAACAATCTGGTTGAATTAAGCTTATTACCAACGCCTATTTTTCATGCTATAAAATTTTTTAGAACAAAAGTCATAGGTTCTGGTGACCGAGACATCTATGTTAAAATTACTAGTTCTTTATTAGACTGGATGATGAAGAATACTTTCTTCCATATCATTGGATTGAAGTAGGTCTCTCCAAGAAGGACATAAGGTTCGAACAGCCTCAAGCAAGGAAAGTCACAGAAAATGTGGAAGAGCTGGCAAGAACCTTATGAACATCAAGATTAAGAAATGTCTACAGAAAATATACATAAATCTTTTCAGATAGCAAGAAAAAAATCAATTACTACAATGATAAAGTTGTAATTCTTTTACATTTCTCCAAAGAAAGAGTTAGTGGATGTAGTCTCATCATTGATCGTGGAAAACTTGTTTTAAAAAAACACAAAGGAATCCACATAAGTGAATTTCCAGACCAGCTACAAGATAGAAAAATTGTGATACAGTATCATGGGCAAGGAAGAAAGGCAGCAACAGCAATGCACGAAAGAAAGGCAACAATAGCAAAACAGAGGGAACACTCTGAGCTTGAGGCGGGCGCCTCAAGGAAGCCCAGGCGGGCGCCTGGCCATCAGTCAAGGCCTTCAGCAGACAACGCAAAACTTCAAAGCAATGGGCAGTGTAATGGGCTTCAACGTTGGCTTGATTTGTGGGCTTTAAGTTTAGGGTTTTAATGTTTTATTTTAATGTTTTATTTTAATATTAAGTTAGGATATTTTAGTCTTTTGTCATTCTAATGCATTTAAGGGTTTGGTAGGGTTCTAGAATATTCTTAGGATTAATATTTAAACAACGTTAGGGTTTAGTATTTCAGCAGTTTTTGTTGATTGAATAAAGAAAAGAAAAGCTTTGGCTTTCGAAAATTGTTTCTTGTCAATATCGTTCAGCTATTCTATTCTCTTAGCCTTCGTTTGCTATCATTTGGTATCAAAGCCCCGGTTTGCATATCAATGGCTAAACGAGGAAGCGTGGCTCGTGGTGGTCGATGGAGCAGCCGTGTGTGATGTACCCGATTTTTGAAATCAAACGGAGTCGCCACGCCATTTTTGTTTTAAGGGCCAAAACATTGAAAAATGCTCGAGATTAGAGATTTGGGTTCGGAGGTCACGTTACGCTCCGGGAAGAACGTTAGTGTTCACCCGAAGTGCCTCGTAAAACGAGTCTTCCAAGCATTAAAAACCATTTTATGTGTGTGTGTGTGTGTTCCTTTGGCCAAAATAAGTTAAAACTGAGAAAACTAAAAATTGGGAACTCTTTATAATACATTGAACAAATCCCATGATTTTTGGTGTGATTTTAGGGTTGAGTTTTGGTACTCAAAAGACCTTTCGAAGTTGAAAATCAATTCTGCCAGAATGAAAAAGGCAGTGGACACCAGATTTTAAAATGGGATTAAGGGCTTTAAAATCTCAGAATCTGGGGAATGTACGAGAATAAAAGTTGTTAAAAACACCTTAAATAAGGTTTCTGTAAAAGATCTTTGCCATTTGGAGATGATTTGGTGGACCAAAACCTTCTGGAAATCTCAGATATGAAATCTGGATTTCCAGAGACTGATGAACTGACTTTTATAAGATAATTTGAAAAAGGGAGTTTTACTCACACAAAAAATAAAGTAAAAATATGTCTGGAAATCTATGGATGTTGTCTACAAAAAGTGTTTTGTAGTCAACACAAAATGCCAAGTTTCTGTATGTCCAAAAAATTAGACCATGGACAGAGGTCTTAGAGAAAGGCTACTGGACAGCAACTTCCTCTTGAAGAAAAACATGATTTTAAAGGGGGTTTGGCATCCATGCTTGTCCCCATCTCCTTAGGCTTTGATTAGTAGTCACTAGACATTTTAGTGGTGATCTACTATATCAAGCCATCCTTAGGGTACATTAGGACTTAAGCATTTCATTTGCTTGGGAAGGGGAATTTTATCCTTTGAAATCAAGATTTGATGTGTGAAAATGATTTTTAGGGTTTTGAAAATGTGTTTGCAAGTAAGTAAAAACACTTTGAAAGTAATGTTGATCCTTGTAGAGGATCATCCATGGAAATGAACTTTCATGGTGATCCTCTTGGATCTAAAGCAAGAAATGAACAAATTACATCTTCAAAGTTTGAGATGCATGCATGGATGAGAGAGATTTAGGGTAGGGAGAGGGAGGTTATACCTATCTTCCCTTGTGATTGTGTTTGTGTTTGAGTGGATTCAAGGCTTGAAAGTGTTTAGGGTTTGAATGTGTTTAGGGTTTGTGATTAGAGTTGGTCAAAGAGAAAACAAGTAGATAACACTTAAGTCCTCTATGTTTTCTCTCTAATCCTCCTCTTAAGGGGTGATTTAAGCTTGGGCTTGTGTATGTATGAGGGTGATTTGAGAGTGTTTGGAGTGAGTGGGGTTTGGGAAAGATTCAAAAGAAAATGGTGGCAATTCAAGGGAATTCCCACTGTTTTCTCCCTATTTTTCGCTAGAGTTTTGCTTCTGTGAGTAAATTGTGTTGTGTAGACTGAGAGAGGAGGGTTCAATTTATAGGCCACTGTGAGATGCAATAGGATCCGCGCGGACATGTCTGAGGCGTTCACTATTCATTAAATGCTGCTCCACGCTTTGGACAGGAAGAATATTTTTCAAATTATTCCAGCAGTTTGTTGACTGCAGCATCACATTTCGGGTTTTTACAATTCTTTTGCTTTTGTAAGATTCTTTTCCATGCTTAACTCTAAATGGAAATCCCTAATTTATCCTTGTCTTGTTAGAAATTTTAGGAATTGTTAGAAATGTTAGGAATGTTAAAACTTTCGTTAATTTTATAACGAAAATACTAACAACTCAAATTGGAGCACTTACAGTAGCCCCTCGGCGACGGTTCTTTCGAAGGAAGTGGGGTCGTCGATAAGAGTAAGGCTCCATATTTGAAAGGATGATCGAGTGGCTGAACCTAGCGATAGGCTACCTACGTATCCCGAATGGGAATCAAGCCGGCCGTAGTTCGGGTCTTTGACTCTGGAGAGACTATTTTAGGATGGCAACCTGGCGAGCGAGTTCGGCGGTCGGTTCTTTGGAAAGAAACTTCTATTTGGGGATAAGAAATGACCATCTTTGGTCTGATGGCTAGGGTTGCATATCCGCTCTGCTGGGGATAGAAAATGACCATTTCGTTCTGATGGCTGAAGTTGTATATCCGCTCTGCTGGGGATAGGAATGACCATTTTCGGTCTGATGGCTGAACCTAATGATAGGCTACCTACGTATCCTTAAGAGGAATCAAGCCAGTCGTAGTTCGGGTCTTTCGACTATCTTCAGACGTCGACCCTAGAGTGACTGTTTTAGGGAGTCAACTTAAGATTTGACTATTTTTGGGAAGTTACCCTAAGATTTGACTATTTTTGGGAAGTCGCCCTAAGATTTGACTATTTTTAGGAAGTCGCCCTGTGACTTGACTATTTTTGGGAAGTCGCCCTAAGATTTGACTATTTTTGGGAAGTCGCCCTATGATCTGACTATTTTTGGGAAGTCACCCTAAGATCTGACTAATTTTGGGAAGTCACCCTAAGATCTGACTATTTTTGGGAAGTCACCCTAAGATCTGACTATTTCTGGGAAGTCGCCTTATGATTTGACTATTTTTGGGAAGTCACCCTAAGATTTGACTATTTTTGGAAAGTCATCCCAAGATCTGACTATTTTTGGGAAGTCACCCTAAGATCTGACTATTTTTAGGAAGTCACCCTAAGATCTGACTATTTTTAGGAAGTCACCCTAAGATCTGACTATTTTTGGGAAGTCGCCCTAAGATTTGACTATTTTTAGGAAGTCACCCTAAGATCTGACTATTTTTGGGAAGTCACCCTGGTAATGATTTCGGTTTGTCGAATTAGGGAATGATTGCGATTTATTGCTTTCCTCGTGTTGTGTGTGATAGCGTTTTAGGTGTCTCAAACCTTAATGATGGCGTCTTAGGTGCCTCGAACCTTGATGATGGCGTTTTAGGTGCCTCAAACCTTGATGATGGCGTTTTAGGTGCCTCGAACCTTGGTGATGGCGTCTTGGGTGCCTCGAATCTTGATGATGGCATTTTGGGTGCCTCGAACCTTGGTGATGGCGTCTTAGGTGCCTCGAATCTTGATGATGGCGTCTTAGGTGCCTCGAACCTTGATGATGGCGTTTTAGGTGCCTCGAACCTTGGTGATGGCGTTTTAGGTGTCTCGAACCTTGGTGATGGCGTCTTAGGTGCCTCGAATCTTGATGATGGCATTTTAGGTGCCTCGAATCTTGATGATGGCGTCTTAGGTGCCTCGAACCTTGATGATGGCGTCTTAGGTACCTCGAACCTTGGTGATGGCGTCTTAGGTGCCTCGAACCTTGAAAAAGGGTGATCTGGAGGTATTAACTTGTTTTGAAACGATTTCCTTCGATGTTCGTATCCTTTCGTTGGGGGCGGACTCTGAGGGGATAGACAGTCTTTTGGTGGACTTCATTTGAAGGGATTGGTCTTACGTTTGCTGTCGGAGGTGAAAGCGACGAAATTCCGTTGGCTTTCGTCAGGGATGAACCTAAGTTGAGGTTTAGTTCCATTGTATGAACCTAAATGAGGACTTAGTTCAGGAGTATGAACCTAAATAAGGACTTAGTTCAGGAGTATGAACCTAAATGAGGACTTAGTTCAGGAGTATGAACCTAAATTGAGGTTGAAGGAGACTATTTGAGGGCATTCTTGCTGGGGGAGATTAGAGCTTACGATGATTATTGGGAAAAAGGGTGACCGTGTCGGTCAAGCGGCTGGACCTATGGTAGGCTACCTACGTATCCCGAGTGGGAATCAAGCCTGGACGTAGTTTGAAATCGACTGGATAGTTAGGAACAAGTCTAATATCCTGGGTCTTTTGATAATTCGGAGGCTGTAAAGCTTCCGTCGCTATTTGCGGAGATAGAGATAGCTAAAGCTATGGGTAATCATGCAACATTTGTGAATGTATGCATATTTTTGAGATATGTTGAGGGACTAACGTACCTTTGCTGTGCTTACCTGCAGGAGAGCAAGTCGCGGGGGCTGTGTGGTAGTTGATAGTGTTGAGAGTCTTGATGTATCTGATCGAGATGTTGAAACATTTAGGGGCGTGAGGTACCTCTGACCGATTGGCATTTGAAAACTTGGCGTCCCTGACCTACTTGCATTTTGAGAACTTGGCGTCCCTGACCGATTTGTATTTGAGAACTTGGCGTCCCTGACCGATTTGCATTTTGAGAACTTGGTGTTCCTGATCGATTTGCATTTTGAGAAACTTGGCGTCCCTGACCGAATTGCATTTGAGAACTTAGCGCCTCTGACCGAATTGTTTTCGAGAACTTGGCATCCCTGACCTACTTGCATTTTGAGAACTTGGTGTCCATGACCGATTTGCATTTGAGAACTTGGCGTCCCTGACCGATCTGCATTTGAGAACTTGGCGTCCCTGACCTACTTGCCTTTGAGAACTTGGTATCTCTGATCGAATTGTATTCGAGAACTTGGCGTCCCTGACCGATATGCATTTTGAGAACTTGGCGTCCCTGGATGATTTGCATTTGAGAACTTGGCATCCCTGACTGATTTGCATTTGAGAACTTGGCGTCCCTGACTGAATTGTAGACACTGGAGGCGGTCTTCATATGTTTGTGGATGTTGGGGGTTGTCTTCATCCATTTGTGGACATTGGAGGTCGTCTTTAGCAAGTTGCAGATGCCGGAGCTTGTCTTTGCCAAGCTATAGACATGGGGACTATCTTTCCCAAGCTGTAGATCTTTGGAAATTTGTCTTCAATCCATTGGAGGTCGCCTTTGCCGAGCTGGAGATGTCGGAAGATGTCTTCACGGACTTGATGCTGTAGACCTGGAGACAAGGTGGTGTTGTCCTAATGTGTCTGAGGTATCAGTCATTTGTTGAAGTCATTGGAATTACGCTTCGGTGGAGACCATCTTTGCTGCGGGGTGGCTTCGGGTAGTGATGGAAAACTGGTCTTTCGTGCTTGAATTGCTACATTTGTTAGCAGAGGGACAAAATGCACATATGATATTCACGATGATGGATGCATGCCTGGAACTAAAAATGATTCGCAATAGCTTAGGTTTTTTTTTTTTTTTTTTTTATTGATTCAAGTTTTGCATGCTACATGAGCCCTGGGGAGATTTTTGTGGGGATGCATGTGGTGAGAGGGTTTGTATGTTTTGTGGACTGTTTGGGACAAGCTTTGAGCTGGTGGGGTGATATCCTTTGGTCGCGGACTGAATTGCATGTCATTGATGTGGTTTTGTTGTAGGTTAGCAGTATCATCTTGGGATGAAGTTGGATTTGAACCCCGGGTCTCGATTGAAATTTCTTTTCAGTCTCGGACATTTGAAGCTGATGCTGACAGGCTCTAGAATCAAAGTATGTTGATATGAATGACCCCTCTCTCGCTTGGGTTAGTTGTGACTTGACATAAATTTGGAGAATGACTTGGCGAAATGCTGATATGAGGAGATTTCCAGTTCTCAACTTTTGATGATGCAGGGAGTTGCCATACATCAAGTTCTAAAGATGAAACTCCAAGATAGTTGTCGAGGTGACTAGGCCTTTCTCTTGAAGATAGGTGTGACTTGATAAAGCCCCATTCCGTGGAAGAGACATGGCGAAAGCCACGGAATCTTTCTCTGAATGATTTGATGAAGCCCCAGGTTTGACAAAGCGTCACTACAGAGGTCCAGTTAAAGGTTTGGCTGTAAAGCCCGACATGCGATGAAGTGCCGAGCCAATCGATCAACGTGAGAGCCCTCAAGGTGAAGTTGTCATGAAGTAAGAAGCCCATCTTTGATAACGACTATGAAACTAGAATCCTCTCTTCGAAGAGTGTCTTCCATATGGGAGCTGTTAGCCATAGTGGCACTTGGCTTGTTCATGGCTTCAATCATATTCACCCTACTTTTTTTTTAGGGGATGGATTGTTGACTATATTGGGTCCTTGGGGTACCCTTTTTCGATCAGTTCTCACACTGCCCCTTTTCAGGAGCATACTAGTGGGAAGCACAGAGTTTAGTTGTGTCCCGAAGGGACACGGGATCCATGGGGCGATGGTTGTCTGGTCAAACCTTCCTTCACAAATCCCTGAAAGACGTCGCTCAGAGGCATTCCGAAATCTTCAAGCTTAAGGCTTCGCGACTTGGGCACATCACCTTTCCTTGGCACGAAAGGAGTGGCATTGTTGTAATCATGTCCTGAATAGGGCTGGGCAGGAGTCGTGTTGGAGGTGGAAGAAACCCATATCTGTAAGCAGGTGCAACAACTTGCTGCTGATTATAAGCCCTCTCAAATTTAGCCCCGGAATTGACCACTGCCCGCAGATCCGGATAGGGGAAATTGCTAAGTGAGGCCCTTAAATGCGACTTCAAGCATGACTGAAAGATGTCCAGTTGTGCCTCTTGAAGGAGGAGTTGCCATTTCGCTAAGTTTCAAGTTCCAATGCTCGTAAAAATCCCCGATGTTCTCGTCGGGACGCAGCACTGTTGTCTGCAAGTCAACTCTAAAATTAACTTTATACTTTTCTGTGAAGGCACTTGTAATCTGGTCCCATGTAGCCCTGGCCTCGGGTTTTAAGCGGAAGAACCACTTCAAAGCACTAGATTTCAAAGAGAGGCTGAAATAGTCTGCCAACTGCTGATTGGTGCACCCTTTGGCCTTCATTGCCAAGGTATACGTGTCCGAGATGGGTTTCGGGCATGCGGTCCCATCAAAGATGTCCGGATTTAGGCATCACGAATTTGTGGGGCGGGGAACAATGGAGTCGGGTCCGTAGGCCGGAAGGCGGACTTCTTAGCGGTCAATTCGGCAATCTGCGCTTTCAATTCCTTATCTTTGTTCCATGAACCGAGGCCAAATGAGGGTCGGTGGCGGGGCCATAGCGTTCAAACCGGTGGCCCGAGTGGAGAGGGAGTTACCACTAGCGGCACACTGGTGGAAGGGATACCATATCCCGAGGCATAGGTGAAAACCTGTCCTTGGCCCAAATTACCCTGGGGAGTGTAAGTAGGAGCTTGGGCAAAGGGATAAAACCCAGCGGCTTGATGTTGGCTTTCCATTGGCAGAGAAGATGGAGTGGTGGTAGACTGAGGTAGCCGGGATAGCTCGGGTTTCGAGTGAGGCTTAAATGCGGGTTGCTACCCTGGTTGTTGAAGCTGCATGCACTGGGCGGGTGTATAGCAGGGAGAATGCGTGGTCCGGTGATTACGATGAGACAGGGATTAGGGGCTTGGTGGCCCATTGATCCACAGTGAGTGAGAAGCGGTGAACTAGCATCATTACATTTGTCACGAAACAAGCGTGGCGGCATCCCAAATTGTTCTTTGCGGCACTCTAAGCTGTTGTTGTGAAGGTTCGGCTTGATCGTTTACGAGCGAGACGGGATCCCAATTTCTTGTGGCATTCCAAGGTACCCCCAACCATGAGAAGACATTAAAATGCGATTTTGTTCCCTGCGAGCTATGACTGATTCATCCGTCGAGCTTGTATGGATCCGGTGGTGCATGTAGTTGGGGAGCTGGGCGACCCAGATCGAGGAGATAGTACCATAGGAGAGGCGGCGGTGGCATCTGGAGTAGTGCAGGAGACCGAGAGTGGGAATAGGGGTTTCTTTGTCCCGTTAAGGCGGTCATGAAGGGATCTTGTGAGACTTGTGCGGTGTCGGGGCCCATTTGTCTTGAAGCTGGGTTCTTTGTCGAGGCATTCCAAGCTGCTGAGAAGTTCAAGCGATCCATAGTTGACCGCCGTCCCAAACCCAGCGAGAAGTCATATCAAGGCGATGTGGCGAGAAGCCCACGGCGATGCATGCAGAAGTGTTGAGGCATACCAAACTGCTGCGAAGGTCCGATCTGACCCCAACTGTATTGAGGCACACCATACTGGCCCAAATCGGACTGAATTCAATTTGTTTCCCCAAACGACTCTCCCAGACTGAACTGTGAATGTATACCAGACCGAGGCTGAAAGGATGACTGATTCACAGGTTGAGAAGAGTGTGGCCCGGTGGAGGTTCCATGTGAGGAAGGCGGTGGCATTCGGCGGTAGTCTCTGGCCAAGATAGGGATGGGGATCCTTTTCCTCTTCTACCGTGAAAGTCCCATCGGGTTTGAGGGCAATCATCAAACCAAAATTGCTGACACCTTCCAAGGATGAACATCGAAACCTCATTCTGATTGGCACAAGGAGTTTTATGGACTCGGATTCCAATATTAGCCATGGAAATATGATGATTCTCTGGTCCTGGTTAAAATTCCATCCTCATCCTTGGACATCAAAGAACTGCGCTTGACAAACCCATGACCAACATGGCGATCAAATCTCACTTTGCTTGGCAAGGCCTTGGTTTGAAGAGATGTGTTTGCGAAGTCTTGATATTGAAGAAGTGACTTGGTAGAGCCTTTGTCTCATGATTGTGAATCTGACATAAACCTGGTAGGCATTGCAGACTGATACTGAGATGTGTCTAAACAAAGACCCAGCCCATCTTGTAGCAAAGTGAAGAACCAGCGTGACCAGAGAAGCCCCACTCTAAACAAATGGCTTGACGAAAGACCTCCCTCAAAGAGTACAGTGCAGCTCTAATGCAAATTGAATTGTCATGTAGCAAAAGAGGCAACCCATCCTTCTATATTTACTTTATTATTTTCTTTAGTCAATTAGTCAACCGGAAGAAAATGTAAAAGAAAGACAATTTAGGAATGTATACCTGCAGGGGCATATTTTTCAAAAAGTAGGGACGAATCCCCGATTTGTATTATTTGATGGCCTCATTTGATGAAGGCACAAAAGAACTCGCTTTGGGTTTGACTCTTTTGAGAGAGCATAAGTGTAGAAAGGTTTGTAAAAGTGTATGGAAGCCCCTGGCGACGGAAAAATTAGTGTTTAGCTCTATTTTTCCTATAATGTAGAAAAAGAAGACTTGTCGAGACATCTGAAAACATGTTTTATTCAAAATAATCACAAGATTGCTTAAAACCCTTTATTAATGTTCGGGTTACTCACACCCCTAATCTCGATATGAACAAACATTTTGATTAATCATGAGGAGAAAGTCGACCAATACCAAGGGTAAAGTTGGCAAATTGTGAAGAAAGATTGTGTATAGGAGAGGCCATTGATGAGACCGAATTTTCTTGGGATTTGGATATGTTTATGACCGGACCATTTCTGGTTGCCTACGTTCCCCTTAATATAAGGAGCTCAGGTCGCCGTAGTTCGGGCTTGAACTGTGTTTGGCTTTGGGAAAGGGTATGAACATTTGTGGTCCATTTGGTGAAAAAGGGTCGGATGGGAAGCTTGAATGATAAGGTACGGGCCTTGAGATGTTCCTTGACAAGTTGTTTTTTGACGGCTTCTTCCGTGATTTCATTGCTTCTTGATCATCATCTTTCATTGGGGAAGAAAGATTTTGAATTCAGCTTAAGGGCTTATGATGTGTTTTTGCCGTTGCTTTAACTGCTCCCTTGTTGTCGACAACTTCCGTTCTTCGGGCTTTAATTTTGCCCATATGTCAAGCCTCTGATCGGAGGTGCTGGGTCCTTGGCCCCATTTTTTTTTTTTTTTTTTAAGCTTTTGCTTTTTTTTTATTTGAAGCTTTTGCTTGGGCTCTTTTTTCTTTAAGCACTTGAGGACGAAGGCAAGCCTCTGCTCGAACTTTCTTGAGGCACGTGAGGCGAAGGCAAGCCCCCGGTTTTTTGTCGACATGGGGTCAATCTTCCGATGTTGAGTGACCTTTTGTTGTTCTTTGATGCTGCCGTCGTTGTTGACTTGGTCAAGGTGATGATGGGGACATGTTTTGGAAAGTGTATGGCTGATGGAGGCCTTTGTGAGGTAAGGGAAGTGCATAGGGAGGGCATTAGTTGACTTTCTCGCACCAATTAATTAAAATCTTAATCATTTTCAGAGATTATTTGTTGAGCAATGCGAGTGGTCATCTAAAATAAAACCATTTCATTAAATGTAATGTAGGTGTGCAAATAATGTCTCAAGTCTAGCAAGAAAAGAAAAAGACTTCTTTTATAGAAAATTTAAGATTAACTACAATGTCCAAGGAGGACTTGATTGAACGAAAAAAGTACTAGAACCTACAAAGGTTGACCAAAAGACTGTTTTAATATTAAAGGATGGGTAGCCCCTAGTTTAGCTACTCTTTGTTGTTAGACCACGTCTCTACCCTTCAGCATTGGAAGCAGATTCCTCATGAAGCTATGACAGACTATGCTCGCCCTTGGTAACTTCAGGAATTCCTTACTCACCGGACCTGACGGTGGCCTTTTCTGCCATTAGATTGTTATCATCTTGGCGTCAGTCGTGAACTTATCGAAACGCGAGAGTTCAAAGCATTTCACCGAATCCGGCTTTGCCATGGTCACATGCTTGTTACAGTCAAACCAGCCATTCTCCACATTTGTTGCGACTAAATCATCTGGCTTGGAGCTTGAATCATAAAACTCAATCATGTTTACACTCGTGTTGTTTGGGAAATGATCATTGGCAGGGTTGAGATCACTGAGGCGCTCGAGTTTGCCCTTCTTAATTAACCCCTGAATTGCCTTTCTCAAAGGCATGACGGTTTTCGGTTATATGACCGTGATACTGGTGGAAAGCACAATGCTTAGTGGTGTCCAAAGGGATTTTGGGATCTTTGGGCTGATAGTTTCTCATGGGTTCGAGGAGACCCTGCTTTAGCAAGCTTTTTAAAACTTTGCTTAAGGGAACACCCAAATCCTTGGGATGTGGTTTCTCCTTTGGGGGAGAATAAACTCTTAATGCTCTTTTATTCGAGATTTGGTCATTGACTTGGTCACCATTCTGAACAGGGTTTGCCGGTTTTGGTCCGTTAGGGGCGCTCAAGCTTGCCCGCTTCGATTAACCCTTGAACCGCTCTCTTGAGGCGTGCGGTCGTCGGTCGTGTGACCATAATGATTATGGAAGGCGCAGTGTGCTTACTCATGTCTAGGGGTGCATTTGAGCTCCTTGGATGGTAGTCCACGAGAGGCTCCAAAGGCCTTCCTTTACTAAACCCTTGAAAATTAAGCCCGTGGGCATCCCAAAATCATCAAAATGTTCTCGTTGCCTTAGAGGACCACCATTTCTTGGTTGCTTTTGGATCTGCACGTCATTTGTACGCAATGCCTTCTTTCCTTTGATGGATGTTGCAGCCGTGTTGGAAGGAGTAAGGTTTATAGCGATGGGACATGTTCCGACCCGTAGTGATTCCCGTGCACGAACCCTTTTGATGTAATCATCGATGTAATCGTCGAGATTTGACCTTTTGTAAAACTCATTCGTGTCGAGATACACAAGATTGTTATGGTGAGATGGCAGAGTCGATCGATCGTCGATACTCTCGTTGCTAGTCTTTTCTTGTACCTTCTTAATTGGTTCTTTCAATAATCCATTGGACGAGTCAATAGGAACACTAGGGCGCACGACACCGCCACAATATTGGCATCGGTAAAATGAAACCACGGTAGGAAGTACTGCAGTGGGAGGGATGACGGTCCCGAGCATTAAAAGCGTGACCGTAACCCTCCTCATAAGGCCTGGCATTTGCCGAAGATGAGGATATATGGCTCGTAATGGGTGGATACCGAGGAGCGGTGAGTGCGGATCAAAAGGCTGCTTGAAGACATGAGATTTGAGGCATCGTAACAGTAGGGGCCCGAACGTGTCTTGACCACAGCGAGAACGTGACTACAAGGGTAATGTGCATACGTACTTGATGAGCGGGAGCAACTTGCGTAACGGTAGGGTGGAGAATTTGATGAGGAGCATTTGACCTTGTCGGACTTCCCAGCCGGAGGGCGAGGTAGAGCTTGGAGGATGTTGTGAATACGGTAAACTGATGAAGTGGTGATAAGAGCACAGTGGCCCATGTGATCTTGCGGTATCATAGGGGCAAGTGTGCTTTGAGAATTGGAGGAAGCAAGGCGGCCCCCTCGAACCATGGAGCACAGGAAGCAAAGCTGACCCAAAATGGCTTGCGAAGCCATGTCTAGCTTCTTGGGCTTGAGAAGTCGCGAGCGGCCCATTACGAGATGATGACCCAAACGGTGATGTTGTGAAGTAGTAGCGGCCCCTTCCAAGTTGTGGGGCGAAAGCCAGCGGTTCAATCCTGGTGGTGAGACCGAGAGAGGCACGGGGGTAGGTTGACCTAGATCGGGGCACATTGAGGAGTATCGGTGTAGGGGCTGAAATGTCTTGAAGCTGATCAATTCAGGCCCGATGGCGGGCCGGGCGAGGTTTTGGAGTAGCGAACTGACCCATTCCAAGGCTGCGGGCGGCGAAACAGGTGATTGAAACCCAAAGATGAAAGCGAGAGGCGCCGGGGGAAGTTGGACCAATATCGGATTGTCGAGGAGTATTGATACAATGAGGCCAAGAGGCGGTGAGTGATAGGCTGGGGATGCTTGGCCCATTAGTAGTTCCACACGAAAGGGAACGGGGCATTTGACGGTAATTGGCATGCCGGGAGGGTAATTAGTTCCAATCTTCGCATCAAGTAAAGGTTCCATTAGGGTTGCGAACAATTGCTAGCCTGGTTTCGATACCTTCCAATAAGCGGCGATCTGAGCCTCTTGATGTTGTCTTACCTGTTCCAACATCTGATTCCAGCTTGGCATTTTGCGGATTTTCGGGGTGCGGAGTTGTACGTCCCCCACGAGTTCTCCTACGAGTTGGCCATTACGAAACTTTGAAATTTGAAGGGAAGGAGGAAGCGATGAAGTATCGACTCCGGAATGAGGCGAGGCGAGCAAATGATGACCCGGGGTCTTGATCCAAACTTTTCTTACTATGGAAGGCACAAAAGGGTGTGGTTCAGACTCTGGAAAGCGAAACAGGTTGGTGTTTGGGCTTAGGGCTCATGCAACATGCGATTATTCGTTTAAATTTACTTAAAACATGTTTTATATATTAAACCTAATCGGTTGAAAAAGATTGCTCTTCTTTTTCGCAAACTACTCTGGATCCTGGATCAGTGGGCCCCATCACTACGTCTATAAGCCCCTCGTATTCCACCTGTATTTCGACTTCCCAGGGTGGACAGCCCCGGGCGAGGGTCCTATAGGGCAAGCGGGTTCCACCGACCGAAAATGAAAACGATCCTAAAAGTCTGGTGGGTAATCGAGTTTTAACGAGCATTCGATGTAAATTACGGACAAAGCTGACGTCAAAGGTCGAGATCATGTCCAAGGGCTCGACAAAAAGTCGGCATGATTCGAACTGATAAATGTCCACAATTGATCTTGACTCGTCGTCAACTAGGCCGTAATTAGGCATGGAATAATCATTAATCCTTGATGACTCAGTGTCATGCTGGGAGTCAGTGTATAATTTGTGCCAGTCAGAGTCAAAGTCAAGGCGCCAGTCAATATCTGGTCAAAGTCCGTGACGGAAAACCGGCAGGACTCCGATTGATTAGGATCCCCGAAAGATATTGACTTGGTATGCCGACTAAGGCTTGAAAGGAAAGGTCTATACACAGACAGGGCATGACACAGACCAGACTAAAAACCAATCGGGTCTCGGACAAAGTGTGTCACGGACAAGTGCATGGTCGACACGAGGCTCCATGGGATGTTTGGGTAGTCCCGTGCTTGCACCGAGAGGCGTAATAAGACCAAACGGACCGCTACAGGGATTTCCCCGGGTTAAAGATGTAGTGTGCAGTGTAAGGCCAAGTGCGCGTAGTGTGTAAGCAGTCTATCTTCTTTTTCTGAGTAAAATAGAAATTTTCGCGTGTGTCTTAAAAAGTATGATGCATGCGCAAAATGATTTTTTTTTTGAAAACCTTTTTTTTTTGAATTTTTTTTTTTTTGAAATTTTTTTTTTCGAAAATCTTTTTTTTTTTTAAAGCAAATGAACACATAAGCACATAATTCAAAATTCAAGGCAACGGGTCCGATAGTCAAAATTTTGACTTTTTTTTTCGAGACGACCAAAACAACACGAAAATGTGAAAAACCAACACACACATGCACAAAACAAACGGTTTCAAATGCCGGGACGGAAGCTTGACCCTCAAAAGTTTTTCTCCTTTTTTTTTTTGAAAAGATAAAACTTGAAATATCCCCAGCGGAGTCGCCACTGTGATGTACCCGATTTTTGAAATCAAACGGAGTCGCCACGCCATTTTTGTTTTAAGGGCCAAAACTTTGAAAAATGCCCGAGATTAGAGATTTGGGTTCGGAGGTCACGTTACGCTCCGGGAAGAACGTTAGTGTTCACCCGAAGTGTCTCGTAAAACGAGTCTTCCAAGCATTAAAAACCATTTTGTGTGTGTGTGTGTGTGTTCCTTTGGCCAAAATAAGTTAAAACTGAGAAAACTAAAAATTGGGAACTCTTTATAAGACATTGAACAAATCCCATGATTTTTGGTGTGATTTTAGGGTTGAGTTTTGGAACTCAAAAGACCTTTCGAAGTTGAAAATCAATTCTGCCAGAATGAAAAAGGCAGTGGACACCTAATTTTAAAATGGGTTTAAGGGCTTTAAAATCTCAGAATCTGGGGAAAGTCCGAGAATGAAAGGTTTTTAAAACACCTTAAATAAGGTTTCTGTAAAAGAACTTTCCCATTTGGAGATGATTTGGTGGACCAAAACCTTCTGGAAATATCAGATATGAAATCTGGATTTTCAGAGACTGATGAACTGACTTTTAAAAGATAATTTGAAAAAGGGAGTTTTACTCACGAAAAAAATAAAGTAAAAATATTTATGGAAATCTCTAGATGTTGGCTACAAAAAGTGTTTTCTAGTCAGCACCAAATTCCAAGTTTCTGTATGTCCAAAAAATTAGACAATGGACAGAGGTCTTAGAGAAAGGCTACTGGACAGCAACTTCCTCTTGAAGAAAAACATGATTTTAAAGGGGGTTTGGCATCCATCCTTGTCCCCATCTCCTTAGGCTTTGATTAGTAGTCACTAGACATTTTAGTGGTGATCTACTATATCAAGCCATCCTTAGGGTACATTAGGACTTAAGCATTTCATTTGCTTGGGAAGGGGAATTTTATCCTTTGAAATCAAGATTTGATGTGTGAAAATGATTTTTAGGGTTTTGAAAATGTGTTTGCAAGTAAGTAAAAACACTTTGAAAGTAATATTGATCCTTGTAGAGGATCATCCATGGAGATGAACTTCCATGGTGATCCTCTTGGATCTAAAGCAAGAAATGAACAAATTACATCTTCAAAGTTTGAGATGCATGCATGGATGAGAGAGATTTAGGGTAGGGAGAGGGAGGTTATACCTATCTTCCCTTGTGCTTGTGTTTGTGTTTGAGTGGATTCAAGGCTTGAAAGTGTTTAGGGTTTGAATGTGTTTAGGGTTTGTGATTAGAGTTGGTCAAAGAGAAAACAAGTAGATAACACTTAAGTCCTCTATGATTTCTCTCTAATCCTCCTCTTAAGGGGTGATTTAAGCTTGGGCTTGTGTATGTATGAGGGTGATTTGAGAGTGTTTGGAGTGAGTGGGGTTTGGGAAAGATTCAAGAGAAAATGGTGGCAATTCAAGGAAATTCCCACTGTTTTCTCCCTATTTTTCGCCAGAGTTTTGCTTCTGTGAGTAAATTGTGTTGTGTAGACTGAGAGAGGAGGGTTCAATTTATAGGCCACTGTGAGATGCAATAGAATCCATGCGGACATGTCTGAGGTGTGCACTGTTCATTAAATGCTGCTCCAGGCTTTGGACAGGAAGAATATTTTTCAAATTATTCCAGCAGTTTGTTGACTGCAGCTTCCCATTTCGGGTTTTTACAATTCTTTTGCTTTTGTAAGATTCTTTTCCACGCTTAACTCTAAATTGCAATCCCTAATGTATCCTTGTCTTGTTAGAAATGTTAGGAATTGTTAGAAATGTTAGGAATGTTAAAACTTTCGTTAATTTTCTAACGAAAATACTAACAACTCAAATTGGAGCACTTACACCGTGCAGCGGAGCCCCAAGAAGATATCCATCAGTACAGACGACGCCGTCGCAATATCGAGATAGAAGAGGTACGAAGATGGATTCAAATACTCCAGATCCGCTTGGATCACAGAGAAAAAACTTCTAGCTATGAGGGGTTCGAATCCGGTTGTTCCAGCCGAGGAAAAGGAGTACTATCAAGAGGGGATGGATTCCCTCGGCCAAAATCATGGATTTCATGATAGGTATGAAGCTAACCGTTCGAGGAATGACGATATGAGGATCGAAGTTCCGGGAATCGAAGGTAAGGCCATTCCTAATGATTCTGTTGATTCTTGGGTAGATACAGTTGGGTGTCAAGAGGTTGTTTTTGTCGAATCTTCAAGTGAGGAAAACCTTGTTGATTGGTCAAAACCCCCTCTGTTTGATGCAAATTCGGAAGAATCGATTGATTCTTGGAATGATATTGTTGGTTTCAATGAGGTTTCTGTGTTCGATTCTTCAAGTCAAGAAGACCTTGTTTATTGGTCTAAACCACCTATGTTTGATGGGTGTCGTGGTGATGCTCCTCCAGCGATGACGTCCGATCTTGATGATGACGTTGAATCCGTTGTTGAGTCAGAGAAAGAGGCCGAGGAAGTAGTTGCTAAGCAAGGGTCAAACTTGGTGTGGACATTTGAAATGGTTACTATTGGTCTTGGGTACAAGGACCCATTTGACACGGATTGCCCCCGGATCTCTGTTCGATATATCATTCAAAAATTGATTATTGAGTTCTTTGTATCAACGCAGTGGGCTGATTGGATGGATACTATTACAAGGGCAAGGAAGTTTCGAGTTCGTCAAGGACATCAAATTCCTTTTGCGGATGGTGTTCAGATTTTTTGAGGTATAGTGGTGTTCATATCGAGGATATTGACTCGAGGACGAGTCTTTTCTAAGGAGGGGAGGATGATACAGTATCATGGGCAAGGAAGAAAGGCAGCAACAGCAATGCACGGAAGAAAGGCAGCAACAGCAAAACAGAGGGAACACTCTGAGCTTGAGGCGGGCGCCTCAAGGAAGCCCAGGCGGGTGCCTGGCCATCAGTCAAGGCCTTCAGCAGATAACGCAAAACTTCAGCAGCGGCAGGCAGAATGGGCTTCAACGTTGGCTTGATTTGTGGGCTTTAAGTTTAGGGTTTTAATGTTTTATTTTAATGTTTTATTTTAATATTAAGTTAGGATATTTTAGTCTTTTGTCATTCTAATGCATTTTAGGGTTTGGTAGGGTTCTAGAATATTTTTAGGATTAATATTTAAACAACGTTAGGGTTTAGTATTTCGGCAGTTTTTGTTGATTGAATAAAGAAAAGAAAAGCTTTGGCTTTCGAAAATTGTTTCTTGTCAATATCGTTCAGCTATTCTATTCTCTTAACCTTCGTTTGCTATCAAATTGTAGAAAGATTTCTCGGACTACTAAATTATATTTCAGGATATTATCCAAAAATCGCTAGTATTAGACATCCCCAACAGGCAAAATTAAAAAAGGAATTAAAATGGTCCTGGACTGACCAAGATACAGAAACAGTAAGAAAAATTAAGGGACAAGTAAAAACTCTTCCTCATCTTTATAATCCCAGTCCTGAAGATAAACCCATCATAGAATGCGATGCATCCAAATTATACTGGGGAGGAATACTAAAAGCCCTCACCCCTGATAATCAATAATTAATATGCCGGTATTCATCTGAAACATTCAGCCCAGCAGAAACAAGGTATCATAGCAATGAAAAAGAGATTCTTTCTTTAATAAAAACCATTAAGGCCTTTTAAGTATATTTACTTCCTTATAAATTCTTAGTCAGAACTGATAATAAAAATGTATCCTATTTCATATGAACCACCATCAAAGGAGATTACAAGCAAGCCAGGCTGGTAAGATGGCAACAATGGTTAAAATCCTAGGTATCAGAAAAAAGATCTTGAGCAAAAACCTCAATCAAAGGACGATCCAAAAATTGAAGACAAAAGAAAGTTTTGTCCATAAGGAAAGACAACATGCCGTTGCTGGATTTGGAATGAAATAGGTCATTACGCCAGAGATTGTAAAAACAATAACACTAGTTATAATAAAATTCTAGAAGAATTACAAAGATCTGAATTAGAACCAATCTTCAGCGATGAAGATATTTTAGAAGGAGAGGAATTCTGGGAGCTCATATCAGAAGAAGATGAATTTGATACAGAGGATTCAGAATAACTTACTAAGTCAAACCATCCCTTGGGATGAAGAAATTGAAGATACAGTCTAGGAAACAAAAAAAAATGGACAAGAAGGATTTTTAGCAAGCAAAAATTAGGAACAACACTTCCAACACCTAATCCTAAAAATGTTACACCAATCACTGATCACAATAGTTATAACATTTTCACTTCTTTTAAGGGGGAAGAGGAGGAAGAGGAAAACCCTCTCGAACGAATTTACTCATCACAAAATATAGAGGATCTACTTGACAAAGTTTGTTCTGAACATCCTCTAGATGAACGAATTAATAAAAGCAAATTTATAGCACATATAGAATTACTAGATCCCAATAAAATTATAAAAACAAAACCTATGCAGTACTCTCCATAAGACCGTGAAGAATTTAAAAAACAAATTGATGAATTGCTAGAACTAAAAGTAATTAGAAAAACTAGAAGTTCTCACTTCTCTCCAGCCTTCATAGTAAACAAACACTCAGAACAAAAAAGAGGAAAAAAGAGAATGGTTGTAAACTATAAAATGTTAAATGACCACACTAAAGGAGATGGATATCTTCTACCCAATAAGGAACAATTATTACAAAGAATAGGTGGAAAAAATTATTATAGCAGCTTCGACTGTAAGTCAGGATTCTGACAAGTAAGATTAACATAAAGTTCTGTTGAACTCACTGCTTTCACCTGTCCCCAAGGACATTTCGAATGGATTGTAATGTCTTTCGGCTTAAAACAAGCACCTTCTATATTTCAAAGACACGTGGATGAGAGTTTCTCAAATGACTTCTCTAAATACTGCGCAGTTTACGTAGATGACATTATTGTATTTTCTGAAACAGAAAAACAACATGAAGAACATGTTAGTAATGTTTTACAAAGATGCTTAGACCATGGAATAGTTCTAAGTAAGAAAAAAGGCCAATTATGCAAAACACAAATAAACTTTCTAGGACTTACCATTGATCGTGGAAAACTTGTTTTACAAAAACACATATGAATCCACATAAGTGAATTTCCAGATCAACTACATGATAGAAAAACCGTAGAAATATTTCTCGAACTATTAAATTATATTTCAGGATATTATCCAAAAATTGCTAGTATTAGACATCCCCTACAGGCAAAATTAAAAAAGGAAATAAAATGGTCCTAGACTGACCAAGATACAAAAACAGTAAGGAAAATTAAGGGACAAGTAAAAACTCTTCCTGATCCTTATAATCCCAGTCCTGAAGATAAACCCATCATAGAAGCGATGCATCCGAATTATACTGGGGAGGAATACTGAAAGCCCTCACCCCTGATAATCAAGAATTAATATGCTGGTATTCATCCGGAACATTCAGCCCAGCAGAAACAAGGTATCATAGCAATGAAACAGAGATTCTTTCTTTAATAAAAACCATTAAGTTCTTAAAGTATATTTACTTCCTTATAAATTCTTAGTCAGAACTGATAACAAAAATGTATCTTATTTCATACGAACCACCATCAAAGGAGATTACAAGCAAGCCAGACTGGTAAGATTGCAACAATGGTTAAATTACTATGATTTTGAAATAGAACATATGTAAGGAACAAAAAATGTACTTGCTGATATCATGACAAGAGAATTTTCAGGTTCCAAGAACAGCTAAGCAGGAATGAGTTCATTAAGTTCAAAGGAAGAAATAGAAGATCAAATTTTTTCAGCTAAAAGGAGAAATTCTTGAAAGAGAAACTCAATTAAGGAAACTCGAAAGGATTCACGGTAAAATGAAGCAAGGAAGTCTAACTCCTAACAGTATAACCTCCTCTATATGCAAAGAGGATAACATTAACCATAATAATGGAATTTGCAATAGCAAAGAATTAGAGACAGTAGTCTCAAAATCTTCTATAGAGATTAGAATAGCTCATAATAAGAGCCTAGTTACACCTCTCGAAGGTATAGTCTTCTAAAAATAAGACTACCGGGGAACTTTCATTCTCTCCCCAAACTAAAAAGACCTCTAAATATTATGTCCTCTATTCTGGCCCTAACCAAGGTATCTATACCGAATGGGCAAAAATTGCACATTTAATATCCAACAACCACCATCAGTCATTCAATAACCCAGAAGAAGCCCAACGAGCCTTTTTCAATTATAGGAAAACCTTGAGTTTAAATGAACAAAGATAATACAGCCAAATGATTCAGTCAAAACCAAACCCTAGCATCAGACCACAAATGGCAGTGCCAAAAGTTCTAGAACCCAGATCACCAGTTCCAGAAGTCATAAGAAACAGGATAAATAGATCCAAACTAGTCCTTAATGAAGAAACTAGTTCCATTAATAATGAAAGATTTTTTCATTACTTTAATATGGCAGAAGCCTTTGATGAAGATAAAGAGCAATGCTTTTTTACAATTGACAAGAAAAGAATTTCTTTGTACGCTTTCTTCGAAAAAGCCAAACCAGAAATGGTTAAAGATGTTTATGACTGTGGATTATTATCCATGGTTTATCCAAGCAACAATCTGGTTGAACTAAGCTTATTACCAAAGCCTATTTTTCATGCTATAAATTTTTGTAGAACAAAATTCATAGGTTCTGGTGACCGAGACATCTATGTTAAAATTACCAGTTCTTTATTAGACTGGGATGATGAAGAATACTTCCTTCCATATCATTGGATTGAAGTAGGTCTCTCCAAGAAGGACATAAGGTTCGAACAGCCTCAAGCAAGGAAAGTCACAGAAAATGTGGAAGAACTGGCAAGAACCTTAAGAACATCAAGATTAAGGAATGTCTATAGAAAATATACAGAAATCTTTTCAGATAGCAAGAAAAAAGTCAATTACTTCAATGATAAAGCTGTAATAATATCCAATTTCCCCAACGTGTTTACATCACAAGAACTAGAAAATATTGCAATGAATGAAGCAAGTTTCCTTGATGGAAAACTTCAAGTCTCAGAAAAAACCAAAAGACAATGGTGTGATGTATCCCCATCTGATCACATGTGCATGTATTGCCTAGACAAAATTCATGAAAGACGGAAAAGAAAAGATGATGAGACTACATCCACCGACTCTTTCTTTGGAGAAATGTAAAAGAATTTTGTCCGAAAGCGTCGGCAAAGGAATCTTTAGATTAAACACTGTAAAAATGGTCTGCGTACCCAGCTGTCTTTTTTGGACTTGCGTGTCCGCTTTTGCTTTTTCTTTCTATCTTGTCGGGTCCTTTATTTTCTTTTTCAAGTTCGAAGCCTAACAAACATCACGTCCGTGTTTTCTCCGCCTATATAAGGAGGAATTTTATACTAATTTAGAGGAGCGAAAATAATAAAAAGAATGGTTTTCTTTGAATATCTCCATATTCAGTCTTAGTGAAATAGCTAGACAACAAAGACTTAGATAGCAATCTGCGGGACAGTTATCACAACTGTTGGTAAGTAGGCATCGAAGCCTTACCCCTCACTTATCCAAACCTATCAAGGTAATACTCTATCCAGATGAGTTATTGAAAAGTGTGAATGCAACAAAGAAGTAATTAATTTATTAAATCAAGAAAAAGGTAAAAGAAAGATTGATGAAATACAAAAAAACCCTAACAAAGAAATTATCAAACTTATAAAAGGATGGCATCTCAAAAACCTCAAATTAGAAGAAACACCCTTTTACTTTAAAAAATGATTAAAAATAATCTCAAAAAATATTTCGAAAACACCAAAAGCTGTGAACATATGGATCATGTTGTCCAAATGTTATGCCTCACAGATATAGAGATAGAAAATCTAGAAGAAGAAAAACTAAATGTCATTGTAGCCAAGCCCATTGACAATTACAAAATAAATCTCAAAGAAGAGGAAATGGAAGAAAGTTCCAAAGAAAGACAACAAAGAACAAGGAAGAAAAGCCATCAGAACCCATTCAGGAGATCACAAAGGATATTATGGCGGAAGTTCATCACAAAAATTTATCAAATACAATATTCCAGAAGAATATCAACCAACTAAAAGAACTAGCCAAAGTAACATTAACCTTAATCTAGACTGTGTCACAAATAGAGGAGAACAAAGAACAAGGAAGAAAAGCCATCAGAACCCATTTAGAACAGGAGATCACAAAGAATATCATGGCAGAAGTTCATCACAAAAATTTACCCAATACAATATGCCAGAAGAATATCAACCAACTAAAAGAACTAGCCAAAGTAACATTAACCTTAATCTAGAATGTGTCACAAATAGAGAACAATTAATTAAAGAATGGGATAATGAAATGAGATTAACCATCAAAATAGATGAAAATCTAATTAATGATTTTGGAATTACAAAAGTAACTCCACTTATTTGTACTTGTATTTGTTCTGCGACTCTATCCATAGTCATTATTTCGTCATTTGCTATTCTAGCTTTTATAGGACTTTTGGTTTGTACCCAAGATTCTATTGGTATAGCCAATTTGTTTATCATACACATACTGGCTCCTGTGTCTACATACATATCTAGAGAGTATTTAGAACCAATCTTCAGCGATGAAGATATATCAGAAGGAGAGGAATTCTTGGAGCTCATATCAGAAGAAGATGAATATGATACATACAGAGGATTCAAAATAACTTACTAAGTCAAACCATCCCTTGGGATGAAGAAATTGAAGATACAGTCTGGGAAATAGAAGCAAGTTTCCTTGTTGGAAAACTTAAAGTCTCAGAACAAACCAAAAGAAAATGGTGTGAAGTATCCGCATCTGATCACATGTCAATGTATTGCCTAGACAAAAGTCAAGAAAGACGGAAAAGAAAAGATGATGAGACTACATCCACTGACTCTTTCTTTGGAGAAATATAAAAGAATTTTGTCTTGAAGCGTCGACAAATGAATCTTTAGATAAAACAATTTAAAAATGGTATGCGCACCCAGCTGTCTTTTTTGGACCTGCATGTCCGCTTTTGCTTTTTCTTTCTATCATGTCGGGTCCTTTATTTTCTTTTTCAAGTTCGAAGCCTAAAAAACTTCACGTTCGTGTTTTCTCCGCCTATATAAGGAGGAATTGCATAATGTTTTAGGGGAGCGAAAATAATAAAAAGAAAGATTTTCTTTGAATATCTCCATTATTTGGGTGAGGAAAATTTGAACAACATTTATTAAATGTGTTCTTTATAGCTTTCTTTATTCTTACTTCTTCACAGTGTTTTTCCATGATTGTGAAGAAATAAGAATAAAGAAAGCTGTGAAGAACACATTTAATTAATGTTGTTCAAATTTTCCTCACCCAAATAATGTGTATGGATGTGAGAATAAACCTACCAACAAATACAGATATAAATATAAAAAATAAGAAGAAAATACAAACTCAAAAAATCAAAAAGATGGAATAACTCTTATATGTCTAAAGACCTTATAAAAGATGTTTTAGAAAAAAATCCTAGGTATCAGAAAAAAGATCTTGAGCAAAAACCTCAATCAAAGGACGATCCAGAAATTGAAGACAAAAGAATGTTTTGTCCACAAGGAAAGACAACATGCCGTTATTGGATTTGCAATGAAATAGGTCATTACGACAGAGATTGTAAAAACAATAACTCTAGTTATAATAAAATTCAAGACGAATTACAAAGATCTGAATTAGAACCAATCTTCAGCGATGAAGATATTTCAGAAGGAGAGGAATTCTGGGAGCTCATATCAGAAGAAGATGTATATGATGATACAGAGGATTCGGAATAACTTACTAAGTCAAACCATCCCTTTGAGAGAAATATGTCCCAGTCTTAGGAAAATAAGACTACTGGGGAACTTTCATTCTCTCCCCAAACTAAAAAGACCTCTAAATACTATGTCCTCTATTATGGCCATATCTAAGGTATCTATACCGAATGGGCAAAAATGGCACCTTTAATATCCAACAACCACCATCAGTCATTCAATAACCCAAAAGAAGCCCAACGAGCCTTTTTCAATTATAGGAAAACCTTGAGTTTAAATGAACAAAGATCATACAGCTAAATGATTCAGTCAAAACCAACCCCTAGCATCAGACCACAAATGGCAGTGACAAAAGTTCCAGAACCCAGATCACCAGTTTCGAAAGTCATAAGAAACAGGATAATTAGATCCAAACTAGTCCTTCATGAAGAACTAGTTCCATTAATAAAGAAAGATTTTTTCATTACTTTAATATGACAGAAGCCTCTGATGATGATAAAGAGCAATGCTTTTTTACAATTGACAAGAAAAGAATTTCTTTATACGCTTTCTTCGAAAAAGCCAAACCAGAAATGGTTAAAGATTTTTATGACTGTGGATTATTATCCATGGTTTATCCATGCAACAATATGGTTGAATTAAGCTTATTACCAATGCCTATTTTTCATGCTATAAAAAATTTTAGAACAAAAGTCATAGGTTCTGGTGATCAAGACATCTATGTTAAAATTACCAGTTCTTTATTAGACTGGGATGATGAAGAATACTTCCTTCCATATCATTGGATTGAAGTAGGTATCTCCAAGAAGGACATAAGGTTCGAACAACCTCAAGCAAGGAAAGTCACAGAAAATGTGGAAGAACTGGTATCAGAGCCTTGTACCCTTACCGGTATTGTTAAGATCCATGGCTGATCTAGAAATTAACTTAGATAACTCTCATGAAAGTGAAAATTATGAACAAGTATTTGATGAAGAAGGATACTATGGTCAAGAAATAACTCTTGACGAACAACTTCTCCACCAAATAGAGAAAACTGAGCTTAACCTCTTAGCATCAGAAGTTTTTAAGAAACGAAATATAATTTCAAAATTCTTAAAACAAAGAAAAAATGCATGCATAACTTGCATAAGTAGTAGGGAATATCCTTTAGAAATAAAAGATACGAGTTTCCTTAATTGAGTTTCTCTTTCAAGAATTTCTCCTTTTAGCCGAAGAATTTGATCTTCTATTTCTTCCTTTGAACTTAATGAACTCATTCCAGCTTAGCTGTTCTTGGAACCTGAAAATTCTCTTGTCATGATATCAACAAGTACATTTTTTGTTCCTGATATATGTTCTATTTCAAAATCATAGTAATTTAACCATTGTTGCCATCTTACCAGCCTGGCCTGCTTGTAATATCCTTTGATGGTGGTTCGTATGAAATAAGATACATTTTTATTATCAGTTCTGACTAAGAATTAATAAGGAAGTAAATATACTTTAAAGGCTTTAATGCTTTTTATTAAAGAAAGAATCTCTTTTTCATTGCTATGATACCTTGTTTCTGTTGGGCTGAATGTTCCGGATGAATATCGGCATATTAATTCTTGATTATCAGGGGTGAGGGATTTTAGTACTCCTCCCCAGTATAATTCGGATGCATCTCATTCTATGATGGGTTTTATCTTCAGGACTGAGATTATAAAGATCAGGAAGAGTTTTTACTTGTCCATTAAATTTTCTTACTGTTTCTGTATCTTGGTCAAAAAATAGTAAAAAACATTGAGTGCGTCTCATGAAAGACGGGTCTTTCTAAGGGTTAGGAAAGACGTGTTTTTAAATGTGCGTTGGCATTTTTGAAAATAAGGAAAACTTCGTCCGCCGTGGCATTTTTGTAAATAAGGAAAACTTTGCATGTGCTAGGAATCAAGGTCGTGACTAAGTCCATGGCTAACAAACTTTATGGGTATCAACCTCAAAGGTTTTTGGATATCATTATTAAATATTAAAGGCTTTCGGATATAAATCAACAAACACTACTACTCACCATCATTTAACGCTTCATTTATAAATACTTCAAAGGCTTGTGTTTGAGGGCCTAAATGCGTCTTTTGGGGTTTTTAAACCCATAATCATGGGTCGCCCCTTGACTTTTGTAGGTCTCGATAATTTTTTTTAATAATATTACCTTTTGGATATCAGTCTCAAAGGTTCTGGTTATCAACCTCAAAGGTTTTAGATATCCAGAATTCTTTAACATTGATATTCAGAAAATTTGTTACGCGTTGGGTCCATGACTAACAAACCTTTTGGATATCAAGGTCAAAGGGTTCTGGATATCCAGAACATTTGAGGTTGATATCCAGAAGGTTTATTGGTCATGGTCTTGTTCAAATGTGCTTTTTAATTCATATCCAGCAGGCTTTAATATTGATATCCAGAAACCTTTAATGTTTGATCGAGCAAAAATTGTGGATAAGAATTTGTATGTAGAGAACGTATAAAGACGAAAAAATAGGAGAAAATTGTAGGTGTTAGAACGTACCTTTTATGTGAGTGGTTGGACCCCTATTTATATCTTTAGGGTGGAGTATCCTCCAAGTATAGGAGATCCTTAGATGAGTCCTACTTCGAAAGTGAATCCTTATCGGACAAGTCTTCTTGCGTGAATATGAATCCTGAAAAGAGTAGGATTCTATGAACGATTTTGTATTTATGTATAAAAAATATCCCTTATAATTAGGAGATAAAATAGGACTAAAACATATAATAAGAAGTAAAATATGAGCGGATATTTATATTCCGTTCAGTGGTTCCTTGATTTCTACTCGTGCGGGGCAAGAGTAAGAAGCATATAACTTAGGTAATAAATATATGTTCCAATGGGAAAGATTGAGATCAAATTGTGTGCCTCATGAGTTTTCAAGCTCAACCTTGTTGTCTCTTGACCATTGTTATTTAACCATTGTCATTAAGTTGGATCATGACCACAAACCCAACTTGTAATCCAAGCTGAAACTTGTCTCCGGATTCAGCTCGTTCACGAGTGTTAAGGTGAACCCCGTCCATGGATTCAACTTGGTTGTAGGCCGAGCTGGATCCTAACCTGGATACCAGCTTGTATGTCGTTTGCAGCTCAATCACAATATATAGTCAAGAGCCACAAGATCACACAAAAAAATCATAAAGCTCAAATATAAAAAATGATTTTGTAATTTTTCTAACCGAAGTAAGCTTGTTGTAGTGAAAAAATTTATGTATGAACAATCATTCAAAATTGAATGTATAATAATTAGAAAGATTCGACTTGATTTTTGTGGAAGCTTTGCAGTGGTCGATCCGGATGGGATGAGTCGTGGCCCCAGTTTTAAGCAAAGGGATGCCTGAAACATATGTGAGGTAGTAATTTGCAACTATATCACATAACATATCACTCAAAGATTAAATAAATCTCAATTTAACCTTGATAAAATTTTAGGTCTTTCTCATTCCTAGCACCTTAAAAGAAATTAGTCCTTAAAGCCTAGTGTGCTTACAATCGTTCAACATAGTCAATCATCCCAAAAATAAATTTTGATCCTTGTTGTTAAACTCCAAAACACTTAATTTAAACTTAGCTTAGCGGAAAACACACATCACTATTCATAATCCAAAAAAAAAAAAGAATCATTATAGTTTGAAACAAAAGTTTCTCCTATAAAAGGTTTTGATCTAGGCAATAGTCTCTCAAACAACAATATTCTCCAAAATTTTACCAAAGTAATAATCTCCAAAATTTCATCAAAGTAATAGTCATATAACTTAACCCCAAATAATTAACGATAATTCTCTAGCAAAAACATACTCAACCAGTTTCAACTTAATGGGTCAATATATCATCTTTAAAAATATTTAAGACTAGTCTCTCCATTTTAACCTCAATTAACCATTAACTCTCTCAACAAATCTGGGGATTAACATTTGATCTCTTATATCTTAAGATTGATTATAAATCTTCAATACAATAAAAAGGGGCTGACTCTCTCTTTAACTCTCAAGTAATTTATAGCTCACGATTATTGCTTAATCAAACTCTAACTTATAATATCATTTGTTTTCACTAACTCGATTGATGCAGATCAAGACAGGGCAGATTTCGGCAGAATTGAGGAAGCAGGAGTAGCTCGGCCATGCAAAGAGGAAGGCCTCGGCCGTGCAGGGCAAGGATGCGATCGTGCGGGAATAGGGCCTCTGCCGTCCAGGGCGGCAGCTTCAGAAACAGGCCTGCAGCAGAATACTTCATGGGCTTCAGCTGTTTTGTTGGTTTTAGGGTTTTAATAAATTATTAGTGTAGGGTGTTTTAGTCTTTTCATTTAAAAGTGTACTAGGGTTTCATTAGGGTTTTATTTTAGTATTTATAGTTGTGTTAGGGTTTGGAAAAAGGGAGACTTTGATTATTGAATTATAGAAAAAGCTTAGGCTTTCAATTGTTGATTATTGTTCTTTTCGTTTGGTCATAAATCTCTATCCTTCCATTTTCATCATTTGGTATCAGAGCTCCGGTTCAAATATCAATGGCTGAACGAGGACGCATTGGTCGTGGGGGACGAGGTGGTCGAGGGAGCGGCCGTGCAGCGGAGCCCCAAGAAGATGACCATCATCGTAAATGAAGCCTTCGTGATATCGAAAAGACGAGATACGAAAACAGATTCAAATACTCTGGAACCGTATGGATCGCGTGGAGCTTCCAGCGAAGATGGGTTCAGATCCGGTTATTCAAACCGAGAATATGGAGTATCGAGAAGGGATGGATTCCTTCGCCCAAAATTATGGACATCATGACAGATATGCGGCTGACCCTTCTAGGGATGTCGATGTGAGGATCAAAATTATGGAGTTCGAAGGTAAAGCAAATCCTGATGATTTCATTGATTCTTGGATTGATACTGGGTTTTTTTCCGAATTTTCAAGTCAAGAAAATCTTGTTAATTGGTCAAAACATCTTATATTTGATGAGTGTCATTGTGAAATTTGTCAAGTGATGACATCCGATTTTGTTTATGACGTTGAATCATCCGTTTGGTTCAACCAAAAATTGAAGAACACATATGATCATCTACTCTTCGGCAGAAACCCTCTTCTCAGTGTTTATGCTGCATGTCAGTAACATGCAAGGAACATTATGATCTAAATAAGTCCATATTGGAATTGGTTTTTGTACTAACTGAAGAATGGATCTCATGAAGCGACTCATAAATTATTGATGCTACAATGACCGAACTCGCGAAGTTGTTTCCAGATGAGATTGCGGCTGACCAGAGTAAAGCAAAGATATTGATTGAAGATGGAGTTCATCTTGAAGATGTGTAATGTCCCTGCAACCTTCGGTGTTTCAGAATTTTCGGGTTATCATGATGCTCCTATCGGGGATATTGACTCGGGGTCGAGTCTTTTCAAAGGAGGAGAGCTAGGATAATGCAGATCGAGACAGGGTAGATTTCGGAAGAATTGAGGAAGCAGGAGCAGCTCAGCCGTGCAAGAGGAAGGCCTCGGCTGTGCATGGCAAGGATGAGGCCATGCAGGAATAGGGCCTCGGCCATGCAGGGCGGCAGTTTCAGAAACAGGCATGCGGCAGAATACTACATGAGCTTCAGTTGTTTTGTTGGTTTTAGGGTTTTAATAAATTACTAGTTTAGGGTGTTTTAGTCTTTTAATTTAAAAATGTTCTAGGGTTTCATTAGGGTTTTCTTTTAGTATTTATAATTGTGTTAGGGTTTGGAAAAAGGGAGACTTTGATTATTGAATTATAGAAAAAGCTTAGGCTTTCAATTATTGATTCTTGTTCTTTTCGTTCAGTCATAAATCTCTATCCTTCCGTTTGCATTATTCAATTGATGCACGAACTATGAGATTGACCGAACGAAAGAACAAGAATCAATAATTGAAAGCCTAAGCTTTTTCTATAATTCAATAATCAAAGTCTCCCTTTTTTCAAACCCTAACACAACTATAAATACTAAAGGAAAACCCTAATGAAACCCTATAAACTTTTAAATGAAAAGACTAAAACACCCTACACTAATAATTTCTTAAAACCCTAAAACCAACAAAACAACTGAAGCCCATGATGTATTCTGCCGCAGGCCTGTTTCTGAAGCTGCCGCCCTGCACGACCGAGACGCTATTCCCGCACGGCCGCATCTTTGCGTTGCACGGCCGAGGCCTTTCTCTTGCACGACCGAGCTGCTCCTGCTTCCTCAATTCTGCCAAAATCTGCCCTGTCTCGATCTGCATCATCGATCCATCCATCGATATGATTCTAAATGTTTGTTTATTATAACTCAATCCACAAAAATGGCTATTCTCCATCCTTGGTCAGTAATATATTTCTCCATATACTATATAAAAATAATGCATTTATTTTCCTTTAGGGTCTTCTCTTGAATAGAAGTTTAGTTCTCTAAACTATCTTAATTGTTATAGTACATGTTTTCTATATATGTGATTTTTCATTGACTATTTTTATAATAAGCAATCCAGTTAAAGAACAATTAAACAACCATATTAGTCATGCCCCTTATGCAAACAAATTTATGGGATGATAACACGCTAAAGTAGTTTGTAAATATTGGCCATCGAAACCTTGGGTTTTAACAAAACAGATTAGACACATGCCCCTACCCCTTTTTTTTTTTTTAAGTAAAAGCTGCAAACCAATGAAATTTGTGTGAGGCATCCATTAATATGTATGTATTTTGGAAAGCAGTTTGTGATATATATACATATATGCTACGTAGTCTTGTCATGAAATTAATGAAACAGAGGGTGCCTCACAAGCAAGTTGATCTATCAAATATCAATTTTGAACAATCAACTAATTATTCATTTCATGCCATAATGCAAATAATTTCGTTGAGCAGATTGTTCTCCTACCAATAATAAGCATGTGCAATTTTTAAACTGGATAACAGGTTTGGAGAGAGTACACCTTAACGTGTTGTGCCACAGTTTTGCCTTGACAAAACAGATCCGATTTGGTATGTCGTCCTCCGTTGGCGCTTGTTGTTTCTTCTTATTTGCGAGTTGCCTGTAACACCCCTAATTTTTCATACATAAATGAGCATTCAATTGCATTAAATATAACTTTAAAATATTAGGGTTTCCACCCCCAAAATCCTATTACATCATAAATGTCATTAAATACCATAAATACTTAATAAATGCGGAAGCGAAAATAAATACTTATTGTCTCAGCTAGTAAAACCACACTAGCCATTAATGTACTTACAACCAAATGAAATAACTAATTGTTCAATAAACCTAATTATTCTCCAAGCGTCGCCCTTCTCGCGACCAATCAAATTCCCTTCTACTTAGAACCTGGAAAGAAAAATTTAAGGGAGAAAGGGTGAGCGAATGAATGCTCAGTAAGTTCATACGATGTCTCTTCGGGTACTAAGAAGAGACGACCAGAATGAACACTTCAATAATATAATACAAGGATAGGTTAATTTAGCTTTATAATAGACTGCGGTACAATACAGTCAAGACACCATTTAAGATATTCTTCAAAGAATTATGGCACTACGATTCAAAGGGATTTATACAAATTTCGTCAATTTCAACGTACATTATAACCTCAATGCCAAAGGTACAATTAATACACCTAGCTTCATCAAGCCATTAGTGTGGGTCGAAACATATATGGTACTGTCACACATATATGCTCGAGGTCTAGAATTGCCCTTGTAATCAGACAATACCTGAGAGAAGGCATGTGATCACTCATGCAATCCCTAATAAGAACAAGTCTTTTTCTGACTAGACAAGTTCTGACAATGCCTTTTCTAACTGGGCATGTCCATTCTAAGCAAGTCAGTGGTTACACAAACATGCTAGAACGAGAAAGCATACAGAGGTATAAGTATGCATATGACAAGTTTCAAACTTCAGATATTCTGTGAACAACAACATTATCACAAAATATAGATATTTCCAATTAACGTTCAATAACGCAGATTATTCACAAATAACTATCATGCCATTTGATAGTCCAATTATATGAAGAAGGTATAGGAGTTCCAATGGAAAATAATTCAAATACAGTAAAGGAACGTAATCCCTTACCTTGGTCTATTTTCTTGGACCGCTCTTCCCGTGCGTATCTACAAACACGTAAGAGTAACTTAGTATCTCGCATTTGTCGTTAACTATCTCTACTTAGTTAAACCTTATGCGTTAACTCCTTTCTTTTCTTATTTAGTAACCTTCTAAGTTTGGAAAGTTTCTATTCTTGGAAACTTTCCATATTTGGGAATTTCCTTATTCTTGGATTTGTAATTCCCTAGTTATGGTTTGATCTTTATTTAGGATTGTTCTCTTTTCCATCTTTTTCATAATTCTTGACTTTAAGGTAACTTTCCTCTTTTAGGATTTTCACTTAAGTCCTTCTACTTTTGATTAATTACTTAAAGGTCCTCCATCTTTTAGGTATTTGCCAAACAGTCCTTCAACTTTTAAATATTTGCAATTTAGTCCCTCTACTTTTAGATATTTGCAAATTAGTCCCTCAACTTTTAGATATTTGCAAATTAGTCCCTCAACTTTTAGATATTTGCAAATTAGTCCCTCAACTTTTAGATATTTGCAAATTAGTCCCTCAACTTTTAAATATTTGCAAACTAGTCCTTCAACTTTTAGATATTTGCAAACTAGTCCTTCAACTTTTAGATAATTACCAATTAGTCCCTTGACTTTCAATTAATGACAGAATGGTCCTTCTGCAATTTTAAGCTTTACAATTTAATCCTTCAGTTAACTTCTCCATCAATTTTCTGACTGTACAGTTAGAATCTTAACAGTTTCAGCTTAAAACTATTCAATTTAGTCCTTTTTCAGTTAAAAACTTAACTGTCATCTTTTAAACTAAACCAAAACCTTAACAAATTAAACCAAAACACACATAATTAGGCCTAGGGTTCAGCCGAGCCTTGACAGGTTCCAAATCCATGGCTTGATTTTCTTTTCTTTTTACTTTTGTTCATTAACCAAACACTTTAATTAATTTACTCTTAATCAAATAATCCTTAACATCTTAATTGATTAAATCTATATTTTTATTCTATTCTAATTTCAAGAATAAATTTGGGTTATGGTCATATTATTATAACATTCAATCCCCATCATTTTAATCCTCAAACAATTCATTTAACCTCAAGATTTAACATTTAAAAGCTTGGAAAAATCATCCAAGAACAATAAAAGTTTAAAACTTATAAAAATCATAACTAATTCCCTAATGCTCCGAATTGAATGAAACGAAAGAGGGAAGTTAGGGTTTGACATTACCTTAATTTTGGTGAAGAAAGATTGCCCAAAGAACCAACCACGGCTGCTCCTCCTCCCCCAGCAGTTTCCGGCCGCCGCCCTAGCTAGGGTTTTTAAATTTTTTTTTTCTTTTGCTTTGGTAATTGCTGAAAATTATGAGAAATTTTTAGGAAGGCTTGGTATTTAAATGTAGGTATTAACCTCCTTGGGCTTTCTTTTTGCACAAGCCCAAAACCTAGCCCACTTGCTTTAACCCATTCCATTTAACTTTTAATAGACCATTTATTAGAAGTCAATTAATAAAAATTAATTTCATTAATTAATTTTTTTTCCTAATTAATTAATTTAAAAGTCCAAAAATTTTTGGGTTCTTACATTCTTACCCCCTTAAAAGAAATTTGTCCCCAAACTTAACGTACCTTAATTTTCGAAGAGATCGGGATACATTTCCCGCATTTCGCTTTCGAGCTCCCATGTTGCTTCTCTTTCGGTATGGTTGCTCGACTGTACCTTTACATAAGGAACCAACCGTTTCCTCACATTCTCGTCTTTTCTGTCGACGATCCTGATCGGCCTTTCATCATAAGTCAGATCAGCACGGACTCTCAGCTGTTTGTACTCGATCACGTGACTTGGATCGTGAATATACTTCCTTAACATGGTGTGAATACCCCGTCCCGATGCAACGCGCATTCGGAGGTTTGAAATAATTAATCATATAAAGTCGGACCGAAATGGGATATTCATTTAGTGACACTCGCTTTAAACCATATTAAAATATTAGTTTAATTTTGAGAGTCGCCACGCCACTTTGATATAGCCCAAAGCTTTGAAAAAAGGCTAAACAGTTAATTGGGTTCGGGGGTCAAGTTACAACAGAAGAAGAAACGCTATCACTCCTATTGCCCGACGGATCGGTCTTTCTAACATGTGGGGTGTTGGTTGTGTGCGGTGTTTACAGGAATAGATAGAAGAAATGGGATCATGCATAAGGAGGAGGGGAGAGAAAGAATTTATTGATGATCACACCCTAGAACCTTTGAGTTAGGCCCTCGGAAGGTGCACTAATCAACGTTCATCCTTGGAGGATTGTTGATCATGGGATAATTATAACTAAGGTGGAAGGAAAGAAATAGTTCCTAGATCCATTGGGTTTCTTTGGGCGAAACCTTAGATCATCCTCGGCTATAGCATATTTAAATATATTAAAACAGCCCTAAATCTAGCATATATGACATAAGCAAGAAATAAAGTAATTAAAATATACTAAGCATGCAAACAATAAATCTAGCATAATAATAAAGACAATAATAATAAAGACAGATAAAATAAACAGAAGACTTACCTAATGATGGCAAGGCTTTTGGATCGAATTTATGAAGATTCGAAGAACGTTCTTGATAAAATATTTAGACTTAGAAAACTCGAGTTTAGTCTCAAGTTTTCTATGGAGGAAATCTCAAGTTTTGTCTTGAGTTTTCCGTAGAATGATTCTGTGTTCAAAGTGTGAGGCGGAGTGGGGTTTATATAGTGAAAGGAATTGGGGAGGAACGGCTTCGAAACTGATGTGGGAAAGGACAAAAGGCCGATCGGCCAATTATTACTTTGGCCCAAATCCTTGGCCCAAATGGCCTAGAAGCTTCTCGGCCAGCCCCAAGAAGTGGCCGGCCACCTCCCTTGCTGCCCAGCCGTGTACCATGATTTGCTTGGCCTGTTTTAAAACAAATTAGTACCAATGTTTATTCGTTTCGTCTCGCACTTTTGCAACTGCATTTTGACCACTATAATGACTTCTTTTGCATTTCGCTCTTTGGAATTTTATCTTTCATTTAATCCCAGGAATTTTTATAAATCAATTTCGTCCCAAATTTCCATATTTTCCGGTTTAGTCCCTGAATTTTCAATATTTCCCATTTGGTCCAAAAGCTTCTAAATGCCAGTTTAGTCCCAAATTTTCCCGAATTGCGCTTCAGTCCTTTTTTCGGACCGGGTACTAACAGTAGCCCCTCGGCGACGCTTCTTGTAAGACAAGTGGGGTCGACGATAAAAATAGGATCCGTCCTGAAAAAAGGGATTTCAGGAGGTAAGACAATGATTTTGCGGATGCAAGGGTTGGACTCGAGCTGAGTCGCAAAAGGATGACCAGGTAGGTCGAGCGGCTGGACCCACGTCGGGCTACCTACGTATCCCAAAAGGAATCAAGCCAAGTCGTAGTTCGAAAACGTGGGCGTTTAGTACCCGAGAGTGGCGGACGTGCAGCGTCTCAAGCCAAAGATGCGATTTGTGGCAAGGCTTTGGGGATCGAATCTAAGGGCGATTCGAATAATATTGAGAGATGTACGGAAAGGAGAATCAAGTATAGTCTTGCCTTCTCCGTGGGAAAATATGTTGTGTGTGGAAAGGAAATTCAAGTATAGTCTTGATTTTCCCCTTGAAAATTGTGTGTGATGGAACAAATCAAGTGTAGTCTTGATTTCTCCGTGTGAAGATATGTTGTGAGATAATGTGTGGAAAGGAAATTCAAGTATAGTCTTGATTTTCCCTTTGAAAATTGTGTGTGATGGAACAAATCAAGTGTAGTCTTGATTTCTCCGTGTGAAGATATGTTGTGAGATAATGTGTGGAAAGGAAATTCAAGTATAGTCTTGATTTTCCTCTTGAAAATTGTGTGTGATGGAACAAATCAAGTGTAGTCTTGATTTCTCCGTGTGAAGATTGTGAGATAATGTGTGGAAAGGAAATTCAAGTATAGTCTTGATTTTCCCCTTGAAAATTGTGTGTGATGGAACAAATCAAGTGTAGTCTTGATTTCTCCGTGTGTTGTGCAAATAAACCAAGTTTAGTCTTGATTCGCGTACTGAGAGAAAGTGTATGGGGTAATGTGGGAAAAAACTGTGTGGGAATCAAAAGCCAAATATTTGACTTTTGTGGGGAGTCACCCAAAGGTTGGATAATTTTGACTTCTGAAATGCGGGACGGACCCTTTGAAGGTGCGGGACGGATCCTTTGAAGATGCGGGACGGACCCTTTGAAAGTACGGGACGGACCCTCTGAGATACAGGACGGACCTTTTGAAATGGAGGATAGACCTCTGAAATGCGGTACGGACCCTTTGATATGCGGGACGGACCCTTTGATATGCGGGACGGACCCTTTGAAGGTACGGGACGGACCCTTTGAAGATGCGGGACGGACCCTTGAAATGGAGGATAGACCTCTGAAATGCGGGACGGACCCTTGAAATGGAGGATAGACCTCTAAAATGCGGGAAGCTGTAGCTGCCAAAGGACTTAGGCTACTGTTAACTGATGAAGAATAGTTGTGTGAATTGATTGGGATTATTATGGCTTCCCGAGCCGAAGAACGAAGCGATTAAAAGTTTGGGATGATCATCGCTAAGGCTTAGAGAGGGGTCTTGTCTCCTAGGCTTAAGGCTATGGTTTAGAGAGGTATTTGTCACCTAGGCTTAAGGCTAAGGTTTAGAAAGGTATTTGTCATCTAGGCTTGAGGCTAGGGTTTAGAAAGAGGCATTTGTCACCTAGGCTTAAGGCTAGGGTTTAGAGAGGTATTTGTCACCTAGGTTTGAGGCTAGGGTTTAGAAAGGTATTTGTCACCTAGGTTTGAGGCTAGGGTTTAGAAAGGTATTTGTCACCTAGGTTTGAGGCTAGGGTTTAGAAAGGTATTTGTCACCTAGGCTTGAGGCTAGGGTTTAGAAAGGTATTTGTCACCTAGGTTTGAGGCTAGGGTTTAGAAAGGTATTTGTCATCTAGGCTTAAGGCTAGGGTTTAGAGAGGTATTTGTCACCTAGGTTTGAGGCTAGGGTTTTTAGAGAGCCATTTGTCACCTAGGCTTAAGGCTAGGGTTTTACATTTGCGGTAAGTCTAAACAAGGCAGTTTGAGCAGAAAGGTTATTGGTTTAAACTAGGCGAGGCCGAGTAAGTGTCGACGATAGAAGGTGGGATTAGGTAGGTTTGATGTCCAGAGATAAGGGCCGAGTCATCTTGAGAGTCACAGAGATACGTTTTTGATAGATTTGAAGAGTTTGAAAATTTGTGGAGACCAAAGAGTGATTTTTGTAAACAAGGTACCAAGGAGGACAATATTTTGAAAGCATGTTTATTTGATAAAGAGGCCTTATGATTAATCATGTTTCTAACTAACTCAAAGAGTTTGCCACATGCTGATCTTGATGACAAGGGATGCCCTTCATGCTAGATATGACTTCATTGGAGCTCCGATTTTTGTTAGAGCACATAGTCGACCCATTTTTGTTGAGGGGAGCCCCAATGTTTGATGAAGTGACCTTGGCGAAGTCCCGATTGATGATGAATGGCGAAGCCCCGTTTGATGATGCAAAGCAAACCCGAAGGGAATGGCGAAGCCCAGTTGATGATGCGGAGCAAACCCGAAGAGAGCCCGAGAGAACAGACTTAACAAAAGCCCCGGCTTGGAGAGATTCAATGCATCCCTATTTGCGACAGAGTCATCTTGCGACCACGGGCGACCCCTCGTTTCGAACAATGGTCAATCCCGTTGGACAAGACTCGGAAATGTATATGTGCAGGGGCGCATTTTTTCGAAGGTGGGAATGGATCTCGAATTTGTGTATGACACTCTCGCTTTTGGGTTTGACTCTTTTGGGAGAGTATAAGCATCACAAGGTGTGAAAAAGTGTATGGAAGCCCCTGTACGTAAAGACAAATGTTTGGCTCTATTTTCCTATGATGTAGAAAAAGAAGACTTGTCGAGACATTTGAAGACTTATTTTATTCGTAATTATATCTTGATTGCTCGTGAATGGACCTCACCGATTGGTTTATCAAATTCCAATTATATAGGTAAACAAATGAATGTTTTGATTTGAAGGTGAAATCGGCTTGTCTTTAGAAGGAGAAGGATGTTCCGTTGTTGCTTGTCGCTCCGTTCGGTGGTAATTGTGGTGCGGGCTGCCGTTGCATTGATCTCCTTCATGGGAAAGAATGAAAAATAGAAAAAGATTGGGGTGGAAGAAAAGGTGGGAATTGATCGATTATAACCCAAAGATTTTTTCATTCCTTCAAGTGAAGATTCTTTGTTCCTTTGTTCTTGCAAGCCGAGGGGAGTAGTCCCTGGCGCGTGTCTCCTTGCTTTTACCGGAGTGCCGCTGAGAGGCACGGATGCGAAGCCCCAGTGAGACTTTTGCGAGCGGTGTTTGAGGAGTCGAATGAACGAATTTCAAGAATAGGACGAGTTCCCAAACTTTTGAGAGAATATGTAATATGCTCACGTAGGATAACAAGTGACTCAAAAATCTGAATATGCATTTCTTTTAAATAATCTTTTGAGAATGCCATCCGGTAGCGGTTGTAGCTGGGCTTTGGATTGCGATCGATCATTAGGTGATGATTAACATGACCTCTTAAAGTGAGAGGTCGAATTTGGGCCTTTGAGAGGTTGGTTTGAGGATGTGTTTGGGATTTCTAAGGTGAAGGGATTTTCTTGTTGTTGCCTCTTCAGGACCTCTAAGAGTGAGGTTAACTTTGATTTTGGCAAGGTCAAGGGTGGTGATGGAATCCTCTAAAAGTGAGAGGATGGACTTTGGAATGGGTTTATGGGATTTGTCCAAGAGGGAATCTTTGTTGCTTCTTCTCGCGAGTTTGTTGTGGTTTCAGCAGGTAACTTGATCATGATAGGATCTTCACTCGACGTCTCATTTTCACAACCTTTGAGATGGGAGGTTCACTTGGAGTGATGGAGGTTGTTTTTTTTTTTTTTTTTTTTTTTTAAACACCCTCTTATCGAGAAAAGCCTTCGGATTTGTTTGCTCGCGATAGCCCCTAGTGTATGCCTTAGGATGGTTTTACCTTTTCCCTCTTGGGTTTGGAGGTGGTCCCTTCGAGGGAGCCCCTTGTATGAGTTTCTTTTGCATTCCGCCTTTCTTGAGCTTGGAGGTGATTACTTCCTTTGTGAGTCGAAGGAGCCCCTAGTATGGGCTTCTTCCTTAGGGTCTCAAAACTTGTCGATCTTGAAATGAAAGGGTATTATTTAGTGAGGATAAGGTTATGGCTTCCTATGGTGAGAGGTTTAAGCTTCAATTGCTACTGGATAGCATTCTCAAAAGAGTATTTAAAATAAATGCAAACTCAATTAACCGACTTATTAAGTAAGGCAAAATATATTCAGACCATGGGAAAGAAATGTGAGCATATTCAATGAAAGCTTATCGATCGAATGGAAAATCAGAGGAGACGCGAGATTGGGGGGTTGGTGAGCCCCAAGTTGATATTCATGCAGCACTTGTGAAGGATAGGAACAACTCCTTGCATCTTCTTTAAATTGCAGTGGCGTGAGCAGCTATTTTCTGATGATGAGCAACAACGGTCTTTGTGCTTGTCTTGACCATATGGAAAGGAGGTCAAGCGGGGGAGGGTGTATTTGGGGAAGTGTATGTTTGAGAAGGTATAACGGGTATGTACAAGGAGAGGGTCTGGCGATAGTGTATGGAAAGTATATGGTGGAGTATGGGAAGAGTGTATGAGAGAGGGATGTATAGAGATGGTGTATATAAGGAAGGGACGGTGAGTTGTTTACTCCAATCAAAGCATTCATTCATTGTTTACTTTATTAGCCGGTGGGTTAATCAAATGGAGATTAGCAATCAAGTGATAATTATAAATAAAACAATTCTTCTTGAAAGTAATGCGAGATTATGTCTCAAGTCTAGAGAGAAAAGAAAGAAAGACTCTTTTATTATTGAAGCAACTAATCTAAAGTGGACATTACATATCAATGCCCAAAGTGGAAGTAAGAAAGACACACTAGAACCTACAAGACTGAATGAATCTAAATCCTTCCTTGAAGTACGAGGGCTTCTTCATTAATGAGGCCTTGGTTGATCAAATTTTGAATCAAGCGTTTCACCGCTTACGCTTGTCGATGGTATGCCCAATGTACTTGTGGTATCTGCAAAACTTGGATGTATCCAAGTTAGATCTCGGGTTAATAGGCTTGTAATTCTCGAGCGGCTTGATCAAACTCTTTTCCACCAAAATGTTGAAGAACTCACCCACAGGCATTCCAAAGTCATCAAAATGTTCCTTGTTGATCTTCTTCTCGGGTATTGGTGCCTTTCGTTGGTTGGTGGCCACGGCAGCATCCCGAATGAGACATTCTGATGTGTTGGACCATAAGTGGGACCATAAGCATGTGGATGATAGGGACTCTGGAATTGCACAGGAGGAGGATCTCTTCTCAAGCACTCGTGAATGCAAGACAAATGGTATTGCTCAATTTCATGCATGTCTTTGAGGAGGTTGATCACTCCCAACCTTGAGACTTCTTTAAGGGCTCCAATGCTTTTCTCCATAGACATGATGCAGAATTCAATAAGAACATACGGCAGAGTCAAACCAATGAGTTGAATTAGACTCACAATTAATCTTAAGGCATCTCCGAGAAAATAGTTGATCTCCACAATTTTGAGAGTTTGACCGGGCTGAAGTTGCCTACGTAACCCTTACCATTTAAGGTATGAGTCTCAGGTCACCGTAGTTCGAGGGGGCCCCAATTGATGATACAACCAGGGTTAAGTTTAGAGAAAGAGAGAGGATGAATGTAAAAGAGTCCGTTTGGTGAAAAAGGGAGAGGAAGATGACTCGATCCTTGGTCAAATGAGGGTGATCTAGGTGAGTTAATTTGGTCTTGGGTGAGGATTGGCCTTGGTTGGTCTTTGGCTGAAGGGTGCTAGAGATAAAGGATCTAAACTATGGATGGTTTTAAGGCTAAGGGAGCAGACTATGGAAGATTCAAGAGATGAGAGGTAGAACTTTGAAGGGTCCTAACTTGTAGACCATGGGGGTCTAAGGTAGAGGAGTGGACCATGGATGGTCCAAGAGACGAGAGTGGACCTCGAAGAGTCTCAGGTGGAAAGGTGGACCTTTAATGGTCCTAGATAGAGAGAGTGGACCTCGAAGGGTCCTAAATTGAGGAGTGGACCTTGAAGGGTCCAAGAGAAGAAGAGCGGACCTTGAACGGTCCAAGATATGAGGAGTGTGGACCTTGAAGGGTCCAAGAGATGAGGAGTGGTCCTTAAAGGGTCCAAGAGAAGAGGAGTGGACCTTAAAGGGTCCAAGAGAAGAGGAGTGGTCCTTAAAGGGTCCAAGAGAAGAGGAGTGGACCTTGAAGGGTCCAAGAGATGAGGAGTGGTCCTTAAAGGGTCCAAGAGAAGAGGAGTGGACCTTAAAGGGTCCAAGAGAAGAGGAGTGGTCCTTAAAGGGTCCAAGAGAAGAGGAGTGGACCTTAAAGGGTCCAAGAGAAGAGGAGTGGACCTTGAACGGTCCAAGAGAAGAGAAGTGGACCTTGAATGGTCCAAGATTGGGAGAGTGGACATAGTATAGGAAGAGCACCACGAAGGGTCAAAGAGTGGACCTTGAACGGTCCAAGATAGAGAGACTGATCCTAGAGCGGTCCGCAGTAGAGGGTGTGGACCTTGAAGGGTCCAAGAAGTAAAGAGCGGACCTCGGAGGGTCCTAGAAATGGAGAGTGGACCTCGGAGGGTCCTAGAAATGAGGAGTGGACCTCGGAGGGTCCTAGAAATAAGGATTGGACCTCGGAGGGTCCTAGATAGAGAGAGTGGACCTCGAAGGGTCCTAAATTGAGGAGTGGACCTCGAAGGGTCCTAGAAATGAAGAGCGGACCTCGAAGGGTCCTAGCGGACCTCGGAGGGTCCTAGAAATGAAGAGCGGACCTCGGAGGGTCCAAGATATGAGGAGCGGACCTCGGAAGGTCCTAGAAATGAGGAGCGGACCTCGGAGGGTCCTAGAAATGAGGAGCGGACCTCGAAGGGTCCTAGAAATGAAGAGCGGACCTCGGAGGGTCCTAGAAATGAAGAGTGGACCTCGGAGGGTCCTAGAAATGAAGAGCGGACCTCGGAGGGTCCTAGAAATGAAGAGCGGACCTCGGAGGGTCCTAGAAATGAGGAGCGGACCTCGGAGGGTCCTAGAAATGAGGAGCGGACCTCGGAGGGTCCTAGAAATGAGGAGCGGACCTCGGAGGGTCCTAGAAATGAGGAGCGGACCTCGGAGGGTCCTAGAAATGAGGAGCGGACCTCGAAGGGTCCTAGAAATGAGGAGCGGACCTCGAAGGGTCCTAGAAATGAGGGACAGTTAAGCATTTTATTTACAAAAAAGCCTTCCATTTTTATAGAACCTACTCTTGGTTGGAAGGGATACCCCTTTTTCGCAACTAACTAAAGGTCCTAAAGTGGTGGATCCTAACGACTAACCGTCTCATATAGACATTTAATATGATGTTTATGGGAAGTACTACAGACCTATGATAAGACAAGATCTTTTAACAAGCACTCGACCTTACATGGCACATCCTTTAAAAGGAAATCAAATTTTTTGTGCTCTTTTCTCTCTATAGATCTTGACTTATCACTGATTCGTAGTGACTCAACACAAAGACCTTATTAATTGTCTACATGAAAAAGCTAGTCAAACCAACCGGTCACAAGGAGTGTATTCTTAGCAAAGTGGGTGACACAAGGGTTAGATTTCAGGCTCCCACCGTGCAGCCGAAGCGCACTGATGAGTGGATGGCCAAGTGAGACTCGGAAGGGAGGCAACATGATCACCACACTTCCCGCACTTTGGCTTCTCCGAAGGGTTAAGGGGTAGCTGTGCAGTGTGACACGGACTCTAGTGGTAGTGTGAGGTAAAAAGTCTAATTCCTTTTTTAAGGAAAAAAGGGAAAGATTTTTTTATTTACATGAAATGCATGCATGCAATGCAACAGTTAAGAGTAAAGAAAATAAAAAGAAAGCAAAATACAACACCACAAAGGAAAACGAAAGTCTGACCCACTTAGTTTGAAAAAATTTCAAAGCAATCCCCAGCGGAGTCGCCACTGTGAATACCCCGTCCCGATGCAACGCGCATTCGGAGGTTTGAAATAATTAATCATATAAAGTCGGACCGAAATGGGATATTCATTTAGTGACACTCGCATTAAACCATATTAAAATATTAGTTTAATTTTGAGAGTCGCCACGCCACTTTGATATAGCCCAAAGCTTTGAAAAAAGGCTAAACAGTTAATTGGGTTCGGGGGTCAAGTTACAACAGAAGAAGAAACGCTATCACTCCTATTGCCCGACGGATCGGTCTTTCTAACATGTGGGGTGTTGGTTGTGTGCGGTGTTTACAGGAAAAGATAGAAGAAATGGGATCATGCATAAGGAGGAGGGGAGAGAAAGAATTTATTGATGATCACACCCTAGAACCTTTGAGTTAGGCCCTCGGAAGGTGCACTAATCAACGTTCATCCTTGGGAGATTGTTGATCATGGGATAATTATAACTAAGGTGGAAGGAAAGAAATAGTTCCTAGATCCATTGGGTTTCTTTGGGCGAAACCTTAGATCATCCTCGGCTATAGCATATTTAAATATATTAAAACAGCCCTAAATCTAGCATATATGACATAAGCAAGAAATAAAGTAATTAAAATATACTAAGCATGCAAACAATAAATCTAGCATAATAATAAAGACAATAATAATAAAGACAGATAAAATAAACAGAAGACTTACCTAATGATGGCAAGGCTTTTGGATCGAATTTATGAAGATTCGAAGAACGTTCTTGATAAAATATTTAGACTTAGAAAACTCGAGTTTAGTCTCAAGTTTTCTATGGAGGAAATCTCAAGTTTTGTCTTGAGTTTTCCGTAGAATGATTCTGTGTTCAAAGTGTGAGGCGGAGTGGGGTTTATATAGTGAAAGGAATTGGGGAGGAACGGCTTCGAAACTGATGTGGGAAAGGACAAAAGGCCGATCGGCCAATTATTACTTTGGCCCAAATCCTTGGCCCAAATGGCCTAGAAGCTTCTCGGCCAGCCCCAAGAAGTGGCCGGCCACCTCCCTTGCTGCCCAGCCGTGTACCATGATTTGCTTGGCCTGTTTTAAAACAAATTAGTACCAATGTTTATTCGTTTCGTCTCGCACTTTTGCAACTGCATTTTGACCACTATAATGACTTCTTTTGCACTTCGCTCTTTGGGATTTTATCTTTCATTTAATCCCAGGAATTTTTATAAATCAATTTCGTCCCAAATTTCCATATTTTCCGGTTTAGTCCCTGAATTTTCAATATTTCCCATTTGGTCCAAAAGCTTCTAAATGCCAGTTTAGTCCCAAATTTTCCCGAATTGCGCTTCAGTCCTTTTTTCGGACCGGGTACTAACACATGGAGACGTGGAACACGTCATGTACTCCAGTTAAAACCGGTGGTAAAGCCAATCTATAGGCCACTTCCCCAATCTTTTCAAGAATCTCGAATGGTCCCACGTATCGCGGACTTAACTTTCCTTTGATTCCGAACCTCATGATTCCCTTTGTTGGCGAGATCTTTAAAAACGCTTGATCCCTAATTGAAATTCTAAGTTACGTCGTCGGCGATCTACCTACGACATCTGTCTACTCTGGACGATTAATAACCATTCCGAATACGTTGTACCTTAATTTGCAGAAGGTGAGCCGACTTCATAAGTATTTCCACTATGACCCAAATCGCGTTATGACCTTTCAACGCCTTCGGTAATCCAACCACTAAGCCCATTTCTATATTCTCCCATTTCCATTGACAATGAAAGATACTTTTCCAAATAACAAGTAGTGACACTTTTACAAATAACATATAGAGATTTCATACACATATGCCTGTCAATTCCAAGTACTTATGCACCTTTCATCTAGGTGACTCCGATACACCTTTTCAGGCGATCGTTGAATAAGGTTCCCTACGCTTTTATCAGAGCGCTCCCTTATTCTGATGCATCATGATACTCACATATATAGAATTAAGGTCATTTCAATCTGTCTAAACCCATTCTTTCTACATTAAGGTCATTTCAATCTATCTAGATCAATTCATTCCACATTAAGGTCATTTCAATCTGTCTTGACCAATTCATTCAACATTAAGGTCATTTCAATCTGTTTTGACCAATTCATTCAACATTAAGGTCATTTCAATCTGTCTAGACCAAATCATACAAAGTCCTCATCAAATGGACAGAATAATATCATATATAGTGTTCAAGGTACGAGAACACATAAATCGAATCCAATCATCACAGATCCACATAAATTCCTATACATCTTTGTATTCCCAAGATGAACAGAAAATTTCGAACAGTGCGGTTCTTGTAAAATCTCTCTTTATGTCTCGGTTGTCTGGTACCCAAATTCTCAACTGATACCTTAGGATTTCATCGGTCCCAATATGAAAATATGCTGCCTTTCCCTTGGCTATACTCTCTTGCATCATCACTGCCTCTTCGTTAATTTATTGGGCTTCCTTGATTCTATTCAAAAGTGTTGGTTGAACACTCCAATTACCCTTTAACTCTTACTTATATACTTGAAACCTCAATGCTATTCTATGTACTTACCCCTTTAGACTTCACAATCGCTAAGGTTCCTTAATTCTTCTTACTCAATGCATCAGCCACCTTATTGGCTTTCCCTATGTAGTATAAAATTTCACAATCATAACCTGAAGTAACTCAGGTCATCTCCTTTATCTCATGTTAAGCTCCTTCTGGGTGAAGACATACTTAAGACTCTTATGATTAGTGTAAATCTGACATGTTACCCCATATAAATAATGTCTCCAAATCTTCAAGGTAAGTACTACAGTTGCTAACCCCAATTCATGGTTCGGGTAATTCCTCTCATGGTTCTTCAGTTGCCTTGACGCATAAGCTATCACTTTATCGTTCTGCATCAACACACAACCTATTCCTTCCAACGAAGCGTCAATATATATCACAAATCCGTCCGATCCTGATGGTACTGTAAGAATAGGTGCGGACACTAACTCTTCAGCTCTTGAAAATTCTTTTCACATTCCTCTGACCAAACGAACTTTGCTTCTTTCTGTGTTAACTTCATTAACGGTTCTGATAACTTCGGAAATTCTTCAACAATCTCCTGTAGTAGCCTTCTAACCCCAAGAAACTTCTTATTTTACTAACAGTTGTTGGTCTCTCCCACTCTACTATAGTTTCTATCTTTGCCGGATCTACTTCAATTCCTTCTTAGATACCCCATGTCTTAGAAATGCCACTTCCTCCAACCAAAATTCATATTTCTTGAATTTAGCGTACAACTTTTGTCCCCACAAAACATGTAGAACTAACCCCAACTGTTCTTCATGCTCCTCCTTAGTTTTAGAGTATACCAAGATATCATCTTATGAATACAATTACACATTTATCCAAAACTCCCGGAATACCTTATTCATCAATTCCATAAATGCTGCCGATGCGTTCATCAACCCAAACGGCATAACCAAAACTCGTAATGGTCGTATCTTGTCCTAAAGGCCGTCTTTGCCACATCCTCTTTCTTCACTCTCAGTTGATGATATCCCGATCTCAAATCTATCTTCGAGAATTAACATGTTCCCCGGAGTTGGTCAAACAATTCATTAATCCTTGGTAACGGATATTGATTCCTAACCGTCACTTGATTCAACTACCGATAGTCGATACACATTCACATCGACCCATCCTTTTCCTTCACAATTAACATCGGTTCTCCCCAAGGTGATACACTTGGTCTAATCAGCCCATTATCCATCAATTCTTGTAGTTGTTCCTTCAATTCCTTAAGTTCATTTGGCGCCATCCGGTACGGTGCCTTAGATATCGGTGCAGTATCTGGTACTAAGTATATGGAAAATTTCACCTCCCTTTCCGGTGGTATTCCCGACAAATCTTCTGGAAACACATCCTTAAAATCTCGATCCTTTGAAAAGAGACTCTACACTTACTTCTTTCTTATCCATCTCTCCAATATAGGCCAAGAATCCTTCATATTCTTTTCTCAACATCTTCCAAGCCTTCATTACGAAATGAAGCTCGATCTAAATCTCGGTTTCAATCCTTGAAAATAAGATTCCTCTCAAGAGGGTACTTTGAATCGCACTACCTTCTTAAAACAGTCTATTTTTGCTTGGTAAGCAGCTAACCAATCCATTCTTAGAATAATGTCTATTTTATTCATTTCCATTTCTACCAGGTCAACCTCGAGTTCTCTATCACCTATTTTCAAAGGGTACTTCTCACACATAGGCAATATAGGAATCGACTCATTAGTCGGAGTATCTATCACCAAAGGTACTTCTAACACTTCAGGTTTCAATTTCATTTTCTTCTCCTTGTACCGACACTCAACAGTCTTGTGCCTCCCTTCGCATACTTCACATTTTTCATCAATTCTTGACCACGGACCTCGCCCTTGATCTCAACTCTTCGATGGTTATAGTTATGACTTTGGTACTCACTTAGGCACCATCTTCTTCACGATACTTATCGGTACTACGAATACAAGGCACTATTACTCACGCCTATACTAGCAATACTAAATGCTTAATACTTTTATACTATAAACAGAATTCGTCTCAATAGACTAAAACATTTAAATCAAATCATAGGTCAATTCACTAGACCCTTGGTCTTTTCAATAGAGCGGCATTATTCTCATGAGTCGTTTCAACAGACTCATTGGTCGTTTCAACAGACCAACAATACTGATACTCACACTTGCTGTTCTTATAGCATTCCTTGAATTAAGGCGTCTCAACAGACTTCCATTATACAATCGGTCAATTCACTAGACCATCGATCGTTTCAATAAATTGACATCACATTCATAGGTCATTCCAGTAGACCAAAATTACTTCCACAGGTCGTTTCAATAGACCCACTATAATTCACACTTGGCCGTTTCAACAGACCGATTACTATTCACATTGGTCATTTCAGTAGACCAGTATTTCTCGTTTCGGTTAACACGTTCAATTAACACCTAAGGAATCAAACCGAGCAATCATAAATCAAAATGTGGATTACTTTGTTTCAGTTATATGTATTCATCTCATTGACACGTATAATGATTATGGTACAATAATACATTCACATGCATGTCTATTATATTGATTTCCTACACTTTGGGCTAGCTTTTTACACGCTAGTTTTCCTTTTCATTCGTTAGTCATTTTACCAGACTACGAGTTGGTTCACGTCTTCTCTAGACGAAAGTTTTATTCATTGGCCTTTGGTACTAGACCATGAACTTAATGTTCTTTAGATGGTTCATCAACTTTGAGATTTTTCCGTCTCAGAAAGCTTTAGCTTTTATTGCCCTACTAACCTGTTACTTGGTCAGTTGCATAATTTCTTTTCGTCTCCAACAGACTTTAAAATTTACTTTTCAACTAACGTTTTTCTTAGTTAGTTTGACTTTATCTTACTAGTCATTGTACTTGACTAGTTCACTTTTTATTTCCATGGTCGTCTTTCTTCGACCCATGGCTTCACAAGCCGTTTCACTTGGCGAGTTTCACTTTTATCCCCATGGTCGTCTTACTTCGCCCCATGGTTTCATAGGCCGTTTCACTTGGTCTATGCTTTTTCTTGTTGTTTCTCAACAAGTTAAACTTCTGACTTTTCTTTATAAGGGATAGTTAATTATCATACTTGGTACGAGTAATAAAATTAACTAAAACTTTTATTAATACTGACTTAGTAAAAGGACATAAACTGTCTCAAAATCTTTTCTACTAGAAATAAAAATTCAGTCTCAACTGAAACTACTAGACTAAGTCTGAATCAACTTAAATAAAATAACTTCCAGTACTTCTGATTAGCCATCAGTGTGTCCTCTCTGATCTTCCACTTGATCTCTAGATTCCACACTTCTCGTGTTCGGTTGCTAGCTCGTCATATTTGGCTTGGATATCTAATTTCTCTGCATATATCTGGTAGCCTGACTTCCTTAGCTCCAACTCACACTTTTCTTGTTCATCTATCTTCTTTTCGAGGCCCTACATTCACTTTTGTTCATCCAGGAATTTCACACTTAGCTTGTTCCACTCTCGGTTAGCTATTTTAATATGTACCTCCATGTTTCTGACTTTCTGGTTACTCTTAGTCAGCTTATTCTCTATAAACTCCACATTAGAGAAAGAACTTAATTAAAATAACTCCAATACAAAATATATACGCTTCTTTTAAAATAAGGAAAAAATATAATCCTCAAAGTCTACAAATAAGTTGTTCCTCCAACTTCTTTTACTTAGCTCTAAGTTGAATTGGCTAACTCTCATTTCTCAAGGTCAATTCAACTATCTTCAAGTATTTAAGCCTAATTCTCCCATAAGACCTAAAGCCATGGCTCTGATACCAACTGTAACACCCCTAATTTTCCATACATAAATGAGCATTCAATGACATTAAATGTAACTTCAAAATATTAGGGTTTCCACCCCCAAAACCCTATTACATCATAAATGTCATTAAATACCATAAATACTTAATAAATGCGGAAGCGAAAATAAATACTTATTGTCTCAGCTAGTAAAACCACACTAGCCATTAATGTACTTACAACCAAATGAAATAACTAATTGTTCAATAATCCTAATTATTCTCCAAGCGTCGCCCTTCTCGCGACCAATCCAATTCCCTTCTACTTAGAACCTGGAAAGAAAAATTTAAGGGAGAAAGGGTGAGCGAATGAATGCTCAGTAAGTTCATACGATGTCTCTTCGGGTACTAAGAAGAGACGACCAGAATGAACACTTCAATAATATAATACAAGGATAGGTTAATTTAGCTTTATAATAGACTGCGGTACAATACAGTCAAGACACCATTTAAGATATTCTTCAAAGAATTATGGCACTACGATTCAAAGGGATTTATACAAATTCCGTCAATTCCAACGTACATTATAACCTCAATGCCAAAGGTACAATTAATACACCTAGCTTCATCAAGCCATTAGTGTGGGTTGAAACATATATGGTACTATCACACATATATGCTCGGGGTCAAGAATTGCCCTTGTAATCAGACAATTCCTGAGAGAAGGCATGTGATCACTCATGCAATCCCTAATAAGAACAAATCTTTTTCTGACTAGACAAGTTCTGACAATGCCTTTTCTAACTGGACATGTCCATTCTAAGTAAGTCAGTGGTTCCACAAACATGCTAGAACGAGAAAGCATACAGAGGTACAAGTATGCATATGACAAGTTTCAAACTTCAGATATTCTGTGAACAACAACATTATCACAAAATATAGATATTTCCAATTAACGTTCAATAACGCAGATTATTCACAAATAACTATCATGCCATTTGATAGTCCAATTATATCAAGAAGGTATAGGAGTTCCAATGGAAAATAATTCAAATACAGTAAAGGAACGTAATCCCTTACCTTGGTCTAACTTCTTGGACCGCTCTTCCCGTGCATATCTACAAACATGTAAGAGTAACTTAGTATCTCGCATTTGTCGTTAACTATCTCTACTTATTTAAACCTTATGCGTTAACTTCTTTCTTTTCTTATTTAGTAACCTTCTAAGTTTGGAAAGTTTCTATTCTTGAAAACATTCCATATTTGAGAATTTCCTTATTCTTGGATTTGTAATTCCCTAGTTATGGTTTGATCTTTATTTAGGATTGTTCTCTTTTCCATCTTTTTCATAATTCTTGACTTTAAGGTAACTTTCCTCTTTTACGATTTTCACTTAAGTCCTTCTACTTTTGATTAATTACTTAAAGGTCCTCCATCTTTTAGGTATTTGCCAAACAGTCCTTCAACTTTTAAATATTTGCAATTTAGTCCCTCTACTTTTAGATATTTGTAAATTAGTCCCTCAACTTTTAGATATTTGCAAATTAGTCCCTCAACTTTTAGATATTTGCAAATTAGTCCCTCAACTTTTAAATATTTGCAAACTAGTCCTTCAACTTTTAGATATTTGCAAACTAGTCCTTCAACTTTTATATAATTACCAATTAATCCCTTGACTTTCAATTAATGACAGAATGGTCCTTCTGCAATTTTAAGCTTTACAATTTAATCCTTCAGTTAACTTTTCCATCAATTTTCTGACTGTACAGTTAGAATCTTAACGGTTTCAGCTTAAAACTATTCAATTTAGTTCTTTTTCAGTTAAAAACTTAACTGTCATCTTTTAAACTAAACCAAAACCTTAACAAATTAAACCAAAACACACATAATTAGGCCTAGGGTTCAGCCGAGCCTTGACAGGTTCCAAATCCATGGCTTGATTTTCTTTTCTTTTTACTTTTGTTCATTAACCAAACACTTTAATTAATTTACTCTTAATCAAATAATCCTTAACACCTTAATTGATTAAATCTATATTTTTATTCTATTCTAAATTCAAGAATAAATTTGGGTTATGGTCATATTATTATAACATTCAATCCCCATCATTTTAATCCTCAAACAATTCATTTAACCTCAAGATTTAACATTTAAAAGCTTGGAAAAATCATCCAAGAACAATAAAAGTTTAAAACTTATAAAAATCATAACTAATTCCCTAATGCTCCGAATTGAATGAAACGAAAGAGGGAAGTTAGGGTTTGACATTACCTTAATTTTGGTGAAGAAAGATTGCCCAAAGAACCAACCACGGCTGCTCCTCCTCCCCCAGCAGTTTCCGGCCGCCGCCCTAGCTAGGGTTTTTAAATTTTTTTTTTCTTTTGCTTTGGTAATTGCAGAAAGTTATGAGAAATTTTTAGGAAGGTTTGGTATTTAAATGTAGGTATTAACCTCCCTGGGCTTTCTTTTTGCACAAGCCCAAAACCTAGCCCACTTGCTTTAACCCATTCCATTTAACTTTTAATAGACCATTTATTAGAAGTCAATTAATAAAAATTAATTTCATTAATTAATTTTTTTTTCCTAATTAATTAATTTAAAAGTCCAAAAAATTTTGGGCTCTTACATTGCCTCATCCAAGGATCCCCCAATTTTTACTCTATTTGGAGGCTGAACAAATTGTCGCCATCATAAAAGAAAAGCCGATTTCTTTTATGGAGATTGAAAGAATTGTAGCTAGGAATGTAACAAATTGTGCACAGATTTATGTGTACAGTTGTTCACACAAGTGTCAGCACAAGAGAATAAACATTTTTTTTCAGAAAATAACTTAATAAACAGAATTTAAATGCATCGAAATATTAAATACTTCAGCAAGAACTTCTTGCTGGAAACCTTTTAATAAAAACTACAACCTTGTATTGAGAACAAGTTGTACAGCAAACAATTACAATGAAAAGAAATAATCTTACGAAAAGATCAAAACACGAGTTCTAACCTAAGAACTATAAAAAACACCAAATCAATCTCGAATGATCAATCTATGATCTTCAAGACACAAGAAAAGAACACGTAAGGGATTCTCTCTCAATTGCTCCGTATTGATCTCGTAAAATCCGTAGCTTCAACCGGAGGCGAACGTCTTCTATTTATAAAGGAAAAAGTAATCCTTCTTCAACAAGAATTCTATCTTCCAATCTCTTCCTGTAAATCCGAATTCTTTCCCTATCACCAAGAGTCATTCCTCCTTTGAGTTTCCTGCCTAAATTACAAAATATATCTAAATATAAAAGTTAGCCATTAGTTAATGTATATTAACAATTATTTTCTAATCTATTTATGTAATAAATATACACTAATCTGAATATCAGAATCACAAAGATTCAAGAAAGATCTAAGAGTATTCTTTCAATCTCCCCCTATTTTTGTGGTTCTGATCAAAAACCCGCAAAAACATTTGTTAAGTCCAAAGTAAACCACTACTTAATATTGAACTACTGAGTATTTGAATTAAAGTTATTACAAACCAAAATAAACCAAATATTTTCAAAGATCACGGTAAATATCTTCTCCCAGAAATTCTTTCTCCAATTCCGTAGCAGAGTCATCAACATCTCGTTCGATATCAAACTCCAGATCTTCGTCATCATCCATTGCAGCTTTAGGTCATCCTACATTTGACATTTCTCCCCCTTTTCGAGAGGAACCAGAAAGCACTTCTTCCAACTCAGCAATGCTTTTCTCCAACCCATCTATCATAATTTGCTTAACTTCAATCTCAGCCTTGTGAGAGGTGATATGAGCTCTTAACACAGCAATCTGGGCCTGAATGGCATTTTTGTTTGGTGCAGCTGATGTGTGCATGTTTGTGTGCACAACTGGCGGTGCAGGTTGTTGCACAGAAGCTGAAGGAGAAGTAAGCCCAGAAAATTTGGCACGGTCATCAAAGCAGGATCTATCATCCAAGGTCTTGGGTACCTTAAATTGTTCAGAAATGATGGACAAGGTTTCCCCATGGATGTCTTGAACGCCTTGGTCTTTCAGCATAGCATAGATCAGGCTTGGGTGAGGGAGGGCATAGTTTGTATTGATATTTTCTGCAAAGCTCAAGATATCAAAAATTGTTTTCCCCAAATTGAATTTATCCTCACCAATCCTGAACAGGAGTAAAATCTGGTCTTTTTTTACAGAGGAGGAATTTGAAGTAGGAAGCCAGTTGGTTCTCATAATGTTATGCAAAAACACAAACACTTCGGACAAAAGAGAATTCCTAAACCCAGCAACCCATTTAGGGACCCTTCCCCCGGTCATTGTTCTCACAGCCTCATCAATATCAAAAGGGAGTAAGTCAAGGGGGAAATCAGGGGTGCAAAGAAAGGAATTAATCCTAGAGGGACTAAATTCTACCTCCTAATCCCTAACGAATACTTTCCCAAAATTTGGGGATCTTTCAAGCCCTATGTCTCTGCTTAGGTTGGCAAAAAATTCCAGCACTAAAGATCTGGAATAAGGGGTAGGGAAGTCTAAGTAGTTATCCAGGTATCTCTCAGTGAAAATATTAATCAGCCCAAGTTTTTCAAAAACCTCAATGTTCCTATTCTTTTCAACAACAAAAGCCCGATGAAAGTTGATGGAGAATCGTCTTTCAGCATCAGAGGAATAAAAGAGATATTTGATTTTATGATTCAGGTTATAGGGAGAAGAGGGAATACAAACAACATACTTATGTGTTCGAGGAGAGGATTTTGAAATTGAACTGCCACTTGCTTGAGAAGTTGTGAGAGGAATTGTGCGCACAACTGCCAGTGCAGTTGGTTGTACAACAGATGCTTTTCTGGGATTCTTTCAACTGTGAATTTCAATGTCACTCAGTGTATCCTCAGTGCCTAGAGAGGCAGTAGCATCTCTTTAGTCATCGAATTGAGATGATGACCCTTCCTCTGTCATGATCGGAGCTGCCTCTTTTCTTGACGAACTTCTTGTTTGTCTTTTCAGACTGCTCTCCCCCTGAACCCTTGCCGGTGGTGTAGACTGAACCCTAGCCGAAATTGCCTTTTTCGCCGGAGAATTCTTTTTGATCAATGTCACGATCGGCTGATCATCCTCGTTAAATCCTTCAATAGGTGACAACGCTTGAACAAGAGTATCCTCGTCATCAGAGGTGTCATGCAAGACCAATTTCCTTCTTGCACCGACAGTCTTTGCCATTGGGGGGTTCGAAACCCTAGAAATCTTCTTGGGCCCAGCTGCGGCTTTAGCCCTTTGGAAAATAATAGATTTACCTGAGTTGTTTAGTCGATGAGAGCGTCGTGACCCAGGTAATGGAGGAAAGCAGGTGGCATGCACGGTCGATAAAACAGCTTGATCCTCTACATCAATGGCCGTTTGCTTTTGGTCGAGGAAACTTACATCCATAGGACGTTCGGATTGTGGCTCGTTGATCAAATCAGCCACTGTGGCATTGCATCTGGTGGTTGTCAGAGCAGAGGCAGAAGACAGAGACGACATTGGTGATTTTTTGCAATTCGTTAGTAGAGAAAGAAAGTAGGAGGAGAGAGAAAGTTGTGAAGAGAGTTGTGAGAGATGTGATTAGACTTGTTTGAGCAACTTTTAAACCAACATTAATGAGAGATAATTATCTCACTACAAAAAAAGTCATTATTAGGGACTGGATTTTTTGGGTCGGGGGAATTCTCTAGTCCCTATTACCTACTTAATAAGTCAGCCTTACACAATCAAAATTGATAGGACAGCAAATTGGGTCCCTAAAAATTAATCAGCTAATAAATGTAATTAAAAGAAAAAAACCCCTCCAAAATCTCCCTACTCTTACGCCCACTATCACCTCTCCCGCACCTTCCCTCTACATCCCTCTCTAATCATTTTCTAGGTTTAATTGCCGTTCTCTGCAATCGTCGTGTGACCATTTCACTCAACCCTAGCATTTCCTCTTTCCCTCTCTTTGAAATCGCCAACAATGTCTTCCTGGAGGCTCTTAGCCTCTTTCCTCCGCGCTCCACTTCGTCATCCTCCATCTAGATACCCATTCAAAAACCCTAGAAACCCCTCCCGATCCTCCAACACCCCTTCTCCTACTGGCTACTTCTTCAATCGCGCCGTCAACTATGCTACCCCTGCCGCCGCCGCCACCACCACACCTTCCTCTTCTCCCATTGGTCCTCCTAAAGGAACCGCTGGTAAGATTACCGATGAGTTCACAGGTGCTGGCTCGATCGGTCAGGTCTGTCAGGTGATTGGTGCCGTCGTTGATGTAAGGTTCGATGAAGGACTTCCCCCAATCTTGACGGCATTGGAGGTTTTAGATAATTAGATTAGGTTGGTGTTGGAAGTGGCGCAGAATTTGGGGGAGAATATGGTTAGGACTATTGCTATGGATGGGACTGAGGGTCTTGTTCGTGGTCAACGTGTTCTCAACACTGGTTCTCCCATCACTGTAAGTTTTAGATTTGTTTAATGTGATTTGTATGATATATATCCTTTCTGTCCACAGGTAGCTGATGAAAAAGATAATGGTAAAGCTGCACACCTAAATGGAGGAACTACTACAAATTCAAGAATATTTTTGGCATGCCTCATCTTCTTTTAGTGAAATTGACATTGAGCTATTGCCTCCTGCTTAAGGAGTGAATGGCTGCTGGTAAGCAACTTCTCATTCCTAGTTTGGCTCTTTACTTTATCATTTCTTGTACAATGACACTCCTCATGTTCATATTTTTGTTACGTAGTAAACCTCTCAATTAATATTAATATTGTTTATCTTCAATCCCATTTTTTTCTGTTAATTTGTTTCCGTGTTGAACTATTTATGGATAAGATAAATATTGAATTATCTTATGCATCATCCAAGGGGCAATCCATATAAGATAATGGACTATATGCTTTCCCTGCTCTTGGAATTTCCAATCAGCTCTAGAGAATTATAGTTTGTTCCTTAATTGTAATTTTTGAGTATTCTGCTACTTGAATTAGTCCATTGCGTTAAAATAAAAATGCCTTTAATGTTTTGCATTCTGAACAAATCAATGCCATTTACCACTTGATCGAGATAATATCTTGGGCAAAATACCTAAAAGTAAATATTTAGTTGTGAAAACGACACTTCAGGTATATGGAAGAGTAAACATGGCAAATAAGAAGGCCACCATAGTTGCTTATAGATGCTTAGGTCTTGATATAACTCTGGCTTCGTTCGTCTTTGTGGTTTTCCTTTTAAATAATGTGATTTTTGTTCAAATTAAAATGACAGGAATTTAAGAGATCTTTGTCTTGATGGAAAACTAGCACCCGAACTTGGGAAGTTGATTCACGTTAAATCTATGTATGTAAATCCTTCTCTGTTAATATAGTTAATTTCCCTCTCTTTTTGGTCATAAGATTATCTCTTTTTGTTTTGTGTAACTTCAAATGTGTACAATAATACATTTATTTAGCTGGTCAATGCTCTTGTATGAAAGAGTTAGTTGATGAACATTCATTTCATTTTTATACGAATAGAGTAGTTAATATTGATGGATAAGATTTAGGTATTTTGGGATACAAGCTTGTTTGGGTCGTTGAAAGCCGACCTTAAATCTTTTCCTCCAGAATTATATTTTGGCGCAAAATTACATTAGGGTCGGCGACGCATGTCCCTAATAATTTCCCGGGAAAAAAATAAATTGACCCTAAATTAATATTAAGGTCGGCAAGTCCGACCCTATTAACTCGTCCCAAAAAAAAATTGGCTCCAAAAATATTCCCGCTAAATTACTTTTAAGGACCAAAACATGCTATCTTTAATACATTATTAGGGACGGTGACAGGGGTGCAAGAGTTTTAGAGTCGCCTGTTATTCCGGCACCAAAGTCCCGTCCTTAAGGCCGACCTTAAAACTATTAAGGACGACAAATCGACTTTTAGGGACGGTGACGGGCCGACCCTAATGATGACGTTTCTTGTAGTGTATCACATACCTTGGTATCCGGAATACTAGATGGACAAGGAACTGTGTGATGGTTAGAGTTTTGCCCCTTTGAAATTCCATCATCATAATGTATTAGGAATTGGAAATTTGAAAAACTTCCCATATTTTGTGACAAGATTTACTTTCCTTAATCAGAAAATGGAAATTTTTCTTGATTGATCAACATCCCACCATAGTCTCCTTTGACTGCTAGAATTCTCAAACACCTCATCATAAAATTATCATTGAACACAATAGAAGTATTAGGTCAATAAACATGAGAAATAACAAAATTTTGATCATATTTTTACCAAGAATTTTGAATGATCTAATTTTTTCAATATGCCTATTATGAGAGAATAATGCACACACAGTGAAGATTTTAATCTCAATAAATTGTAACATGGTATGACTAAATCACATATTGACATAACAAGACCAACCAGAATTCAATTTGATAACCCTCAATCATGTAGCCTCTAGAAAGTATCCATATTAGGCATTGAATTTCGAATGAGAAATAACAAAAATTTGATCATATTTTTACCATGAATTTCGAATGACCTAATTTTTTCAATATGCCTATTATGAGAGAACAATGCACACACAGTGAAGATTTTAATCTCAATAAATTGTAACATGGTATGACTAAATCACATATTGACATAACAAGACCAACCATAATTCAATTTGATAACCCTCAATCATGTAGCCTCTAGAATGTATCCATATTAGGCATTGAATCAGTCAATGAGAAGAGCTATTCACTCTCACACCATAGTGCTTACCCAAAATTTTATCCCAAGTGATGCAACAATAAGACATTGGCATTGAGCACATGAGTGGAACCTTCAAAATAAATAGAGGCAGCTTTTTTTTCTCAGAGACCTTAGATTAGACACCCACTCCATGATAGATATCATAAAGAAGATTTAACAAGGGATTTTTTTATCACCAAGTTATGTGGGGTCTCACATTCAAGAGTCAAATAGTGTCAATAGTGTAAAACATTCAAGTGATCACAAGAGATAATCGTGCAATGAATGAATGCAAGAATTATATATACTCCCTTTTCTTTCAGTTTTTTCTGTAATATACAATTATACAGAGATACAAATATTTGTCTGCACATTTGTGCAGTCATCTGTGATCACACAATCCAAGAGAATTCTTAAGGAAAGAAAATCTCTCAAAATCCAAAGCCTTGTTAAATATATCAGCAAGTTGATATGTTGTTCCAGTGTGTTCAAGAGTAATTATTCTTTGTTTAACAAGATCTCTTATAAAGTGGTGCCTAATATCTATGTGTTTTGTACGGGAGTGTTGTACATGATTTTTAGCAATATCTTTAGCACTCATGTTATCACAAAATACAGTTAGGGTTTCACTTTTCAATCCATAATCCTTCATCATTTGGTTCATCCACATCAATTGGGTACAGCAACTACCTACTGCCACATATTCTGATTCAGCAGTAGATAAAGAAACATAGTTTTGTTTCATACTAAACCAAGACACAAGATTATTCCCTAAATAAAAACACCCACCAGTGGTTCTCTTTCTATCATTCGTATTCCCAGCCCAGTCAGAATCACTAAAACCCACCAAGTTTGTGTTGGTATCTCTAGTATAGCTTAACCCCAAATGAGTGGTACCTCCAACATATCTTATAATACGTTTCACAGCTTTTAAGTGGGATACTTTGGGGTCAGCTTGATACCTAGCACAAATGCACACACTGAACATTATGTCAGGTCTACTAGCCGTAAGATACAGCAAGCTCCCTATCATACTCCTATAGAGGTTGTGATCAATACTTTCACCCTCTTCATCTTTACAAAGCTTTTGGAATGATCCCATAGGAGTTTTCAGATGTGAGGCATTAGCAAGCCCAAATTTCTTTACCAAATTCTTAGCATTCTTGGACTGTGAAACTGACAATCCATCTTTAGATTGGACAGTTTGAAGACCAAGAAAGAATTTCAGTTCCCCAACCATACTCATTTCAAATGTGGATGTCATACTTTCAACAAACATTTCAAGTAGTTCATTTGAAGTAGAACTAAAAACTATGTCATCCACGTAGATTTGAGCAACAAGCATGTCCTTTTTATTTTTCAAAACAAACAAAGTCTTATCAGCCTCTCCTCTTTTAAAACCAAGTTGAATTAGGTGCTCAGTCAGTCTACCATATCAAGCACATTGGGCTTGTTTAAGACCATAGAGTGCCTTTTTCCACTTATAAACATGATCTGTCTTAGAGGGCTCCTAAACCCTTTAGGTTGCTCAACAAAAGCTTCCTCATTTAATACACCATTTAGGAATGCACTCTTTACATCCATCTGATGTAGAGTAATTTTTAAGTAGCATGCAATAGCTAGCAACAATCTTATAGACTAAATGAGGGCTACGGGGGCAAATGTTTCATCAAAATCTACCTCTTCCATTTAAGTGTAGCCCTGAGCCACCAAATGTGCTTTGTTCCTTGTCATTTTGCCTTGTTCATAGATTTATTCTTAAAAATCCATTTGGTCCCAATCACATTGACGTAAGAAGGCCTAGGAACTAAGAACCAAACGTCATTTTTCTCAAACTGGATTAATTCCTCTTGCATGACATTAATCTAGTTTTCATCTTTCAAGGCTTACATGACATTCTTTGGCTCATAAATAGCAACAAAACAACAAGAGCAAACCTAATGATACACAGATCGTACACTTAACAAACCTGCAAGGTCTCAGTAGTTGACCTTTTTCCCTCTTGTTTTCATGTTTTGGCCCACTTCCCCTATTACCTGGGATGTGGGATGGTTTCCCTGTATTCTGGAAGAAATGTCCCTTTCTCTGGTTACATTATCTTCATTAGTTTCAGAATCTGAACCTTGTTCATTAATTGATTGACCACTTGTGTTGTCAGTTTTTTGAATAACTGGTTGAACAACTGTTAGCACAGCTGGCTATTCTGCAGTTTCATTCACATTTGCTGGTTTAGATTCGTCATTAACTGGTTCTGGCTCCCAAGTGCAACCTGTAATATCATCCTCAATAGTTTTGACATTAAGATCAGTAGCATCATAAAAAAAAACATTTATGGATTCCATGACAGTTTTGGTTTTGAGATTATAGACTCTAAACGCCCTACTATTAGTTGAGTAACCAATGAATATGTCTTTGTCACTTTTGGAATCGAACTTATAGAGATACTCACGGTCATTCAAGATGTAGCAAATACACCCAAAAACATGAAAGTATTTGATCGTGGGTTTCTTTCCAAGTAAAATCTCATAGGGAGTCATGGTACTTCCAATTTTTAGAAAGACACGATTTCCCACATGACATGTTGTATTTACAGCTTCTGCCCAAAAATTTTTGGATAGATTTTTAGAGCTTAACATTACTCTAGCCATCTCTTGTAATGTGCGATTTTTCCTTTCCGCTACCCCATTTTGTTGAGGGGTTTCGATGGATGAAAACTCGTGAATAATCCCCTTTGTATAAAAAAAATTGAAAAGGAGGCATTTTCAAATTCAGTACCATGATCAGATCTGACTCTAATGGCTTTTAAATCATATAAGTTTTTCACCCTTTTGTACCAAATTTGAATTCATCAATGGTGTTGGACTTTTCCCTTAAAAAAACTACCCCTATATATCTTGAAAAATCGTCCACACACACAAAACAATATTTTTCTGAGACATGCTTTCCACTTTTATGGGACCCATTAAGTCAGTATGGATCAATTCAAGACACCTTGTGGTTCCACAATTTTGAACCTTTTTTTACTTGATTTTGTTTGTTTCCCTTTTTGACATGACCCACACACACTTAATTTTTTCAAGTCCAGTTTGGGCAAATCTTTTGCTGCCCCAGAGTTAATTAAGTCTCTGATTTTCCTTTCAATGGCATGACCAAACTTTTGGTGCCAAATTGTAGTCTAATACATTTAACGTACCTTTTCCAGTTACTTTACCATGACCTTCTCTATCGAAGTTGACTTTCCCAACTTTGAATGGTGCGTAATCATTGAAATTTTCACGTGCCCCAGTCATGTGGCGAGATCAGCCACTGTCAAAATACCAGGACCCTTCCACACTGCTCTTAAGAGAGGTGAAGGCTACCTGACAGTTCATGGTTTCTTTTCTTACCCAGGCAGTTTTTCTTCCAGCTTTGGGTTGTGTGTACTGTCGTGTGTTCGGTTCTGCACACAACTGTCTGTCCAAGTGTCCACTCACATTTCCAAAACCCAGTTCTTGTTTTAGCATGTAACAGTATGGTCGAATATGACCTGGAGCAAAGCAATGGTGACATACATATCTCCTCTTCCTGTATTTTCTGCTTACAGCATTATATTCAGGCTTATTAGAGGGGGCAGTTTTCACCTATTGAATTTTTGAAGTGCCTTCTCCTTCTTTTACAAAAACGGTATCTCCATAGCCAATTCCTGTTTTTCCTTGGTTTCCCATTTTTAAAACTTCTTCCAACTTAGCTTTACCATTGTTCAACTTAGTTAGAGTTTCTATTTCTTTATCAAGAATAGTTTTATATTTTTCACATTCCATGTGTTTCTTTGTGAGTAAAACTTCTAACTTGGCTATGGAGTCCTTTTGAGAATCACTTTCTTTTGACAAACTCTCAACTTCAGATTTTAGTTTGAGGTTTTCTGCAATTAGTTTCTCATTTACCTGTTTAAATACCTTGAGTTGCTCCATGCGTTTGGACCAATCAGTGTGGAGAGGCTACCTGACAGTTCATGATTTACTTTCTTACCCATGCAGTTTTTCTTCCAGCTTTGGGTTGTGTGTACTGTCGTGTGTTCGGTTGTGCACACATCTGTCTGCCCAAGTGTCCACTCACATTTCCAAAACCCAGTTCTTGTTTTAGCATGTAACAATATGGTCGAATATGACCTGGAGCAAAGCAATGGTGACATACATATCTCCTCTTCTTGTATTGTCTACTTACAGCATTATATTCAGGCTTATTAGAGGGGGCAGTTTTCACCTTTTGAATTTTTGAAGCGCCTTCTCCTTCTTTTACAAAAACGGTATCTCCATAGCCAATTCCTGTTTTTCCTTTGTTTCCCATTTTTAAAACTTCTTCCAACTTAGCTTTACCATTGTTCAACTTAGTTAGAGTTTCTGTTTCTTTATCAAGAATAGTTTTATATTTTTCACATTCCATGTGTTTCTTTGTGAGTAAAACTTCTAACTTGGCTATGGAGTCCTTTTGAGAATCACTTTCTTTTGACAAACTCTCAACTTCAGATTTTATTTTGAGATTTTCTGCAATTAGTTTCTCATTTACCTGTTTAAATACCTTGAGTTGCTCCATGCGTTTGGACCAATCAGTGTGGAGTTCAACATAGGTATTATGCAAGTCCTCTGAGTTAGTAAACTCCTCTTCTTCTGAATCATTTTTAGTTTCACGAGAAGTTGAAGAATTCAAGCAGGTATACACAATGTTATCAGTTGTGTAGTCAGTTGTGTGGTAAGTTGTGCGATCAAGGTATTGCACATCTTCCACATCTGAATCACTATCAGATAATGTAATCTGAGATGGATGCCATATAGACATGTTTGCAGTCTGGTCATCATCATCAGAATCACTCAAGAGCATTAGCACACTCATTTGCGTAATGTCCCAATCCTTTGGAAGCCCTACATTGAATTGATTAAATGGATTTTTTTCCTTCAAATGCAGGCTTCATAGTAACAATTTCCTTCTTTGATGATTCAACCGTGGAAGGAGTTGAGTGTGCTGAATTTGGAAACTTCGTAAAACGTTTCTTTTTCAACATGCTATTGAATTTTTGAGTAATCAACGCACAATCATCATCTCCCAGGTTTGACTCAACAATATCTTTGGACAGTTGAACAAGATCCTAAGATACTTTGAGAGCACTTGCAAGAGCAATTGAATTTACTTTGCTAGCTTCTTGTACCCCAAGATTTAATTCAAATTTAGTCAGAATACCCAAGATAGTATTATGTTCAATAGTCTGGACATCCTAAGTTTTCTCAATCACATAGATTTTAATATTAAACTTTTCTGGGAGAGTTCTTAGTACTTTACATACGAGTTTTGCATTGGATATAGATTCACCCAAGGAAAAAGACTCGTTTGAGATGTCCAAGATTTTGGTTGAGTACTCTTTTATGGTTTCATTCGCTCCCATCCTTAAAGTTTCAATTTTGTTCATTAAACTTCTTAGCTTGGTTTTTCTAACAATAGCTGGTCCTTCATAGTGAAGTTAGAGAATGTCCCAAGCAGTTTTGGCAATAGTTTGAGTAGAGAATAAACTATACATATGAGGATCCACATGGTCAGAGATTGCTCCCATCGCCTTGGCATTATAGTTTTCAAGAGCAATTTCTTCAGGTGTCCAAGTTTCTATGGGCTTAGGTCCATAATTTCTCTCATCTTTGCCATCAGATGTAGCTGGGGTAATTTCAATCATGGGAGGAGTGTAGCTATTAACAAGACTAACCCAAGTACGATGATCAATATATTTAATGTGCATAATCATTTTTTCCTTTCAAAGGGTATAGTTTGAACCATTTAGGGTAGGCGGTTTGTTATGCCTATGGTTATGGTGACAATCCACTGTGGCTACTTTAAATGAACGATCTCAGTTGAGTCGAGAGAAGGCTCTGATACCAATTGAAAGAATTGTTGCTAGGAATGTAACAATTGTGCACAGACTTGTGTGTACAGTTGTTCACACAATTGTCAACACAACAGAATAAACAACACAACAGAATAAACAACTTTTTTTCAGAAAATAACTTAATAAACAGAATTTAAATGCAGTGGAATATTAAACACTTCAGCAAGAACTTCTTGCTGGAAACCTTTTCATAAAAACTACAACCTTGTTTTGAAAACAAGTTGTACAGCAAACGATTACAATGAAAAGAAATAATTTTACGAAAAGATCAAAACACGAGTTCTAATCTAAGAACTATAAAAACACCAAATCAATCTCGAAGGATCAATCTATGATCTTCAAGACACAAGAAAGAACACTTAAGGGATTCTCTCTCAATTGCTCCGTATTGATCTCGTAAAATCCGTAGCTTCAACAAGAGGCAAACGTCTTCTATTTATAAAGGAACAAGTAATCCTTCTTCAACAAGAATTCGATCTTCCAATCTCTTCCTGTAAATCCGGATTCTTTCCTTATCACCAAGAGTCCTTCCTTCCTTGAGTTTCCTACCTAAAATACAAAATCTATCTAAATATAAAAGTTAGCCGTTAGTTAATGTATATTAACAATTATTTCCTAATCTATTTATGTAATAAATATACACTAATCTGAATATCAGAATCACAAAGATTCAAGAAAGATCTAAGAGTATTTTCATACTCTTTCAGAGATCAAAAAGAAATTGATGTTTTATGTCTTTGTTCAACACATTTGTCGGTGGGAAAGAGTGGTCGTTCGTCTGTTATCGCTTTTCGGCAATGGAAACCAAACTGATCGAGCCAAATTGTGGATATGACTCACTTAATCAAGCAGCGGGAAGGATACCTTGGACAGACGACGGACAACATGCAAAACTACAAAACAGACACCATTAGGGCGCGAGGTTTGGCCCTGCACACACCCTCTGGTGTGAGAATAAGAATTTGTAGCAAAGATGAAGAAGGTATTGAAGTAAAAGTATTTGCCAGACAACTTTCGGCAAGATTCGTTTCTTCAATTTCACAAGTTTAAGCAGGGGGAGCTGTCCATTGAAGAGTACACTGCTGAGTTTGAACATCTCATGTTGCGATGTGATATTGCGAAACCGGAAGAATAGATCATTGCTCGATAATTAGGTGGAATGTGTTCGGATAGCTCACCCATACAAGAAATCCGCAATAAGAGAAATCAAACAACACACAATACGAAATAAAGACAAAACACACAATATTCCGTGGTTCGGCTAAAAGCCTATTCCACCCAAATTATAACTTCTATATATTTCTTGATATTACAAGAATGGAGACACCCTCTCTCTCAACACTCTTGAATATCCTCACCAATCGCATACAAGCGTACAATTTCTCTCTCTAAATTGTAAACCTATGCTAACTCTCTCAAGTTCTCTCCAATTCTCTATCTCCCCTAGATTGAGACCTTCCTCTTCCTTTTGAGCCACCACGATTATAATTTCTCCCTCTTTCAGAACCCTCCACAACTAGTACTCTGCCACCATTGGAGAAGCTATCACTCCTCGTCATTCTTTCATTATCCCTCAACGCCTTAACCACATCATCAAGTGTTAAAGTAGTCCTACCTGTCAACATCGTCTGCACAAAAGGCTTGTAGGACTTAGGTAATGAAGCTAACAATAACAAAGCTTGCTCCTCATCTTTAATTGTCTCATCAACGTTAGACCATCGACATACTAGTTGACTGAAAGAATTAATATGGTCATGCAAATAACTCTTCTCTCAAGACCCTAACTAGTGAAGCCTATTTATATAGGGGAGGCACACCCACTTTTTCCCTTTTCTAACCGATATGGGTTTACTATTCCTTCTCCTAACCAATATGGGATAAGAAATCTTCTCTTCAACCAGAAACTACAATTCCTTTCTTCAATTTCTTGATGCGAATTCTTCAATTTCTTTCTTCGATTTTTGCTCTCTTTTCTTGATGCGAATTCTTCTCTTCAACCAAAGCTCTGATACCACTTGTTCGGATCTCTCACCCATACAAGAAATCCGCAACAAGAGAAATCAAACAACACACAATACGAAATAAAGACAAAACACACAATATTCCGTGGTTTGGCTAAAAGCCTATTCCACCCAAAATATAACTTCTATATATTTCTTGATATTACAATAATGGAGACACCCTCTCTCTCAACACTCTTGAATATCCTCACCAATCGCATACAAGCGTACAATTTCTCTCTCTAAATTGTAAACCTATGCAAACTCTCTCAAGTTCTCTCCAATTCTCTATCTCCCCTAGCTTGAGACCTTCCTCTTCCTCTTGAGCCACTACGATTATAATTTCTCCCTCTTTCAGAACCCTCCGCAACTAGTACTTTGTCACCATTGGAGAAGCTATTACTCCTTGTCATTCTTTCATTATCCCTCAACGCCTTAACCACATCATCAAGTGTTAAAGTGGTCCTACCTGTCAACATCGTCTGCACAAAAGGCTTGTAGGACTTAGGTAATGAAGCTAACAATAACAAAGTTTGCTCCTCATCTTTAATTGTCTCATCAACGTTAGACAATCGACATACTAGTTGACTGAAAGAATTAATATGGTCATGCAAATTACTCTTCTCTCAAGACCCTAACTAGTGAAGCCTATTTATATAGGGGAGGCATACCCACTTTTTCCCTTTTCTAACCGATATGGGATTACTATTCCTTCTCCTAACCAATATGGGATAAGTAATCTTTTCCTACTCATAATATGATTTAGGCAATATTGGTCAAATTCCTAACAGAATGCGGGCTGAAATCAGTGAGGTTGTTGAATTACAACCTTATTGGACTTATAATGATGTTCTTAAGTTGGCGTTTAAGGTGGAACGACAATTATAGGCGAAGAAGAATGGTTATCGATTGACAAAGTTTGGTGATACTTCTATCCGGAGAAGCTCCTCCACTTCTAAGTCGACCTCATTTGTGAAGGGGGCTACTTTCAAAACAGTCCCTAATCGTGAAGTTGCAGTGAAGGCTAACAACTCTTCTAACAATAACTCTTGCCAATGCTTCAAATGTCCTGGTTTTGGCCACATAGCTTCTGATTGCCCAAATAAGAGGATAATATCTCTAGTAGAGGAAGATATCAAAGGAAAAGAACATGAAGGTTCGAACAGCAAGGAAGATCAATCGGGGGAAGAAGGTGAAGTCATCTATGAAGACCAAGGGGAGTCTCTAGTCATTCGTCGGAGCCTAAATTCAGCTTGTGTAGAAGATGATCACTTGTTTCATAACAACATTTTTCACACAAGGTGCACCTCTAATGGCAAGGTATGGAATGTGATTATTGATGGTGCGAGCTGCGAAAATGTTGTAGCAACTACAATGGTGGAGAAATTAAAACTCAAGACGGAAACTCACCCTCGACCCTACAAGCTTTCATGGCTTTGCAAAGGAAATGAGGTACGGGTTAGTAAAAGATGCCTTGTTCAATTCTCTATTGGTGATAAGTACAAGGATGAAGTTTGGTGTGATGTTGTTCCAATGGATGCTTGCCATCTACTTCTTGGAAGGCCTTGGAAATATGATAGAAAGGCAAGGCATGATGGTTACAAGAACACCTACTCTTTCGAGAAGGATGGATTCAAAATCACATTGGCGCCTTCAAAAATGGAGAGTTCTCCTAAACCTTCTAAAGGATAGGGAAATAGCTTTCTCTCCAAATGTGAAATTAATAGGGCTATGGAAGAATCCAGAGAAGTCTATGCTCTTGTGGTGTTAGAGGGGAATGAGGAAGTATATGTAATCCCTCCACAAAATAAACCTCTTCTTGAAGAATTTCATGATGTGGTTCCAGAAGAAATCCCACCTGGCCTTCCTCCCATGAGAAATATACAACATTGCATTGATTTCGTGCCCGAATCAGTTATTCCCATCAAAGCATCCTATCGGATGAGTCCGAAGGATTATGAGGAACTTCAACGTCAAGTTGATGAACTTTTGGCTTAGGGGATTTTGAGGGAGAGTATGAGCCCTTGCGCTGTTCCTGCGCTGCTTGTACCTAAGAGGGATGAAACTTGGCATATGTGTATTGATAGTCGAGTCGTTAACAAGATCACTATCAAGTACCGATTTCCCATTCCTCGCCTTGATGATCTTCTAGACCAATTGCATGGGGCAATTGTCTTTTCCAAGATAGATCTGCGCAGTGGGTATCATCAGATTCGAATGAAGCCCGGAGATGAATGGAAAGCATCTTTTAAGACAAGGGATGGACTCTAAGAATGAATGGTTATGCCGTTTGGCCTATCAAATGCTCCTAGCACATTTATGCGTCTTATGAATCACATTTTTAAGCCTTTTATGGGCAGCTTTGTTGTTGTTTATTTTGACGATATTCTTGTTTATAGCAGGGATGAGAAACAACATTTGGAACATCTTCGTCAAGTCTTTGAAGTTCTAAGAGAGCAGAAACTATATGCTTACCTGAAGAAGTGTGATTTCTTTGCAAATAGTCTGGTGTTTTTAGGCTATGTTATTTCTAAAGAAGAAATCAAGATGGATCCAAGCAAGGCAGAAGCAATTTTAAGTTGGCCTACTCCGAGGACAATTCACGACAATCGTAGTTTCCATGGATTAGCATCTTTCTACAGGCATTTCATCAAGAACTTCAGCTCCGTCATTGCACCACTTACCGAATGTCTAAAAGGAGGCAGCTTTTTGTGGACAAAGGAAGCAGCTACGAGCTTTGAAATTCTTAAAAAGAAGGTGACCGAGGCTCCTATTCTTGCACTACCAGATTTTGAGAAGGTGTTCGAGGTAGATTGTGATGCTTCAAACGTAGGGATTGGTGCCGTTCTTAGCCAAGAAAACAGGCCCGTTGCCTTTTTTAGCGAAAAGTTGAATAACTCTCGCAAGAACTACTCCACTTATGATAAAGAGTTCTATGCGATTGTTAGAAGTTTGGATCATTGGAAACATTATCTTTTGGGTAAGGAATTCATTCTCTTCTCTGATCATGAAGCACTTAAGTTCATAAATACACAACACAAGCTCAACACTCGTCATACCAAATGGGTGGAATTTATTCAAGCATTTTCATTTCACATCAAGCATAAGTCTGGTGTTCTTAATCAGGTAGCAGATGCCCTAAGTCATAGGCATGCTTTGCTCATTACTATGCAAGTAAAAGTGTTAGGGTTTGAAATTCTTAAGGAGCTCTACCAAGAAGATCCCTATTTTGGTGGAATTTGGCAGCGGTGTATAGATGGCCCGTGTGATAAATTTTTGGTTCAAGATGGTTTTCTTTTTAAAGGAAACCAATTATGTATACCTGAGAGTTCTTTAAGGGAGGCAATCATTATTGAGGCTCATGGAGGAGGATTAGCAGGACACTTTGGAAGAGACAAAACACTTGCTCTTCTAAAAGAAAAGTACTTTTGGCCAAGGATGGAGCGAGATGTCACTTGACATGTGGGGCGATGCAAAGTTTGTCACATAGCCAAGTCTCATGTTCAAAATACAGGTTTGTATACAACACTACCAGTTTCGGTGGCACCTTGGGAGGATGTGAGTTTAGATTTTGTCGTTGGCTTGCCAAGAACACAAAGAAGCAAAGATACAATCATGGTGGTGGTCGATAGGTTCTCAAAGATGGCACATTTTGTTCCTTATAGCAAGACGTTAGATGCAACTCATGTTGCAGATCTTTATGTCAAGGAGATAGTGAGGCTTCATGGCATCCCGAAGACCATGACTTCAGATCGTGATTCAAAATTCATGAGTCATTTCTGGTGTACGCTTTGGAGGAAGCTTGGGACTACTCTTCAATTTAGTTCTTCACACCATCCTCAAACTGATGGACAAACTGAGGTTGTTAATAGAACTTTGGGAAACTTATTAAGGAGTCTAGTTAGAAGCAAACCTCGCTGATGCAGTATCGTGTGCAGGAAAGACAGCAACAGAGAAAGACAGCAACAGGAAAGCAGAGGAAGTCTTCTGGGAGTGAGGCGGCTGCCTCAGGTGAGCCCAGGCGGGCGCCTGGCGAGCAGCGGGCTAAAGACAAACATCAGAAAGGCTTCAGTGTTGGCTTGCTTTGGGCTTTAAAGTTTTAGGGTTTTTAATGAATTATTAATTTAGGGTATTTAAGTACCTTTTTTTAAAAGTTGTATTAGGGTTTTATAGGATTCTAGAACATTCTTAGATTAGTATTTAAACAATGTTAGGGTTATGTTTTTGGGCAGACTTTTGATGATATGAAATAGAAAAGAAAAGCTTGAAGCTTTCGTAATTTGTTTCTTGTTCTATCGATCGGTCATTCTATTCTCTAGCCTTCATTCGGCATTATTTGGTATCAAAGCTCCGGTTCCTATATCAATGGCTGAATGAGGAAGCGTTGCTCGTGGTGGACGAGGTGGTCGATGAAGCAGCCGTGCAGCGGAGCCCCAAGAAGATGACCATCATCACCAATGACGCCGTCGCAATATCTAGATAGATGAGATACGAAGACGGATTCAAATACTCCAGAGCCGCTTGGATCGCAGAGAAAAGCTTCTAGCGATGAGGGGTTCAGATCCGGTTGTTCTAGCCCAGGAAAAGGAGTACTATCAAGAGGGGATGGATCCCTTCGACCAAAATCATGGACTTTATGATAGGTATGCAGCTAACCGTTCGAGGAATGTCGATAGAAGGATCGAAATTTCGGAAATCGAAGGTAAGGCCATTCCTAATGATTCCTTTGATTCTTGGGTAGATACTATTGGGTTCAAAGAGGGTTTGTTTGTCGAATCTTCAAGTGAGGAAAACCTTGTTGATTGGTCAAAATCCCCTCTGTTTGATGCAAATCCTGAAGAATCGATTGATTCTTGGAGTGATACTGTTAATTTTAAAGATGGTTTCTGATCGATTCTTCAAGTCATGAAGATCCTGTTGAATGGTCCAAACCACCTATGTTTGATGGGTGTCGTGGTGATGTTCCTTAAGCAATGACATCCGATCTTGTTGAAGACGATGAATCAGTCGTTGAGTCAGATAAGGAGATTGAGGAAGTGTTTGCTAATCAAGGGGCAGCCTTGGTGAGGACGTTTGAAACAGTTACTGTTGATCATGGGTACAAAGATCCATTTGACACATATCCCCCCCCCCCGGTCTTCTGTTCGATACATCATTCAGAAATTAATTATTTAGTTCTTTGTATCAACGCATTGGGCTGATTGGATGGATATTATCACAAGGGCAATGAAGTTTCGAGTTCGTCAAGGGCATCAAATTCCTTTTGCGGATGGAGTTCAAATTTCTTGGGGTATCATGGTGTTCATATCGAGGATATTGACTCGAGGACGAGTCTTCTCTAAGGAGGGGAGGATGATTCAGTATCGTGTGCAAGCAACAGAGAGAGACAGGAACAGGAAAGCAAAGGAAGTCTTCTGGGAGTGAGGCGGCCGCCTCAGGTGAGCACAGGCGGGCGCCTGGCGAGCAGCGGGCTGAAGACAGACATCAGAAAGGCTTCAGTGTTGGCTTGCTTTGGGCTTTAAAGTTTTAGGGTTTTTGAAGTTTTAATGAATTATTAATTTAAGGTATTTTAGTACTTTCTTTTAAAAGTTGTATTACGGTTTTATAGGATTCTAGAACATTCTTAGATTAGTATTTAAACAATGTTAGGGTTATGTTTTTTGGCAGACTTTTGATGATATGAAATAGAAAAGAAAAGCTTGAAGCTTTCAATATTGTTTCTTGTTTATTCGTTCGGTCATTCTATTCTCTTAGCCTATTCGGCAACACTCGCCAATGGGCACTAACTTTGGCTAAAGCTGAATTTGCTTACAACCATTCGACAAGTCAAACAACCGGTTACAGTCCGTTCAAGGTCGTCTATGGTCAGAATCCTCATGGCCCTCTTGACTTGGCTCCACTTCCTACTACCCGCAATTTAAGTGCAGACGCGGAGGAGCATGCCAAGTATATCAAGCAATTACATGAGCAAGTTCGGGACAGAATACTTAAGTACAATGAGAAGTACAAGGCGAGTGCTAACATGCATCGAAAGTTTGTAGCTTTTAAAGAGGGGGATTTAGTATGGGTTCATCTTCGGAAAGAAAGTTTTCCAAAGGGACGTTATGGGAAACTTAAGCCTAGAGCTGATGGTCCATTCAAAGTACTGCAACGTATAGGATAAATGCATACAAGATCGAGCTTCCAGCAAGCTATGGTGTTTCAACAACATTTAATGTGGCGGATCTCTCTCCTTATCATGGCAAAAATATTGATCCTGACTCGAGGATGAGTCTTCTCCAACCAGGGGAGAATGACACAGGAGAATTTCATGGTGACAAACTCAATGAACGGCAGAGCAAAAGCCACGAAAACAGATTCAATGAAGGTGAATTTAAAACTATAGAACCAGATTTTCAGTGAACTTTAAGGAATAAACTGTTCTGATCTAGAAATTCCAGAAGGCGTAAAGACATCCGTTGGAAAGGTCTATGTGTCTACTTTCATACTAAAAAATTGGTTTGTCGGTTCGAGCTCTAGAAAAAGAGATAATTCAATTTTTCTACAGAAGGTCCAAGTTGTCTGCATACAGCCTATCAGCAACTTTTTGTTTTCCTTGTTCATTTATTACTTTCATTCATGCATCTTTTGATTATGGAATGGAGGGATGTTCCATATAGCTTTTATAAGCCCATCTTGTGATGATAAAAACTCACACTTTTGAATGTAATTTGAAGCCTTCGTGATGTAGGAGGAACCGAGGTAGGGTTCTGCAGCCCAGGCGTGCGCCTGAGAAGCCAACCGGCGGCCGCCTCACGGAGCTTCAACAAACGAGATCCTTCTGACATCAAGGCAGGCGCCTTTCTCCAGTCCAGGCGAGTGCCCCACGCTGCTATCAAAGACCCACCAGCTTCTGGATCTCAGGCGGCCGCATGAATCTCCCCCAGGCGGGTGCCTCAACGACGGGTTACTTGTTTAATTGTTCCGTTTTGCTTCCGTTTTGCTGAATGTTTGGTATTTTAATTAGGGGTACTTTAGTCTTTGTTTGCTTATTTCGTTTTAGGTTTTAAGGAGTATTTAAACATCTTTTAGGGCTGGATTAAACTCAGTTTTTGATCTACAATTTTGAAGAGTTTTCTCTTATTTTCTGGTGGATTCCAGTTTATTTTCTGGTGGATTCCAGTTTATCTATTTTCTAGGGTTCATCGCTTGTGAATCCTTGTGTTTAGCGCTGGCTATTCACGAATATTTGCTTCCGTGGTGCGTCAGTTGGTATCAGAGCAGGCTTTATCCTGTCTTTTCATCGCTGAATCATTATGGGAGATCAAGCAACCAAGGCCGATATCGATGGCATAACCACTGCTATTGTTGCCTTGACAACACAGATTGCTGCCTTGGTAGCTGCTCAACAAACTCAGAATGCTCGTGCTAATCAAAACCATAGGGGCAATAGAGACAGGGAGGTTGAACCGGTTCGACATCATGGAAGGGTAGAAAATCGAGATGAAGAGGATTACAGTTCCAATTCCGATGATGAGTGTGATGATGCTGAGGAGCCGGGTCAACGTAATAATCGATACCGCCAGGATTATAGAATTAATGCTGAAATTCCTTTATTCTATGGAACCATGGGGATTGAAGATTTTCTGGATTGGCAAAATAGTATTGATCATTTTTTCGAGGTTAAGGAGGTACCCACGAATAAACAAGTAAAGATGGTGGCGATCCGATTGAAGAGTACTGCCGCGTTTGGTGGGAGAAACTTGTTGATCAGAGGCGACGGCAAGGAAAGGGGCCAATTAAAACTTGGAGGCGTATGAAGCAGTTAATTTCTGAGCGATTTCTGTCGGCAGATTATGAGCAGACTCTGTATAAACTGTATCTCAACTGTTTGCAGGGCAAGAGAACGGTTGATGAATATACTAATGAGTTTCAGAGGTATACAGCGCGGGTTAGGGTTGAGGAGACTGAGGATCAGAAGGTTGCTCGTTATATTAATGGCTTGAGAGGTTTGATACAGGAAAAGATGGGTTTGCATCAGGTTTGGACTTTGACGGACGCTTCTACTCTGGCCCTGAAAGCTGAACATATGGAGAAGACTGAGTTCGAAAAAATTTACTCCTTTTCACAGATTTCCACAGCAGGGTAGTTCTGAAGCAGTGGCTGATAAAGACCCAACTCTGCAAGCTAAGAATACAGGCAACACTAGCAGTAACGTAGGGAACACAACTCCAGCACAGAAAACAGTCAATCCGTATGCCAAGCCAACAGGAGATAAGTGTTTTCGTTGTGGTGGACAGGGTCACAGGTCGAACGTTTGCCCCACTCGGCGAACTGCTGTAGTTCTATATGAGGAAGATAAGGAAGGACTCGAAGTTGATGAGTATGAAGGGGTTGAATTTGCTGAAGAGAAGTCTGAGGAGTGGGTCGGGTGTGTGCTTCAACAGATGTTACTTTCTTTCAAAGACGAGGGTCAACGGAAAAATCTGGTGAGAGCACACTGTTCTGTTAACAACAAGGTATGTAATTTGATTATTGATAATGGTTGTACTAAGAATCTAGTTTCGCAGAAATTAGTTGATATTTTTGGGTTAAAAACTGAACCTCATGAGAAACCTTATAGTTTGGGATGGGTGAATAAAGGTTCGGAACTCCGGGTATCACGGACTTGCAGGGTTTCTATTTCTATTGGCAAACATTATAAGGAGGAGGTTGTTTGTGACGTTTTGAATATGGACGTCTGTCATATATTGCTTGGTCGACCTTGGCAGTATGACCATGACATTACTTATCGGGGCAAGGATAATGTGCTGATGTTCACATGGGGTAAACATAAAATTGCTATAGCTCCAGTACTGCGTTTTGAGAAACGGGTTGTGAAGGAAAAGCCGGTCGTGATGCTTATACAGAACGAGAAAGATCTAACAGCAGCTATGGAAGAATCAGTGTACTTTTGTCAGAAAGTGATTAAGGAGCGTTTTCCTGTAGGTACTTACAGGAAGCTGCAACCTCGCAAATGGGCCTTTCAAAGTGACTGGAAAAATTAATGATGATGTCTATGTGGTGGTTTTTCCCGATAATATGAACATCTCCAATACGTTCAATGTGGCGGATATTTATAAGTACCACGCGGATGGAGTTCTTTATCATGATGAGAACTCGGGGTCGAGTTCTTTAGGGGTGGAGGAGACTGATGTAGGAGGAACCGAGGTAGGGTTCCGCAGCCCGGGCGTGCGCCTGAGAAGCCAACCGGCGGCCGCCTCACGGAGCTTCAACAAACGAGATCCTTCTGACGTCCAGGCGGGTGCCTTGCTCCAGATCAGGCGAGCGCCCCACGCTGCTATCAAAGACTCACCAGCTTCTGGATCTCAGGCGGCCGCAAGAATCTCCCCCAGGCGGGCGCCTGGACGACGTGTTACATGTTTAATTATTCCGTTTTGCTTCCGTTTTGCTGAATGTTTGGTATTTTAATTAGGGGTATTTTAGTCTTTGTTTGATTATTTCGTTTTAGGGTTTTAAGGAGTATTTAAACATCTTTTAGGGCTGGATTAAACTCAGTTTTTGATATACAATTTTGAAGAGTTTTCTCTTATTTTCTTGTGGATTCCAGTTTATTTTCTGGTGGATTCCAGTTTATCTCTTTTCTAGGGTTCATTGCTTGTGAATCCTTGTGTTTAGCAGTGGCTATTCACGAATATTTGCTTCTGTGCTGCATCACTTTGGCATTTTTTATAGAATAAGGAGTTCTTCTTTTGCTCAATACTTTTGGTGGATTCCATAGTGTTTGAGTGTGTATCCCTTTTTACATGTTTCACTTGTGTTCCCTCCTCTTTTTCCATTTTCCGGTATTTGTTATCCAAAAAGTTTATTGGACATGGACGCATCTTACACCAAACCTCAATCTTAAATATTTTGTATATCCAGAACCTTTGAGTTAGATATCCACATGCTTTGTCGGCCATGATCCAGCGCATACGATGATTTACTTATTTACAAAAATGTCACCGTGCATGAATTTTCATTTATTTACATAATTGCTATCATGCATTTAAAAACACGTTTTTCCAAATCACTAAGGAAAACGTTGTGGGACTAAAGCCTCACATTCCTACAAACAAATCGAATTTTTTTTTCTTTTTTTCAATATTTCCTAATAACTAAAACGATGGATTCATAATAATTTTTTGAACTCTTTTCTTTTGCCACCCCATTTTGCTGTCATGTTAAACTACACTTATCTGCATTCATTGAAAAATGCGGCCTATTTATAATTCATTAGTTCCCTTCAACTCCACTCCTTTTCCTCTGCTTTAATAAAATATTTCATTCTTCAATTATTCGAAATCCATACTTAAAACATATGCTCAAGAACAAAAAAAAATAAAAAAATCATACTATTATTGAACCATATCATTTCGTTAGCAAGTTATTTTATCTGCCGGAAGGCAAGACAAAAGCCGAATTAGGTTAAGACCTATCGCTGTAGTAAGGTCAGAACATTTGGATTGAAGCAATTTTCTCTTCAACAGTAATGTCATTTGTCTAGTCCTGCAATTTAATGTTCATAAAATTAATATTGGTACGCAGTCATTTTCATTCATATGATCGTATTATGCACTTGATTTACCTATTTGCGAATGAACAGAATAAAAATAATGGAAACAAAATTCAGGATATGGTTAATCATACTATTATTATTAATTTTTTTTCTTTGGAAGAACCAGGACGTCACCTGGGAGCTTTTATTGATGAAAAAAAAATATTATATCAATGAGCAGGAATTAAAAAGCCCAACTCTAAAACCAACGTAATTAAAAAATAACCCATTCTATCCCAAAAGCTTCGGGCCAAGTCTTGACCCCAAAATTGCTCCTCCATGAAATGCCTAACACCCAAGCAAATGGCCCACACCCAAGGCCAAGCCATTCAGCCCAAATAGTGACGCAGCACGGAAGCGATAGATTCGTGATTAGCGCACTAATCACAAGAGTTCTCAAGCGAAGAACCCTAGGAACACAATAAACTGGAATCCACCAGAAAATAAAGAGAAAACTCTTCAAATTATCATTTAAAAAACGAATTTTCGAATTACACCACTAGGCCTATTTTATAGTGTCCATAAAACTTCAAAAACAATCCTAAACCTTCATGAATTACTCATAACCTATATGGTAACTAAATAGGACTAAAAAACTAGTAAATCTCCTCAAAATCTACTCTAAAATCATCTCTAATCAACCTATTATAATTAATGACGAAAATAAAAAATAAAATATAAACTAAAACAAATTAAGTTCTAAGATAGTAATCAAAATACAAAAATAATTGATATATTTGACTTCGTCAAATATCCTTCCTTGGTGCAGATTCCTTCCTCGGTTCCTCCTACATCAGTCACCCATTCTTCAAAAGAACTCGACCCCGAGTTCTCATCCGATGTTTGGCAAGATCCGCCCCAAACGAACAAATATTTTGAATAAATCAATGCTCTTCTCGTCCTCGGAAAGAAAATTAATACTTTTCCGTCCCAATGAAACAAATATTTAGAATAAATTTGTTTTCTAAGCCCGAACCAACGTAATTTGTGTTCTTCCAAAAATAAAAATATACTAGCAATATCAGCACTCATCCGTCGATCGTCCTTCTCAACCTCCCCATGATCAACAAAAAAAATTCATCGTATTTAAATTATTTCGTCTCATCAATAACACCCACAACATAATCAAAAATGGATGGTGTAGACCAAGTAATACCACCCACACCTTCATTCATGGGTTCAACGAGCATGATCATGGACCATAATAGTTACAGGAATAATTTCACCACATACCTGAATGACTTCGTCTGTTGCACATACATCTTCCAATACCATATCGGCCCCTGGACTTGGCAAAAACGAACCTGGAGGCCCAGGAATGGGTATAGGTTCTACCTCAAGAAAGTAATTGAATTCTCCAATCTTACAGTTAGTTTTATCCGATATAGTTTTGTCATTGTCCTCTTCACAGAACATCTTCTCTCTATCATCCATGATTGGCTGAGGTTTAAGTGTCAGCTTCTCAGGTTCAGAAAATGGCCCCTAATATACCCAAATGGAGCTCGGTTCGATAGTGGGGCTGTAAGTACCCAAATCCGGATCATCAAAATCCGTTAGAAGTTAATCGGAATTCGTTAACTTGCCCGCTCCAGGTTAACCGGAACCCGTTAGGTTTCCCGTTGCCAAGCCAACGAGACGTCCCGGGACTGCCCCGAGCATACCGACGTCCAAGCGTACTTAGCACACGTCGTCACACGTAAAAGTACGGCTTTCCCTGAAAAACGCACTTTCCGGCACTTTCCGGGGGCGTTTCGGACATTTTCCGGACTGTTATTTTAAAAACGGACAAAACCGGGACACGGGAACGAACTCCCATACAACCTGTGAGTCATGGGACACGTGGCAAGCATGCCACCTCCCTCTAGTCACCTTTCAATCAGAAATCAATGCCAAATGACCAAAATACCCCTGGTATGCAGTCTAAGTCCGGCCGGACTCCTTTGCAGACTCTCAGAAATTGCCAGCAAGTCCCTCAAATTTCCAAAGTGTCACAAAACCCCCTGGATTTCAAGCTAAGTCCGGCCGGACTCATGCTTAAATTTCACCTATAAATAGAGAGGCTGTCAAAGCCATTTAGAACAACAAATTTACTCCCCAAAATCACCATTGCCACGGCCCAAACCAAATCCTCCCTCTCCCGAGCTCCCGTTTTGTCTCGATTTGAATGAAAACTCCGCGTTTCAACCAAACACGAACCAAAACACCTCGAAACACCGTTCCAAACCACTTTTCGTATCCCGTATACACCCCCCAAGCCAAAGGAGTCAACCCTAGCCATAGGTATAACTCTCTCTCTCTAATCTCTCGTTCTGTCTCGATTTACGCGCCAGTCGCTACAGCCGTTTCGGACGAACATCGTTGAAATGTAGACGCCTCCGTCTAACGGGGTCCGATACGTTTTAGCCCCTAGATCCTCTTTTCTTCCCGTAAGAGAAGTAATCTCGGGTTAAAACGGCGTTCCGGCCCCGTTCCGTTTAAATTTCTGTCATTTACCATTCCGGATCGATCGATCCTTCGATCGTCATTTACTTTTCTGTCATTTATAATTCCGGACCGTTTGATCCATCGAACATCATTTACATTTCATGCAACTTTACAATTCCGAGTCGTTTGGCTCGTCGATCGTCATTTACAACTCCGAGCCATTTTGGCTCGTCGATCGTCATTTACGATTCCGGATCGTTTGATTCCGTTGATATCGCACTTTAAATACTGTCATTTACAAAGTCCGACCCGTTTGGATCGTGATAGTATTTACTTTTCAAATTCCGAGTCGCAACCCGATTCGTTGATTGCATGTCATTTAATACGCTTTTTCATGTAAAAATCGTTAACAATGTAATGCCCGGTTCAAAACCGGATTTCGACCTTCGAACTCTCTTTCAAAATGCGTGAAATGACGTTTGGCATTCTAACGCTCATCTTCAAACTAAAAGCCGACTTTTGACATTCAAAATCATTTAATACGTTTTTCCCGTAAAATCGTTAACAACGTAATTCCCGGTTCAAAACCGGAGTTTGACCTTCGAACTCTTTATCAAAACGCGCGAAATGACGTTTGTCATCCAAACGCTCATCTTCAAACTAAAAGCCGAATTTTGACATTCAAAATCATTTAATACGTTTTTCCCGTAAAATCGTTAACAATGTAATTCCCGGTTCAAAACCGGAGTTCGACCTTCGAACTCTCTTTCAAAATGCGCGAAATGACGTTTGGCATCCAAACGCTCATCTTCAAACTCAAAATCCGACGTTTGTCATTCAAACGCTCGCCTTTTCAAACAAGATCACCTAATCAACGTTTGACATTCAAACCAAGATTAAGCTTGTCATTCAAGCCCCCATTACAAAATGCAAACACACACACACACGCACACGTTTTCGAGAAAGGTAGAAAGACTCGTCATACGAGGCATTTCGGGTGATCTCGTAATACTTTTCCCGAAACGTAACATGACCTCCGAACCTAACAATCTTTGGTACTCAAAATAGCTTTTTACTCGTTTTTGCTACCAATAAAAATGACCCCCCGTTTTCAAAGCCTTTTCCTAAGTTTTTGCTACAGATAAAAACGACACCATTTTCACAAAAGCCGTTTTTCAACGTTTGGGCTCAAAATACAAAAATCGCGTGGCGACTCCTCTTCCTTCCCGAAAAGCGTGGTCTCAGACACCAACCCTCCGCGAAAGACAGCCGCGTTTCGCGTCCGCGCGAAATCCCGGGTAATTTCAATTGGCGACTCCGCTGGGGACAATGGATACTTTTTTCAAAACTGTCGTTGTTTTCAAAAAAGCCTTCCGTAGGTCAAACTTTCGTTTACCCTTCCTCGTTTTCGTGTGCGTGTGTTACTTTAAAACTCGAACGTTTTTTTCAAAGGCATTACATTGTCGTCTTTTCAAAATCATACCATGTTTGTGCATCCCCATTCATGTTTGATTTTCATGCTATCTTTTGAACTGTGCATCAAAATTCTTTAAGACACATTCTGAAAAATCTCTGTTTTACTCAGAAAAAAAAGAATTTTAGTGACCGCACACTACTCGCACTTGCTGCCTCGGTACACCACACTTCACGTGCACTTGCTGCCTCGATACACTGCAGACTACGACCCGTAACCCGGGATGGCCTTATCAGTTGCACCTCGGTTGGTCTGTCAGACACCTTTCGAGGGCGCACAGGGTCATCCCAAACAGCCCATCCTAGCCCGTGTAAGCCATGCACTCTTTGTGTCACACTTTGTCCAAGACCCCGGTTGGTTTTTGGCTTAGTTCGTGTCATAAAGCCTAAGTGTATGTTTTTTACGCCGGGTTCAGCCACGAGTCAAGCTCAAGAGTTTGAGACCGAAGGTCGTTCCCGACCCAAAGTCTTGAGCTTTTCAGCCTTGACTTTGACGCGGAGCTCTGCCGAAAAATATACCCGAAGGTTCAATGTGACACCGTGTCACCAAACCCTCACCGTATGCACCGTGCCAGCCACAACTTGGCCAACGCCAAAAGCTAAGGTCCCTCGTGCAAGCGAGTCAGGAGAGGTCATGCCAAAATTTTGGCACGATCCCCGCCTTAACTTAAGGACGTTGACTTCGACTGTGGCCCGTGCGTCACATATGTTGGAAGTTTGCGTGATCAGCTAGCCTTAAGTTCACTTTTTCCTTTGTCGGTGGAACTCGCTTGCCTTATAGGACCTCGCTCGGGATAGTCCGTCCCGAGAAAGATGATCTACAAATGGAAACGAGGGGCTTATAAGCGTAGTGACGAGATCCACTGATTAGAGCTCTAGGGTTAGTTGCGAAAAAGAAGACACGCTCTTTTCCAACCGATTAGGACTCTGAGAAAACGCGTTTTAAGTAAACATTAATCGGTAAATGCACGTTGCACAAGCCCGAAACCTTATGCCAAATACCCCTTTACGAAGCCTAAACCCTGCCTTTCGTTCCCTGCAGTGCGCATAAAGTAGTTCAGATTTCTGGGTCAGCGCCTTGCCAGAATTACAGTAACGGCAGCGTCAGACAGTTCTTCGGTTCCCTCAGTTCCCTCATCCAGAATTTCTGACATGTCTAGCTCATCGAGAAATCGTGACGGGGACGGACCCCCGCCACCGGTAACAGATATGACTTTGGAAGAAGCCATCCGGGCTTGTGAGGTTCACAAGAGGCAGAAAGAAGATCAGCAGAATTTCGTGGTACAACTTCTGAATGAGCGAGGTATAGCAGCTATCCCCCAGTCAGATGGTACCTTCGTCCTGGTCGAGGATGACGATTCCCCGAAACCAGTTCCCCAAACCTTCAACCAGGTTCCTCCCCCGCCAACTTACGGGATTCCTTCGAACCAAGGAAACAGCCGACCTAGGCTTCACGTTGCCACCTCTCACGGCAACCCTGTCATATTTGGCCAAGCCAGTGCTACTCCCATCGCTCAATACCACCAGCGCACTTTTGGACCATCTCAGACAGATGCCAATATCCTTCAATACCCTCCCGGGTTCATCCCGTTGCCTATACACGAATCCCAAAACACCGGGGACAAACCCCGATACAGTTCAGAAAAGGCCCCCATATATCCACATATATCAAGCCTTCCACCTCCAATCACTACCGCTCACGTGGTAGCACCCGACGCCGAGCCTCACAGTCCACCACTGGACCCAACCTTAGCCTGGATGGTCGAACAAATGAAAGACCTGAAAGCCACCATGAGCAGCTCAAAGCAGGAAACGCTCAAATCCACAGATCCGGGAATGGTCACGCCTCTCCCTGCCAAGTTCAGAATGCCGGAGATGGACCGATTCGACGGAACCGAATGTCCTCAAACGCATGTCGACACCTACGTTCTCGGCATGAGAGCGAAAGGAGCAACCCTCCAGCAAATGGCCGACCACTTCCAGCATACGCTTAAAAGTTCAGCGTTACGATGGTTTCTGAGGGTCAAGCCTGCGGATCGCCACACCTGGGATCAGATCAGTAACATCTTCCTGGAACGGTACAGATCCAACTTAGAGTGGGAAACAAGTCGTGAGGACTTAATCACCACTGAGCAGAAAGCGGATGAAAGCGTCGGAGAATTCTACAAAAGGTGGAGCTGGAAACTCTCCGAGATCATGGAGCCACTCTCCAAGGATGAGCAGATGCGGATCTTCAAGTCCTGCTTAAGACCGTCCATCAGAACTCTCATCAGTCATCATTTCTTCCCAGATCTCCGGGCCATGGTCAATGCCGGCTCACAGTTCGAGAAGGATCTCAAGGAGAAGTTGGCTACTGCACAGCCATACAGATACCGATCGGCAGTTGCATTCAATCCCCCACCGGCCCCCGACAAAGGGAAAGATATGTCTGTCAACTACTTCCATCAGGGACAACAGTCGAGCAACAGAAACTCAGTCCCACAAAACAACAATTCCACTCAGAAGCAGCATGCCGTACACTTCGACAAGTTTGACATGTCGCTGAGCAAGATGCTGGAGGGTTTAATCAAGGGAGGTCTCCTTAAACCCGTTGCAAATTACAAACCCAAGAATCCCGTAGTCAACGCTGACAATAGCAAGTACTGCGCCTTCCATCAGTATCACGGCCATACCACCGACAACTGCGTGGGGTTACGATACGAAATCCAAAACTTGATAGAGGAAGGAAAATTGGAGCGCCCCCGTGGGCCCAATACAGTCGGAAATCCTTTCCCGAACAACAACAGTGTGAATTCCATTGAATGGGTGCCCAAGAAGATCGCCGCAGAGCCAGTTTCTCCGCCTCTTCCAGCCGGGTCCTCATCAAATGTCCACATCAGCTATGATGTTTGTGACTGCTCCGCCTGCCTGGAGTACGAGTCCCAAGACACGGTCCGGAGCAATCCTCCGAGAAAACAGAAGAAGAAGTCCTCTCAACAGAAACTGAGAGAAAGATACGAAGCTGGAGACACCAGTGTAGGTACACTCGGAGAGCCATCCAGGAGGTTCGACTACTACGTACTCTACTCTAGCCAGTCCTCCCTTACTCCTGGCCATGCAGCTTTAGAGCAAACAGAGGTGGGAAAGCCGAAAAGTCCTGCTGACAACAGAGCTCAGACTTTGGGACACCGGAATACCTCAGATCTTGGTAATCTTACTGCCAGTCATAAGCCTAACCCCTCGCGGGATCAGCCAAGGTTTAACTTGTCCAGCTTCCGAGCCCGGACTAGCAAAGGAAGATCAAAGTCAGCTTGGCACTCGCACTCGATCAACGTGCTAACCAAGGGCGGCAACCGCCACAAACAGCCTCAACACCATCCCGAGGCTCCAGCAAAGGCTTTACCTCGCAAGAGGAAGACAGGAAACGGATGGCTTGATGACTCTCCTTCTTCGGATAGAGACCATATCTACGATTCCCGACTGTATGGCAGTATGATCACGTTTTGTGACGAAGACCTACCGAGAGATGCCTCGGGGCACAATGAAGCTCTGTACATCATTCTCAAGCTCAACACCATATCACTCCCCGGAGTATTGGTAGACAACGGGTCAGCCGTTAACGTTCTCCCTCTCAGCATGATGCGAGCCCTACGCATCAACGAAAGCCACTTGATTCCGTCAGCCCGGACTATTAAGGCGTACGACAGCACGTCTCGTCCCATCCTGGGGACGGTGACTCTGGAGCTCTGGTTCGAAACCCAAATGGTGCCAGCAAAATTCCACGTGATGGACATTCCATCCGAATTCACAGCTCTGTTGGGACGCCCTTGGCTACATCACATGAAAGCCATAGCCTCCACTCTCCATCAGTGCGTTAAGTTCATTAACCGTCAGGGAGATCTTGAAGTCATCAGAGGGGACAGTTTCCTCATAGGAAACGAAGCTGAGACAGCAGCCAAGCGTGCCCGCAGCCAGGCACCGGGGCTACCTCCTTCAAATCAACCAAGGGACTACCGGGGCAAATCTCATCAGAATCCCTCAGAGTCCGGAGATGCTAACTACGTCAATGTCCTCGAGCAGGCAGACCCTGAAGCAGTCCGATACATCAAGTTCAACTGTCGTTTCCAACATTTGGAGGCAGATTGGAAAGAAACACTGAGCATCGCCATGATGCGGGCACACAAACCCCCTGTCTCCAATCGGAGATTCGTCAGCATTCTTCAAGCCAACTCTCTGGCCCCGCCAGGCGAAGAGATTTTCGTGATAAAGGTCAACAAGCACCGTCATACTCGTCTTGAGTGCATGGACGTTGTATGGGATGTCCTCCACGAGGAACTGCCCGCTGAGCCCCTCTTCTCCAGCGAAGGGCATGATGTTTTCCTAGCCGCTCCAGCAACGCACCAGGACGCAATACGTCCCTACGTTTGGGTTGAGCCGTCAGATGGCGACGAATCAGGACTCTCCGGAGTCGAGGACGCGGCAGACCCGCAAGAAGATCCCTACATACATATGCTCAGTTTCGAGGACGGCACCCGTTCCGATCAGGTCACCTACGACCAGGGATCCAACACTATGGAGATTGTCAAGCTCAACGTCCAGTACAGGCAGCTATCCGATAATTGGAAGCAACTGGTTGACACGACAAAGAACCCTTCTGATCAAGTGACTGACGACGACTTCGTCAACATCATCTATTCCAGATATCCTGATGATACCAAGGATCCGGTCCTTATTATCAGATTCTGCAACGCCAAAGTTACCCTCGACGACTGCCTGCTCATGGTAAACGAGGCCCTGGCCAATCGAGCTCAGAGCTCCTCATCACTTCCGACTACCAGCCCCAGTGGCAATCGGCCCGTGCTGTCAGTCAATCTTAAAGCCACAAGCGCCGCCAAGGCCAAGGGCAACAGCGAAGGAGACAAAGCTCCTCACCCCGCTACAAGTCAGATCAACCTCGGGAATGCTTCTGGCAGCCACCCCGAAAACATCTGTAAAGGTCTTCCCCGCAAGACAGAGTCAGCTTCCGACATTGGAAATGACCACCTCAGCATCAACATGCTCCAGTTCGATTCTGCTCCCATTCGTCACGACCACGGATTTAGACATCCCGCAAGCGAACTGCTAGCTCTGATAGACTTAGCAATCGAACGAGATCACGAGACTGTCAACATTGCAGAATTTAACACCCCCGTGGGGTCAATCAAGCAGATATGGGCGAACTTCTTGGTAATCGAGATCAAAGAAGGCCGCATGGAATGTCCCAGCCCGACTTCCTTCGTCAACATAATCCAAGTGTTCCCGCCATTCGGCGATTTGGATGTGATCACAGTTCTGGACACTAGTTAGATGGCGCGCACATACGGAGAATGTCTAGCTCTCGCAAGAAAGGCCCTCATGGAACTGGTCGCTCAAGAGAACCGTCTCTGGGACGAAAACCAAGCTCGAAGCACCCACAGGGACCAAGCCCTTAAAGTGTCACAAGCAGCTTCAGACAGAAAGCTAGAGGCCACTCTAGACCAGTTCGACCTCAGGAGTTTTGCTCACGGCAACTTCCTCGACTACCGTTTGTTCTCATCTAACCCCCTCTGCCAAACAATGGTGGTCAACGGCCCCGATGACCTAGGAGATGGAACGGCACAGCAGAATGAATACCGGCGCTTATCTCCCCGGGGAAAGCAAGTTCTCTGTGAAAGCGACGACGAAGACGATGAAACCATTCTCTTCCAAGCCGGGCATGAGGTCAACAAAACCGAAATCCCAAGGGTCCTGGGAGGATGGAAACGGATCATTTCCGCACTCAAATGGAAAGGCCAACTGAGAGAGGAAGGACTATTCAAAAGAAACAAGAGAAAGATAGAAATTCATCTCGAGCGACTACTCAGGGAGATTCCACAGTCTGCGGCATTCGTTTACAGAAACGATCAACTGGGCCAGCAACCAGTTACATGGGCAGATGTTCGAGAAGCCGTGTACTCACCTTCCGACATACCCGCCACTCAGATAAGGCAGAAAGGAAAGCTCTCCCCGATGGAGGTTTATCTAGACTGCCGCACGCAGTTCAAAGAAGCACTGGCCATTCTCACATGGGAAGAAACACAGGCGCTAACTCTCGACGCAGGCTCTGCTGCAAGAAAGTTAATCTGGGCCAAGAGTGGAGGAAAACTAGCAAACCATGAGTACCGCCAGACCCAACTCCAGAATGCCCTGAGTATGCTCAGCAAGAAGGAAAGGAGCGCGGTGTACCGTGAAGAGATCGAGGAGACTGTTCGCCTGAACCAAGAACTCTCGAACCTCCCCCGGAGGGTCAGCAAAGCACAGTCCAGTTCTGGCAACCACTGTTGCGCATTGACGTTCGAACAGCTTCGTCAAACCATAGGCTACCTCCCCACGGAGGCACCCAAGCCGATATCCTGGGACAGAATCCGTAAAGCTGCCGAAGCTCCCGGGAACACATCTACAGTCAACGAATTGAGGGAAGACATATGGCCCTATGCTACGAGGAATCCTCCTCTAACTATGGCTCAACTTAGAGCGGCCTGTTCAGAAGGGACCAAGCCTGATGTCAGCGTTCTAACCCGATCGGGTCAAATTCATGCACAACCACCTAAGGCCACCAAAAAGCCGACGGAGCCAGAACTGCCACCCGGCCAGCCCGAAGACGCAAGTTCCCTGAAAGAGGACCCGATCCTCACTCATCTCAAGCAAACCCAGGCGAAAATTTCCCTTTGGTCCCTGCTCACATCCTCATATCCTCACAAGCTCAAGCTAGAGGAAAGTCTGGCCCGTACCATGGTCCCCTTGGACGCAACCCCAGACGAAGTCATTCAGATGATCGACAACATCCACTACGGTAACATTATCACCTTCACAGATTTGGACCTTCCAAAATTTGGGGCTGATCACAATGAGCCGCTCTACATCACAGTCCAGCTGGATGAGCGTCGCCTTCCCCGCGTGTTGGTAGACGGAGGTTCCGGAATGAACGTCTTTCCCGCCAAGATGATGGACCTGCTTGACATCAAGCCTACAGATCTGAAGCCTTCAGTCCACACTGTCAAGGCTTATGACTCTACTTCCCGTACAGTTCTCGGGGTTGCTACTCTTAATATCTGGTTCGGCAAGCGGATGATCCCCACCGAATTCCAAGTGTTGGACATTCCAATCACTTTCACAGCCATCCTGGGGCGACCATGGCTGCATCAGATCAATGGCGTGGCATCCACCCTTCACCAATGCCTCAAGTTCATGCAAGGCAACGAGCTAACCACAGTCTACGGTGACAGCGTCACCACCGAGGGGACCAGCACCAACGACATTCCGGTGTTAGAAATCAAGCATAATGACGACATGGCATTAACTGGATTCACTCTGGAGACTTCCAAGATCCAAATATGCAACGTGGACCTTCCACTATCTCACGACAAGATTCCTCCCGCCATGAAGATGATGAAACTCATGAACTTCATCCCAGGACTGGGGCTTGGCAAAAGGTTACAGGGCCAACACCAAGTCATCGAAGTCAAGGACCACACCACGGTCCAGGGGCTTGGTTACGTGCCAACACCGGCTGACATCAGGGAAGACAAAAGGCTCGCCCGCACCAAGGCAGCAGCCCGCAAAAGGGGAACCTCTGACGGACCACCCAACCTCCGACCTTACAGTTTCGACCTCGCTCAGTACTTCACCAAGGGAACCAACAGCAGAACTGAGGGGACCGGCAAGGGAACCAACAGCAGAACTGAGGGGACCGACAGCAGAACTGAGGGGACCGACAGCGGAACCGACAGCAGAACTGAGGGGACCGACAGTGGAACTGATGAAGATGAGAAAGAAGCAGGGATAGTCAGCACAGAGACTACAGAAAGGATGGAAAAGCTAGCATGGGACCTCAAGCGTTTCAGAGGACTCAAGGCTAATCCGATTAGGGGAGCGTTCCTCGACATCATAGCTCTACCTGGACCAACTGCCACCACAGTCCAGCACGAGTACACATTCAAGGGTATCCCAGATGCAGAAGAGCAACTCAAGGTACTCTTCGTGGGAAACAGATTGTTCAGATCAGCCGCCAAGGTCACATTCGAGACAGTAACTCCAAAGCAAAAGGAACCAGAATTCATAGAAGACGCTCTCAGTGGACCAGCTCTACAGAGTCTTTTTGAAGAAGTCATGGAGGTGCCAAACCCGATTGACCTGGGCTCCGAAAACAGCATGATCGCCATGATTGGGATAGCAGAAGCCAAGCCTCTCGATCCCCGAACCCTCATCAAGCATCCAGCAATGCCACTGAAGAACTGGGTTACTTTCACCGGACCAAGGGCAAGCCAGACAGAAATGGAAGACAAGCTGGGCCTGCACCCACATCTCCCTAAACCCGGTCTCAAACCCTCTGAGTCAGTCCTTGTAAAAGTATCGTCCTCTGAGTCGTCCAACGGCCTTACGCCGAAAGACTATGATAATGTAGCCAACCATGTATTTCCGTTCTCGTTTAATGAAAAGTCTGACCTTTCGGAGTATCCTCTCATTGCCACTTTAACAACTGATAAGTTAAAAAACAACTTAAAAGATGTTAATAACTCAATTGATAAAGAAGCAGACACATTAAATGAACAATACATTAAAGAAGTTCTCGAGCGTGTAGTTGACCAAGAGGACGATCGGGCCCAAGCTGCCGAAGAGGTTATGACCAAAGTGAACCTTGGGTCAGTGCAAGAGCCTAAAGAGACACAAATGGGCAGTTTCTTCGCCGATGCAAAAAAAGAAGCCCTGATAAGCCTCCTCTGGGAGTATGTTGACGTGTTCGCCTGGTCATACCAGGACATGCCAGGACTCGATCCCTCGATCGTGGAGCACAAAATTCCCCTGGATCCCGAATCCAAGCCTGTCAAATAGAAGTTGCGCAAGATCAAGCCAGAGTGGTCCTTGTAAGTTAAAGAAGAGATTGAGAAAATGCTCCGAGTTGGTTTCATCAGAGTGATTGAGTACCCGACTTGGCTTTCCAACATCGTGACGGTCACCAAGGCCAATGGAAAGGTTAGATGCTGCGTGGATTTCAGGGATCTCAACAAGGCCAGCCCTAAAGATGATTTCCCACTGCCTAACATCGACATGCTAGTCGACACCACGACAAATTTCGAAGTAAAGTCCTTCGTGGATGGGTTCGCTGGATACAACCAGATCAAAATGTCCGAGGAAGATCAAGCCAAGACTGCTTTCACCACTCCGTGGGGGACATACTGCTACACGGTCATGCCGTTCGGTCTAAAGAACGCTGGGGCTACTTACCAGCGGGCTGCAATAGCCCTCTTCCATGACATGATTCACAAGGAAATTGAAGTATATGTCGACGACATGATCATCCACTCCAGAGGATCAGACATCCAGCACATGAAAGACATGAGAAAGTTCTTCAACAGACTCAGAAAGCACTCCATGAGATTGAACCCTGCGAAGTGCACCTTCGGCGTCAACGCGGCAATGTACTGGGGTACATGGTAACAGAAAGAGGTATCGAAGCCGATCCTAAGAAAATCCAGGCCATCATCGACATGAAGCCGCCTCATACTCTGACAGAGGTGAAGAGTTTTATGGGAAGACTTCAGTACATCAGTCGCTTCATCAACCAGTTGACATCTCTCTGCGAGCCCATGTTCAAACTGATGTAGAAGAATGCCGACATCAACTGAGACGCCGAGTGCCGCTTTCGAGAAAATCAAGACCTACTTGGTGAATCCCCTAATTCTGTGCCCGCCACATGAAGACAAGCCACTACTCCTGTATCTGACAGTAACAAACACGTCAATCGGAGCAATGTTGGCACAAGAACAGAAAGATTCCAAGGTTGAGCATGCAATCTACTTCGTAAGCCGAAAGCTTCAAGGAAGTGAACTCAGCTACTCAGCATTAGAGAAAACTTGTACCGCCTTGGTATGGGTAGTCAGGAAACTGAAACACTACATGCAGTCACATTCAGTGCTCCTGGTCTCCAAAATGGACCCCGTCCGATATCTCTTTGACAAGCCATCCCTGTCAATGCGACTAGCCAAGTGGTCATTCTTCCTGGCTGAGTTCGACATCAAGTACATGGTCAGAAAGTCAATAAAGGGCAGAGTAATGGCAGATCAGCTGGCAGACTTCCCAAGCAGTGAGCCCAAGGGTCCTGATCCGCAGTTTTCGGACGACGGAATCTTCTCACTCGACAGCGCAAACCGCTAGCAACTCTTCTTCGATGGGGCAGCCAACAAGAAGGGAAATGGTATTGGAATGCTCCTTGTCGATCCCAAGGACGAGCACACTCCCATAGCCATCAAGCTGAATTTTGAATCAACCAACAATGCAGCAGAATACGAAGCCTGTGCAGCAGGTCTGGAAGCCGCCCTCGAGTGCAACATCTCAGAACTGGATGTATACGGAGACTCAGCATTGATCATCAATCAAGTGTCCAACAAATGGAAGACGGTAGATTCTGGCCTCCAGAAGTACCACGCGTACATGGAGGAGCTCATTGCTTAGTTCAAGGACATCTCTTTTCACTATTTGCCAAGAGACAGGAACCGCTTCACAGACGCCCTGGCAACCCTCGCCTCTCTTATCGAAATTCCCGATGGGAAATCAGTAAAACCCTCAGAATAGGCAGACGGGAAACACCCGCCTATTGTTGTGAGATCGAAATAAAAAAAGAAACGATTGACGAACCCTAGTACAATCAAATATACCAGTACCTCCAAAGCGGAGAAGCTTCCTTCACAAATGAAGATGGAAAATACAAAGAAGGGATCAAAGCCAAAAACATGATGGCATTAAAATGCCTGGCATCCCATTTCGTCATTCTGGGGGGTATGTTGTACAAGAAGCGCCACCAAGGGCCACTCCTTCGGTGTGTAAACAAAGAAAAAGCCAGCGAGCTAATGAACGAAGTTCACAACGGAACCTGCGGTCCGCACATGAATGCCCGAGCATTGACACAGATCATTCTCCGTATGGGATACTATTGGATATCGATGGAACTGACTGCATCCAGTTCGTTCGAAGCTGCGACAAATGTCAACGGTTCTCCAACCTCAATCACATCCCTCCTCATGAACTCTATTGCATGACTACGCCATGGCCTTTCGCCACATGGGGAATCGACGTCATCTGCAAGATCACTCCACCAGGGAGCAATTGTCACGAGTTCATTCTAGTCGCAGTCGAATACTTCACCAAATGGGTAGAAGCCAGATCGTACAAGGTACTGAATTCTAAGAAGGTGGTCGAGTTCATCAAAGAGAACATCATGTGCCGATACGGAGTGCCCAACGAGATCATATCCGACAATGGGACCCACTTTGAAGGAGATTGTGACCAACTGCTGACCGAATTCAGAGTCACACGTCACAAGTCTTCTCCTTACAGACCACAAACCAATGGTACAGTAGAGGAAGCAAACACGACTCTCGCCATGATAATCAGAAAGATGACCACCAGAGGTCGGGACTGGCCCGAAAAGCTACATCTAGCCCTCTGGGGATACATAACATCAGTCAGAACCGCCACAGGGGAGACTCCGTTCGCGCTTACCTACAAAATGGAAGTAATGTTACCCGTGGAATTGGAAATTCCATCCCTCGGAGTCCTCTTGGAAAACGGGATCAATAAAGTCGAATGGCTACAGAGTCGTCACGACGAACTTGCTCTACTCGACGAGCGCAGATTGAAAGCCATGGAACACACTCGAGCCTACCAGAGCAGAATGGCCCGAGCATTTGATAAGAAAGTCAAGATCCGAGACATCAGAGAAGGCGACTTGGTGCGAAAGGAAAAGCCTCCTACGCAGACCAATCCCCTTGGAAAGTGGGAGCCTACCTGGATAGGACCGTTCGTGGTACAAAGAATCTTCTCCGGAGGAGCCATGAAGTTAGCAGACTTGGACGGGAACCCTTTCGTTAACCCCGTGAACGGAAGCAAGCTCCGCAGATACTTCGTTTGAGGAAGAGCACGAGTCAACTCTCCTTCCCCATACACCACCCCTTAGTAAAATTAATGTGCTAAAAGAGTAATACCCAACTAGATATATTCCCGCTAATGGTCCAGGTAAAAAACAGGGTCGCACTTTTTTTTTTTTTTGTCTTTGTTTTTCTCAAATTCACCTAAAGTGTCGAACCCTTAGTCCAATTGTAAAAGGGGAACGTAGGCAGCCATCATTGGTTCGGTCTCAAAAAACAAAAAAAAATAATACAATAAGCATCAATTGCTTGTGTTTCGAAAAACTCTTTTCAATTAACCTACAAATTCATTACGGTTAAAACAATCTTTGATGAGTTCAAGCACGGTCAACTCTTGACTCGCTACACGCTAGGAAAACTACAATAAAACATTAATCAGTTAATGTGTCTGCAATGACAATGGGTGGATACTCTGGACAGCAAGGTCAACCTAGTTTCCCGTACTTGGTCCTTCATCCTTCTTCCCCTTCCCTTTCCCACGACGAGTGTTCTTCACCTTCACAGGGAATATTCCGGTAGTCCTTCTACCTGGCTCAGGGACCCTTCCCGACGCCTCCGTCAAGCCTGCAGCTGTCAACACAACCCTTTCCCTAGCTCTGTCTCGAGCTGCCTCGCTTCGAGCCATCATGACCGTGCTTTGATTGGCCTCCCGATCAGCATTGGCCTCATAGTCAGCCATGTAGTTCCCAGTCTGATTCCGAGGGTTAGCCCCCGCTTCGGTCCTCCTCAAGGTCGAGCTGTCAAGGTAATCAGCACCCAACAGCTCACTCCGTCTTCACAAGATATCCATCTGTGTCTCCCCTATACTCTTCGTACCAGTTCAGATACTGCGTCGACAGAACAGTGCCCCCTCTCCGGTGAAAGAGAACCCTGGCAGGAAAGGACGTGTATTGCCACCACCGTGTGAGCAGCAATAGCGTCGAAGGATCTTCCATCAGCAGAGATCCCACCTCGAAGGTAGCAGCATGAACTAAACCCGTCAATGGCACCTGCTCCAGCCCGTACTGTCGCAAAACCAACGATGGAATGTAGAAAGACGTCTGAGACAGCCCCGACACTCTGACAACCAATAGACCCTCCTGAGTGGTCCGACAAGTCTGTAACTTCCAGTGGGGAACCCACCATCGCAAGTGATGCGTGCGGAGTCTGGCCATCCAGAGCTCCAGCTCAGCCTGATCGCCCCCTATCACCAGAGGACGTCGAGAAAAGGACCAAGCGTCACAAGACATTGGCACCTCGGGCATCATCTGCAGTCTCTCTCTCAACCACATGGTAAGCATAGCGGGACTCCCTCCCCACATGTATCGGCTGCCGGTCGCCATCCGACCTATGCCCAGGAACGTCTCGCCCAAGACCAAAGGCACGATGTCTCCCCCGCTCCGGCACTGCCTCACAAGGTCCAGTACACTGTGATGGCACACACCCAGAGACGTGAATGTGAATAGAGTAGCAATCGCGCACAGAGCAAACGCGTCCCACGCAAAGATGCTCCCCTCAGCTCCGACAAATCTATCGGGCAGTCCCGAAATGTCGACATAATCAGTCTTCAATATCAGCATCCCGTATGCTTCTCCAGCCGAGATACCAAGCAGAGACACTAGCTTCTCAACAGTGGCCACGCCACCAGCATACGGAAGAACTAGATGTTCCGTCTCAGGTCCTCCCAGAATGGCCCGGTAATCTTCGAACGTAGGAGTGATTTCGTTGTACAAAAAGTTGTACACATTCCTCCGTACGTCCCAGAAGCGAGCCGCTGCTCTCAAAAGATCCCAATCTGGCATGAGCTCCTTCAAAGCCCAAACAGATTTCATCCCGTAACAGCCTTCGAAAAACCCTTTGTTCTGCCTCGTGTGGTTCCGTACCCACGACTGAAAATTCTCCAAGTATCGCTCTTGCATTCGAGACGATAGCTTAGGAAAGGAAGCCATGAAAGAAAGTGAAGAAAGCCTTAGAAATTTGAAAGAAGTTCAGCCAACTGATCAAAGCAATGCGCAGTTTCTTACGAATTGCAAAGCTGAAACTGCAATTTAAAAGACTCTAGAAATTCATTCTCAGTCCGGCCGGACTCCCTCTGCAGTTGACTTGGTCAACTCTGCAGCCAGCTGCTCCTAAATTGGAAGCAATTCCAAACAAGGCCCAGTTCATCCTTTATGAATCTGCGTGCTACCCATGGTTTCATTCAACCAAAGCCAACACCTCTTCCGCCCCGGGCTCGTGCAACAGTGCAATTAATTAATAATCAGTGCATAGAGGCATAAATTTTGACCCGTTCAATTTTTTATGCATGTTTCATATTATTTATTTTTGATTAACCTACTTGCATATTTGCCGAAAATAAAAGAAGGTGATCACAGAATAGATGCGCGAAGTACAGGTTCCGCCCCAAGGGCGCCTTTTCAAATACAGTTCAAGTCAAATCGTTCCGGACAATACATACATTTTGTCTAAAAGAAAGCAATAAAAGAGGACTACTCCGAGTCCTGCTCGTTATCCGAGCACTCGACGCACTGCTCCGCAGCTGCCGGATCCGTCGAAAACAGATAATCTCCGAATTCCTCCAGGTGGGAATACGCGAAAGGCCTCCTCTGCGCCTGTGAACTCGAAGACTCACCCCTCTTGTGCCCCGAGTGGGAAGGAAGATGAGCTCTAAACCCAGCCGTTCTCCCGCGAACTGGCCAAATCCCTGCGCAAAGTCCTCTCCACCAGTCGTGGGAGCAGACGAACCTCTCGGTCTAGACGACCTCGGCTCACGAACATCCACGCTCCTCCTGGAACTGCATCTCAGGAATGCCACGAGCCTCCTAGTGTAGTTGGCCCACCCGTCCAACTGTCTCATAGCCTCGTTGTACGTGAAGCCAGATACCTGCAAACCAGGAAAGTCATCAGAAGACAAGCAGAAAGTACAGATGCAACATTTGCAGAATGCTACTATCAAATGCAGAAATCAAAAGTGCTCACCGAAGCGTTAGGGTCCGCCCTGTACCGTGGTCTCGGCTCATCCGGGATCGGGATCACCAGTCGTCTGCGCGAACCATCCAGCCCCTCGTACGCCAACCTAGCGCGTGGGATCGGGAGATCTCGGGGATATCCAGGACCCTCGCCCTCCCTGTGCTGCACCTGCGGGCTCCTCAGCCTCATCCTCAAGAAAGTGTCATAGTCGGCTCCCGCTATGACGTACTCGGTGTAGAACACACCCTGTCTATACCTCTCCAACTCCTCCATCGGCATCGACGAAGGATGCTGCATGTGCAGAGGCGGATCCACCGGCACCATCGGAAGGGACCCCGGGCCATGCTGACGGGTCACCCTCTCCCCCAGATACATCGCGTCGCAGTGAAGTCCCACCAGGAGCTTCCGCCGCCGCGTAACCTCGCTAGCAACCTGAACCACGCCCATGTGGAACCGACTCCACCAGGTCAGCTGGATCCGCTCGGAGAACTCCCGACTCAAGGCCAGAGATACCTCCTCGTACGACAGTCGAGTACCCACCCTCGACGAGACCGCCTTCTTCGCCCTCTTCTATCAAACCAGCATGGCGGGGAACAGGGGTCGATACGCCTCCCTAATGTCCCACTGCTGCGGACTGAACACCTCATAGCACCAGACCTGCCAAGCAAATGGAAAGTTATGTCAGCTACAGAGCAGATACATACGAGTACATAAAAGAGACAAGGAAGAGAAAAAGACGTGAACTTACATCCAGAGCAAGCGAGAAACAGCTCAAGGAACTCTCCTCTCCCCGCGAGAATCTGTTCAGGGAATGGTAGAGCTCGGCCAGTCCAGCCTCCCCCCATGCGAACCCCCTCATGGCATCCAGATCTGTCAGCGACCAGAGCAGAGGGAACTGACAGGATGTGTCAGAAGTCGGGAACAGAGTCGCTGACAACGCGAACCATAGAAACCCTCGAGCCAGGTGCTCCGCGGTCATCCTCAGAGACCCATCCAAACAATCAGCAATACCCGTCTGCGGATGCCTCTCCATCGGCCTGTACCGAATACCTAAGACCCTGGCATCGGTAATATCAAAACCCAGCAGCTCCGACAACTGCCCCGGGGTATAACCATCCACCCACACCAGCGCGTTGCCATAGGTCGGCAACCCAGTGATAGCAGCAAAGTCAGTGGGAGTCACCGTCGCCTCCCCCCACCTGAAATGAAAAGTGTGGGTCGTATCCCACCAGTACTCGCTCAGAGCTACGTACATGGACCTCGCCCTCTGCGTCGCGGCTATCGCAGCCACCGCACCGATAAATCCAGCCAACCCGGAGTCGATCACCAGCTGCCGTGGACTCCTCTCTCCCTCCCGAGCCTCATCCAGGATTACCTCCCACAGCGCTCGCACTGCCTCGAAGGCTCCCCGACTTTTCTGGTTGCGAACATCAACCGTCCCTCGCCCCTGCAGGTGAACAAAGCAAGGATACGTTAAGCACAGAAGCAACGTCAACAGAATGCACGAACGCATGTCAAAAAGGATGCAATGCAGATACAGTTCTCATTCATTTCCTGAAATATTTCCATCCCATCGAAAACTCCGTCAAATCCGGGACTTTCAAAGCATTTCGAAAACTCCGTCGAATCCGGAAACTTTCAAAACCCTTCGAAAACTCCGTCGAATCCGGGACTTTCAAAACCCTTCGAAAACTCCGTCGAATTCGGAACTTTCAAATTCTTTCGAACATTTCGAAAATTTAATCCATCCCGAATTAAAGCTACTTTAATTTTGGAAAATGCATCTAGACATGGAATTTTGCAACCAAAATTTTTATGTCATCTACCCATAGTGTCAATTGAACTACATCCTAATCAATTTCGACAAAAGTTCATAGCAAAGTCAAAAGCCCCAATCCGGGCACCAAAATCCCTAACTCATTCCTAGTCAAATTTCTAACATTTAAAGAATGCACATTCTTAAAATTAATGGAATTTGAGGGAAGCTTACTTGTCTCTCGATCCCTCCTTTGGAGTTGTGTTTCTCCCTAGCCGGGTAGAACTCCGCCGGATTCAATGGATGAATATTGGTTCGAATGGTCCGAACCAACCGCGTTCTTTCGTCATCGGTCATTCCATGACGAGCCATTGGTTCCCAATCACCTTCCATGTTGAATTTCTCTCACAAATTTGAGCAAACCTCACAATTTGGGATGAATTTTCTCTCCTCCTTTCTCTCCTCCTCGTCGGAAACAATGAAAGAAAATGGCCATTTCTCTTCTGCCTCAGCGCTGATAACAACCTAGTCAAACTCAGTCCTAGTCCGGCCGGACTCTTGCTGCACCAGAATGATTCCTTGCCACTTTGGCCCCTCAGCTTTTCACAGTTTCAATTTTACCCCTTTTGGCCCCCAAAAGTGTAAAATTTCCCCCCAGTTAGACATTTCTAACACCCCATCCCCCGAGGATCAATTCTCAGTTAGTTTTCACTAACGCTCGTCTCCAGACGTTAAATTCCCAGTTAGTTCTCATTAACGCCCGTCTCCAGACGTTAAATTCAATCCTCAGTTGACGTTTGACATTCAAACGCTCAATCATGTCTCCGGACATTCAAGTCACATTTCCGTCTCCAGACGTTAAATTCAATCCTCAGTTGACGTTTGACATTCAAACGCTCAATCATGTCTACGGACATTCCAGTTACGATTTCGTCTCCTGACGTCAAAATTTCTATTGGTTTTCACCATCGTTCACTTTCCCGGCCGCCAGTCGTAAGCCCGATCGTCCCACTGCAGCAGCCATCAAGGTAAGCCCGCACAACAATCCCTCTTCGACCATCAAGGTAAGCCCAAACGCTCATCCCCAGTAGGATTCTAAGGAAGAAACGTAGATCCTTCTGAGTTGTTAATAACGCCAGTTTAACACAACCGTTCCCATCATTGCCACCCTATCCCCAGCAAGTTAAACCTGGCCGTCATCGTAAGCCCGGCACCCAAGGCACGAACGCCTTCGTCTCAGGATAAACGTATCCTCGTCAACTCCGGTTTGAGGCGCCACACGCCCTCGCATGATCCAGCAACTCCAGTTTGAGGCGTCACACGCCCTCGTATGATCCAGCAACTCCGGTTTGAGGCGCCACACGCCCTCGCATGATTGAGCAACTCCGGTTTGAAGCACCACACGCCCTCGTATGATTCAGCAACTCCGGTTTGAGGCGCCACACGCCCTGGTCAGTATCAGCAACTCCAGTTTGAGGCGCCACATGCCCTTGTAAGCTCCAGCCGCTCCGGTTTGAGGCGCCACACGCCCTCGAAGGTTTCAGAAGTCTCAGGTTCAGAAGCCTCACAATAGTCTCCATTCAGGTACAGGTACCTTGCTATGGTCTCCATTCAGGTTTAGACGCCTCCCAACAGTCTCGCTCAGGTCAAGGTCCCCACGTGCGGCCCTTGCACCTATGAACTACGATCGGCTTGATTCCCTCTCGGGATACGTAGGAATCCTTTCGCTAAGGGTCCAGCCAGCTGACCGCCCAGGTCTCTTTCAAAGTAAGGCATCCCGATTTGGATCCTTATCTTTTTTCAACGACCCCACCTCCTTCGGAAGAGACGTCGCTGAGGGGCTAACTGTAAGTACCCAAATTCGGATCGTCAAAATTCGTTAGAAGTTAACCGGAATCCGTTAACTGGCCCTCTCCAGGTTAATCGGAACCCGTTAGGTTCCCCGTTGCCAAGTCAATGAGACGTCCCGGGACTGCCCCGAGCATCCCGACGTCCAAGAGTACTTAGCACACGTCGTCACACGTAAAAGTACGGCTTTCCCTGAAAAACGCACTTTCCGGCACTTTCCGGGGGCGTTTCAAAAATTTTCCGAACTGTTATTTAAAAAATGGACAAAACCGGGACCCGGGAACGAACTCCCACACAACCTGTGAGTCGTGGGACACGTGGCAAGCATGCCACCTCCCTCTAGTCACCTTTCAATCAGAAATCAAGGCCAAATGACCAAAATAACCCCGGTATGCAGTCTAAGTCCGGTCGGACTCCTTTGCAGACTCTCAGAAATTGCCAGCAAGTCCCTCAAATTTCCAAAGTTTCACAAAACCCCCTGGATTTCAAGCTAAGTCCGGCCGGACTCATGCTGAAATTTCACCTATAAATAGAGAGGTTGTCAAAGCCATTTAGAACAACAAATTTACTCCCCAAAATCACCATTGCCACGGACCAAACCAAATCCTCCCTCTCCCGAGCTCCCGTTTTGTCTCGATTTGTGTGAAAACTCCGCGTTTCAACCAAACACGATCCAAAACACCTCAAAACACCGTTCCAAACCACTTTCCGTATCCCGTATACACCCCCGAGCCAAAGGAGTCGACCCTAGCCATAGGTATAACTCCCTCTCTCTAATCTCTCGTTCCGTCTCGGTTTACGCGCCAGTCGCTACAACCGTTTCGGACGAACATCGTTGAAATGTAGATGCCTCCGTCTAACAGGGTCCGATACGTTTTAGCCCCTAGATCCTCTTCTCTTCCCGTAAGAGAAGTAATATCGGGTTAAAACGGCATTTCGGCCCCGTTCCGTTTAAATTTCTGTCATTTACCATTTCGGATCGATCGATCCGTCGATCGTCATTTACTTTTCTGTCATTTACAATTCCGGACCGTTTGATCCATCGAACGTCATTTACATTTCATGCAACTTTACAATTCTGAGTCATTTGGCTCGTCGATCGTCATTTACAACTCCGAGCCGTTTTGGCTCGTCGATCGTCATTTACAACTCCGGATCGTTTGATTCCGTTGATAACGCACTTTAAATACTGTCATTTACAAAGTTCAACCTGTTTGGATCGTGATAGTATTTACTTTTCAAAGTCCGAGTCGTAACCCGATTCGTTGATTGCATGTCATTTAATACGCTTTTTCCCGTAAAAATCGTTAACAATGTAATGCCCGGTTCAAAACCGGAGTTCAACCTTCGAACTCTCTTTCAAAATGCGCGAAATGACGTTTAGCATCCAAACGCTCATCTTCAAACTAAAAGCCGACTTTTGACATTCAAAATCATTTAATACGTTTTTCCCGTAAAATCGTTAACAATGTAATTCCCGGTTCAAAACCGGAGTTCAACCTTCGAACTCGCTTTCAAAACGCGCGAAATGACGTTTGTCATCCAAACGCTAATCTTAAAATTAAAAGCCGACTTTTGACTTTCAAAATCATTTAATACGTTTTTCCCGTAAAATCGTTAACAATGTAATTCCCGGTTCAAAACCAGAGTTCGACCTTCGAACTCTCTTTCAAAACGCGCAAAATGGCGTTTGGCATCCAAACGCTCATCTTCAAACTCAAAATCCGACGTTTGTCATTCGAACGCTCGCCTTTTCAAACAAGATCACCTAATCAACGTTTGACATTCAAACCAAGATTAAGCTTGTCATTCAAGCCCCCATTACAAAATGCAAACACACACACACACGCACACGTTTTCGAGAAAGGTAGAAAGACTCGTCATACGAGGCGTTTCGGGTGATCTCGTAATACTCTTCCCGAAACGTAACATGACCTCCGAACCTAACAATCTTTGGTACTCAAAATAGCTTTTTACTCGTTTTTGCTACCAATAAAAATGACCCCCCGTTTTCAAAGCCTTTTCCTAAGTTTTTGCTACCAATAAAAACGACACCATTTTCACAAAAGGTGTTTTTCAACGTTTGGGGTCAAAATACAAAAATCGCGTGGCAACTCCTCTTCTTTCCCAAAAAGCGAGATCTCAGATACCAACCCTCTGTGAAAGACAACCGCGTTTCGCGTTCGCGCGAAATCCCGGTTAATTTCAGGGGCCCTCGCCATGAGTCTTCGTCTCCTTTCCAGAAGATTTTGCATCAGCTATAGTATTTCTTGGCTCAACAGAAAGGACTTGCGGCCTTGTCTCCTTAAGAGCTGAGAATCCTGATCGAAACCCTAATCCTTTTCTCAAGGGGAGGTGGTTCACATACTCATCATTCTGAGGTTCATTGGAAGATGTATCCATTTTCTTGCTGCTTACTGGAGAAGAAATTGGAGTTTCAGATGAGCTCAGAGTTTTCGAAAAACTCATCTTTTTCGATAGATCGTCCCGATTTTCCACCCTTCTAGGGCGACGAACCGGTTCAACCTCCCTGTCTCTTTCGCCCCTACGATTTCGATTCGCACGAACGTTGTGACCTTGTTGAAAAGCCACAAACGCAGCAATCTGTGTTGTCAACGCGGCAATAGCGGTGGTTAAGCCATTGATATCTGCCTTTGTTGCTCGATCCCTCATAATGAATTAGCGATAAAAGACAGGTTAAGCATGCTCTGATACCAACTGACGCAGCACGGAAGCAATAGATTCGTGATTAGCACACTAATCACAAGAGTTCTCAAGCGAAGAACCCTAGGAACACAATAAACTGAAATCCATCAGAAATTAACTGGAATCCACCAGAAAATAAAGAGAAAACTCTTCAAATTATCATTCAAAAACTAATTTTCGGATTACACCACTAGGCCTATTTTATAGTGTCCATAAAACTTGAAAAATAATTCTAAACCTTCTAGAATTGTTCCTAACCTATATGGTAACTAAATAGGACTCAAAAACTAGTAAATCTCCTCAAAATCTACTCTAAAATCATTTTTAATCAACCTATTAAAATTAATGACGAAAATAAAAATTAAAATATAAACTAAAACAAATTAAGTCCTAAGATAGTAATTAAAATACAAAAATAATTGATATATTTGACTTCGTCAAATATCCTTCCTTGGTGCTAGGGGTGGACATGGTTCAGTTTGGTTCGGTTTGGAAGGAATTTGGAGACCAAACCGCTAGTACTCGGTTTGGGAAAATCCCAAACCAAACTGAACCATAGAAAATTTCATACCAAACCAAACCAAACCACCTCGGTTTGGTTCGGTTCGGTCTCAAACCACGGTTTCATAAACGGTTCAAACCGTGGTCCGAACTGCGGTCTAGACCGCTATCCGAACTACAAACCTGTCCAACTAAAAGCGTTGCTCTTTACATATTTTTTTATCAAACTAGCAATAATATATATTAAACATAAAACACAAATACTACTATCCAAATAGGAATGAGTTTAAGTAAACTGAAAGTTCATTGTTCTAACAAGTACAACTAAAGAAACCATCTCAAAACAAATTACAAGACATTGTCTAAACCGCGGTTCGGTCTGAATCGGTTTGGTTCAGTTTTGAGGTTTCAGACTGCGAGCTGAACCGAACCACACGGTTTATTAAATTTTCAAACCAAGCTAAACCATTTATAAAAAAAACCAAACCAAACTGCGTGGTTTGGTTCGGTTCGGTCTCAAACCGCGGTTTGAACCGAACCATGTCCACCCCTACTTGGTGCAGATTCCTTCCTCGGTTCCTCCTACATCAAATAGCCTATGGAGCGGACGCTCCCACCCCCTTGGAGCGGACGCTCCACTATGCCAAAAACCAAGCAGTTGAAAAAACCTCATATGCACGGCCGAATGAGAAACTAAGCATGGGCGTGCCATCACCATACTATTTTTTTTTTAGGCTCCGTTTGTTTAGCGTAAAACATTTTTCGGAAAATGATTTTCGGCAAAATATTTTTCGAAAAATGAAAATATTTTTCGAAAAATAAGATAAAAATGAAGTTTACCCCATTTTCTAGTGCAAAACAAACACCAAATAATGAGAAAAATGTTTTCCAAAAAATATTTTCTCCCAGACAAACGGAGGCTTAATCATACTATTATTGAACCCTATGATTCTATGAATCGTGATTCTAACAGAAAAAAGGAGATAAGTTGAACTGACGTGTCTCCATACTATGGCTTATTGTTAATGTTATCAACGATTAATAAAGCGACAAATTTTTATTTTCTTCATACCTTAACTTTATGCTTGTTGTCCAATTTCTTATTTTATCTATTCTATTATATGTTATGAAACGTTTAGGAGGAAACACAGAAATTTTAAGCGGGGTTTTTATTAGAATAATGAGAGTTAGACGAAGTCAATTAAAATATGAAAGAGAAAAATTGAATTGAATGACTCAATTGATTATGATGCTAGGAATACATATTTATAAGATTACAATGAGGAGGTAATCTCATAAAAGCAGAAGGATTCTAATCTAATACAAAGATTGTGTTTCCTAATCTAATACAAGGTTGTGTTTTCTAATCTAATATATAACAATATATACTTGAATATAATATAATGATATTATATTATATTCCTAATATGCCCCCGCAAGATGGAAATTCTTTGATAAGTCCAATCTTGGAGAGTGATGAGATGAACCGGGTTTGATGACGCGATTGAAGATGAATGTGTTCCCGAGCATGTATGTTATTTCTGATGAGATGTGGTTCCTTGCATCTGAGGTGGTGATAGGTTGGTGCATGACTACGTCGGAGGCGATGGGGTTGTGGAGAGGGGTTTTCGTTTTTGACGAGGGGGTTTTGAAGTAGGGGAAATTGGTTTCGGCTAGGCCGAGGGGGTTTTGAAGTAGGGGTTATGCACGTGAAGTCACCTTGTACAAGTAGGGATTTTACCCCTCACGTGTGAGACAAGCACGTGGAGTCACCTTGTAAAAGTAGTGTTTCACCCCTCATTTATCGGTCAAAGGGTTTTTGAGCCGAGGGGATAGTATAACAAAAAAAAAATTGGGTTTCGATCAAAAGGGGGTTTTTGAGTCGAAGGGGTTGAATAACAAGATAAAAAATTTAGGGTTTCGGTCAAAAGGGTTTTTGAGCCGAAGGGGTTGAATTACAAAAAGGTTTAGGGATTCGGTCAAAAGGGGTTTTGAGCTAAGGGAGTTGAATAAAAACAATGTTTAGGGGTTATGCACGTGGAGTCACCTTGTACAAGTAGGGGTTTTACCCCTCACGTGTGAGACGAGCACGTGGAGTCACCTTGTACAAGTAGGGGTTTCACCCCTTACGTGTGGGTTTGGGTTTTCACATTGAAATATGGTGAGACAAGACAATTTTGGCAATTTCCCAATAAGAAGGGTAGGGTTATGGGGAATCAAGGTGGCAGAGAAGTTTTTATATGGATCTTAATGCTCTGATACCATATTAGAATAATGAGAGTTAGACGAAGTCAATCAAAACATGAACGTAAAATCTAAAACGCATTTCTCCGTACTATATGGAGAAACGGGTTTTTTAATATCCAGAAATCTTCAAAATGAATATCCAGAAACCTTCAAAATGTTTCTGGATATTCATTTGATGATTTCTGGATATACATTTGAAGGTTTTTTGATATCCAGAAACCTTCAATAAGCAATTTCTGAATATGCACCTAACACATTTCTGGATATGCATTCACATACTTATGGATATGCACCTAACACATTTCTGGATTGCCAGTTTAAAGTTTCTGGATATTCATTTTGAAGGTTTCTGGATACTCATTTTGAATGTTTCTGGATATTCATTTGATGGTTTCTGGATATACATTTGAAGGTTTCTGGATACTCATTTTATAGTTTCTGGACATGGTCAATTGTGTGTTTCTGGATATTCAATTTGATAGTTCTGGATATTAAAAAACACCTTTCTTCATAACTTATGGAGAAACGCGTTTCTCCGGAGACCTACTCAAACATGAAAGAGAGGAATTGAATTGAAAGACTCAATTGATTATGATGCTAGGGATACATATTTATAGAATTACAATGAGGAGGTAATCTCCTAGAAGGAGAATGATTCTAATCTAATACAAAGATTGTGCTTCCTAATCTAATACAAGGTTGTGTTTCGTAATCTAATACTCCCTCCGTCCCATTTCAAGCTTCACTTTTTGCCAAAATGGATTTCCCGTTAAAAGCTTCACCTTTTCTAAAATGGCAAAGAATCTTTACTATTTCACCCACTAATTCTCTCCTATTTCACTATAATACTCACAACACTTTTCAAATTTACTATTTTCTCTACTCATTCTCTCTCATATTTTACTTTTACACTCACAATATTTTTTTCACTTATCTTTTTCCTTAATTTGCGTGCGTGACCAAAAGTGTGAAGCATGAAGTGAAATGGAGAGAGTATATAACAATATACTCCCTCCGTCCCACCTCACTTAAGAAAACTTTCCATTTTGGGCGTCCCACTTCACTTAAGAATTCCCAAAATGGAAACCTTAAATCACTATTCTCTCCACTCATTCTCTCTCCTACATTATTTTAATACTCACAACACCATTATAATTACTATTCCCTCCACTCATTCTCTCTCCTATTTAATTTTTCACACTCACAACACTTTTTCCACTCATTCTCTTTCCTAATACTATAATAATATTCCTTAATTCCCGTGCCATTTCAAAATTTTCTAAATGGGCTGGGACGGAGGGAGTATATTTAAATATAATATAATATAATTATATTATATTCCTAATAGTTTCTTGTAACATTTCCTCTATTATAAATAGTTCTACCACCCATTATTCCCAATCCACATTATTTGGCACCCAAAATACAAACCATCTTTCATTTCTTTGGCATTGTGAAAATGTATTTGAATCTCCCACTACCAAGCGTACTACTCCCTTTAGTCCCTATATACATTATAACCAAACACATCCTTGCCAAAGTTCAAAATCTTCCACCAAGCATATTCCCAAAAATACCCATATTTGGCCACCTTCACATGTTAAAGAGCCCTCTCTATAAGGCTCTAGCTAAAATCTCTGCTCGTTTTGGGCCAATCCTCCTACTCCAATTTGGCGCCCGCCGTGTGTTTCTTGTTTCCTCTCCGTCACTGGCGGAGGAATGCCTTACCAAAAACGACATCGCTTTTGCAAACCGCCCGCAATTGCTTGCCGGAAAACATCTAGGTTATAACCATACCACCCTTGCTTATACAAACTACGGTGATCATTGGAAGAACCTCCGCCGGATAGCCACCCAAGAACTCTTCTCATCACATAGGCTCCAAACCCTACAATACATTCGCATTGAGGAGGCTCGGCTTTTCGTTCGTAAAATATGTATGGAGCCCACGGAGACGGTGGAGATGAAGTCTTTGTTTTTTGAGTTGGTTTTGAATATAATGATGAGAATGATTGCCGGAAAGAGGTATTATGGTGAGAACGTGGTAGAGGCGGATGTAGAGGAGGCACTGCGGTTTAAGGAGATCATTAAAGAGTCATTCATAATTGGGGAGACCACGAATATCGGTGATTATTTACCGTGGCGTGGGGCAAAGGAATTGGAGAAAAAGTTGAAAGCCTTGCAGGAAAGAAGAGACAATTTCATGCAGGGATTGCTCGAGGGCGAAAAAGAGAAAATGGCGAAAGGGTTTGACATTAAAGACAAGACAAAAAAGAAGACAACGTTGATTGAAGGCTTGTTGATTATGCAAAAAACCCAGCCTGAGTACTACACAGACGAAATTATCAAGGGTTTAATGCTGGTAAGATATCTATATCTATATATCTAGAGAAACATATACTCCCTCCGCCCCAGAAAATGGTTCACCATTTTTGGCCCGACATGCAAATTAAGAAAATACTCCCTCCGTCCCATTAATAACTTCACCTTTTTGCCATTTTGGGTGTCCCATTTAAAGCTTTACCTTTTCCTTTTTTGGCAAAGAATCTTTCTTATTCCTCATTTCATTCTCTCTCTATTTATTATTATTGCACTCATGACTTTTCAAATTTACTATTTCCTCCACTCATTCTCTCTCCTATTTTACTATTACACTCACACATTTTCTTCACCCTTAATTTACGTGCCGGAATCAAAATGGTGAACTAAATATTGGGACGGAGGAAGTATGTGGGAAGAAAAAATGTTGTGAGTGTAATTTGAAAATAGGAGAGAGAATTAGTGGAGGAAATAGTAAATTTAAAAAGTGTTGTGAGTGTAATAGTGAATTAGGAGAGAGAATGAGCAGAGGAAATAGTGAGTGGGTATAATAGAATATTAATAAAAAAATTTCATTTTAGAAAAAGGTGAAGCTTCAAACAGGACGCCATTTTGGGTAAAAGGTGAAGCATTTTCGGGGTCGGAGGAAGTATACAACACAATATATAGTAAAAGTTCATAATGCAATTTTGCTAGTTCTCTAAACTTTTAAATGATGACAAGAATGCAAGACTCTTTTCTATATTCTTGCCTTATTTCTTTTGACGGATTTGGGGCCTGTGAGTTGAATCTCACACAAGTCGAAGTCTAGATTGTTTGAACATTTCATTGAGGATAGAATCGTATTTTGACTCCACTTTCAACAACACGGGCAACTCATTTGTAAAAGATTTGATCTAAAATATTTGAACAATCCGTCTTCTACCAAGTCGAATTGCATATGCCTCAATTCCTTATTCTAACCGGTTAATTTGTGCACTTACAGGTGCTATTGGTAGCGGGTACTGATACTACAGTTGCGACAATGGAGTGGGCATTGTCTAATCTCCTCAACAATCCAGAATGTCTAAAGAAGGCACGAGATGAGATTGACTTAGTTGTGGGAAAAGATAGACTCATTGAAGAATCGGACGTAGCTAAACTACCTTACTTCCAATGCATCATAAATGAAACGTTACGCATGTTCCCACCCGGTCCTTTGCTACCTCATGAGTCATCAACGGACTGTATTGTAGGAGGGCATAAAGTCCCGGGAGGCACAATGCTAATCGTGAACGTGTGGGCCATACATAACGATCCTGAGGTATGGGAGAATCCAAGAGTGTTTAAACCAGAACGTTTTGAAGGAGTAGAATTGTCCAAAGAAAAATTTAAGCTATTGCCTTTTGGGTACGGAAGGAGGAGTTGTCCCGGAGAAAACTTGGCTATGCGTACGGTTTGGTTGGGATTGGGATCGCTTATTCAGTGCTTTGAATGGGAAAGGCCGGGAAAGGAGCTTATTGATCTTACTGAAGGGGTTGGCCTTACCGTACCTAAGGCTATACCCTTGGTTGCAAAATGTCAGCCTCGTCCAATAATGATGAAGCTTTTATCGATATGAAACATTTGTGTTGTAAAATTAAGTTCAAGCAAATTAAGGTATTATGTACTATATGGCTTGAAGTTTTCATGTAAAATAAACTAAGTTTCCAATAAATTGTATTTGCAAAATTTTATTTTAGCTTTTATACTTCTTGGAGACCTGTAAGTATTGTGTTAAGTAGTTTTTGCTGTCTGTTTTAAGTTCTGGTTTCACCAACTACATTTTTCTTAGCTCTTTTTTTTTTTTTTTTTTTCTTAGCTCACCTTATATATTGTTGCAAATAATTAAAAGTAAACCTAGCTCAACACCTTCTCTCTCTCTCTCTCTCTCTCTCTCTCTCTCTCTATATATATATATATATATATATATATATGTATATATATGTATGTATATATATGTGTGTGTGTCGTAATAAATATGGCAGCAAAAATTCCATGCAATATTACGCATGAGCTCATGTTCCAATCATATAACCCTGTCTTTCGACAAAAACATATTCGATCTGCAAGTGGATATGACAAAAGGTGGAATTATTGTTAAATCGTTTACTGTAATAAAATAAGCTTCTGATTGATTGTAGAATTGATATTCTCTTTAATGTATGAAGACAAATGTTTAATTGTGGACGTTATTTTGTGAAGCAATTTCGATGTAGACCGGAGAAACATAAGCTAATGTATTTAAATTATGGATAATGTTATTAAGGGTATGTAGATTTTGGTTTTACAAAAATTGAAATTTTTGTTATCTTCATTTATTTTTAAAAATGGATATTGACAAAACAAAATACAAAAACAAATTAGGTCACTTATTTGAAACAAAAGAAGCATGTAATTTAGTTTTAATATGTAATGATAAGGCCGCCTTTCTATTATTTATTTTATTTTGTTGGTGTGTTGTCAATTTTTTTATATTATCATTCTTGAACATTATGCTTGCATTCCATTTACTTATTCTATCCTTTCAGTTTTTTAGGCAATTGGGATGCTTAAAAAACAGACTTGAAAACTCAAAAGATTGTCCCTTTTCTGCTCTTTAAACTTTTGATAATAACTTAACTCAATGATTAGTATTATAAATATATTTCAACATTGTCTTTTATGTTCCTTAAGATATAGTTTTGCATGTCACGATCATCGCCCATGCATCCGTGCTCTAATACATCCCCGCCCCAAGATGATTGTTTCAACTGAATCGGGGGGTCTCGCACGTTTAAATATAAAAGAATTGTAGCTAGGATTTATCAAATTCGCATAAAAGAAATCAAAGGGTGAATGACGAAAATATACAATGTAATTTCACATTTTTTACAATCAATGTAATGGACTAGCCGGTGACATTTTAATATTGTGTACTTTATCATTTAGTTACATGTAATGCAGTGTACTATTTTACACCCTAACGACGTTAAAAAAGTTATTAAAATAATGTCAACATGGCATCCTAGTAAGAATGCCCGGTATATACTCCATCCGTCTCATTCAATTTACATTAATATTTGCGCCAAAGTTACTTAAGTTGACAAAAATGCTCTTTCGAATAAAACAGAGGGTGTAGACGTATACACGAAAGAAGAGTCATGTGCAAGATAAGGAAACATACTATACATATAGAATTATTATGGGGTTAGGAAAGAATAACATATCTGAAATAGGTTCCTAAATTATGAGTTTTATATTCATCTGTTAGGTATTTTCTAAACTTTTTATATGCAAAATTCTTGAATTTGTTGATATTTGATATGTGTTTTTGTGTTTTGTGAAAGACAGTGTTAAACAGGTGAAAAGTGAAAAATATAGACCATTTATGGCGAAATTTGGAACTCGAGGGACTTTGAACGAAAATTACTGAAGTCAAAGGTGCAGAAGTGCAGAATCTGAAGCTGAGTGACCAATCTGCAGTTGTTCAAAAGTTAAAAAGCTGCTGTGAGAAGTTTTAAAGCTGATGGGCTTTTCTGAAATATATGAAACATGGTGGGCTAAACTGGATCTGTTAAAATGCCAGGGACTTTATGAGAAATTAGAACTCCAATATTGCAAGGAACATATCCAAGCCATGCACAGACCTTGCACTACTAGAAACAGGCCTTTTACCGACGGAAATTTTCGTCGGTAAATCCGCCTTTCCGTCGGCAAATGGTTATTACCGACGGAATGAGTCCGTCGGGTTCCGTCGGAAATAATTGGTTGGTAATACCGATGGACCAGTTTCGCCGGTATTTCCGGCGGATTGTCCGCCGGAAAATCTAAAATTCCGCCGGAAATCGTCCGTCGAAAATGAGCAACGCCGGCCGGTTAATCGGAGCAATAGCCGGAGTTTACCGATGGAAATATCCGTCGGTAAATATTAAAAAAATAAATAAATAAAACCCATTACCGACGGTTATAACCGTCGGTAAACATAAAATTTACCGTCGGATATACCCGTCGGAAATCTAAACCGAATCCGACGGATATATCCGTCGGTAATGAGTTTTATTATTTAATTTTTATTATTTTTCCGACGGATATTTCCGCCAGAAATTAGAATTATTTATTTTTTTTAATTACTTTACCGACGGAAATATCCGTCGGTAATCCGCCAATTTTAAAAAAAATTCTATTTTATTATTAATCCACCGTAAACATGTCAAACCTGTTTAAACAAATCCCAACATAAAATAAACACAAACAACATACAAACCTCAAACATAGAAACATCAAATAAACTCAAAGCTGTATCAAACAACCTAAAGCGAAAGGGAAAAGGGGAAAGGGGAAAGGGAAAGGGGAAAAGGGAAAGGGGAAAGGGAAAGGGAAAAGGGGAAAGGGAAATTGTTTCGCTTGGGGAAAAGGGAAGGGAAAGGGAAAGGGAAACAAAATATATTTGTTTACATTACATGCCAGCCAAATAAAATGAATGTCAATCAACCACGACCCCGACCACGAGCGCTGCCGCTACCGCTACCATCGCCACTACCACCGCCTCTTCGCCTAAGGTATTGATCGACTGACTCATCAGAAGCGTTACCGCTATTACGTGGCCGCGCCGTGGCTGTGATTGCAAATTCATGGTAGCCAAGTATTGTTGCACGCGCTGGTCAAGCTGTTGAGCCAATATACTAGCCACCTGGACCTCCACCTAAGTCTGCATCTGGGTCTGCACCCGGGCCTCCACTCGGGCCTCCACCCGGGCCTCCACCTGGCTCTGGATCTGCTCCACTCGCCTCTCAACCTCTCTGTTGACCCGATCATCAAACGCTTCTTGATCCACATGATGACTGCCGCCGGAGGAAGAAGATGAAAAGTATTGCGTAGTAGGGCTGCGGAATGGCATGTTAAAATACCCCGCACCATGTCCTCCGAATCTAGGCAAGCGATCTCCCTTCGGTTGCTTGCCTGAGAGGACAATGGCCGCCCAAAGCTTTTCACGAAAGGCGGGCCGCTCGGTGCTCTCAGGAGCCAAACTTCCTTCTTCAATAGCCTCCTCACGAGCCCGCCTCTCATACTCTTCCTGAAAAAAAAAAATACATTATACACTATGGTAGAAAATAATATTTCTTTGACTAAATAATTTATTATTTACTAATAGAAAATATATAATTTACTAATAGAAAATACTATTAACACTTACAAAAAGGGTCTGGTAATAAGGATTGACCCATTGTGGCCCTGAGCCATCAGCAACCTCCGTAGTATGAGTAGCCAGAAATACAGCAGCAGCATCAGCCTCATCATCTCCATGTTTCTTAATCTTAACATATAAAAGAATTAAAACTTTAAAAAGCTGGAGAATAATAACAATATATGAATCAAATAAAGTATTGTTTAATTTATAAATGGATAATAAATGAAGTTTACCATTCTGGACCAAGTCTCGCTGGAGTTAATTGATCCTCCAGTACTGTGCACACTCCCCTGCCCCTCTTGTGAGTTCCTATTCTTCTTTGCAATTTCTGAACTTTTTTGAAATTTCTCACTGTTCCAATAGGCTTCCCACTTCTCCCACGCACTAGCGGAGAAATTAGCTGGAGGCAAACCATCAATTAGCCACTTTCCTCTCATGTCGTACACTTTTCCAGCGTACCGCTTAGCAACCAATTTCTTGAAAGCCGCCTCGATTTGAACGTCGGTAAACCCAGGGCAGGAATATACGTGCTACAAAAATAGTAAAAGTAGTTAAATAAACAAGGGAATAGTCTACAAACTTTACAAAGGAAAGAGAATTAAGTAATTTTACCCGAAACTGGCTATACCAGATAGCGTACACCTCTTTTGATATTGACTTCGGGGTGGGATAAAATTCCTCAAAATTATACCCGCTGAACAAATCCCCAAACCATCTAGCGGGATCTCGACAACCACCATGTATAAACCTATAAGATATTAATTGAAAAACAATATATCAATATATATACAAATAAAAAGACAATAATAAAATGTAAACATTATATATATGACATTTACAATTAAATAATACTTACTGGCCACTGGGAGAGATAGATATTTCCATTTTTCCATCCTCATTAATAATTGCGTCCAAGTTAACCCGTCCGGATGGTTCACTCACTGGAGCACTAGAGCTTACATTACCTCGACCCGACATATCTAAACTAGTATATTATTATTATTATTATTATTTATTACTATTATTATTATTATTATTATTTTATTATTATTTATTTTATTTATTTATTTATTTTGTTTTTTTTATTTTTTATTTTTTTTTTTTTTTTTTATTTTTTATTTCATTTATTATTATATTTTTTATTATTATTATTATTATTATTATTTATTATTATTATTATTTTATTTTATTTTTTATTTATTTTGTTTTTTTATTTTTATTTTTTATTTATTTTATTTACTTTTTATTTCATTTTTTAGACATTCACTCACCGTCCCAATATGAATATCCAAAACCTTTTAAAATTTGCTCTCCAAGAGTAAATTTGGATCTTTGGACATTCATTTTGGGACTGAGGGGGTGTAATATTTAAGAAAAAAAGTAAGTGTATATGAATACATGAGCGTACGAGTTGAGCCTATTTAATTTCCAATATTGGGTAGATGTCCGTTTTTATTCTTGATCGGTAATTTTTAAAAAAATGGAACGGAGGTAGTACCATATAAAAATAAATAAATATTAGCAAAAAAAAAGAAGTAGAGATAATAAGAGATTTTCATAATTCTAGCTTCACACCAATTGCCTATTAGCAAGACAAAGGGTCAGAGGAAATGTTGCAAAAATAACTCAATCCAAGCCTACCAAACTCTTACATAAACCAACAATCTAGACCATATTCAAACCTTTTGACACCTAAAAATGCAAATGAAACAACCAGCACATAGAAAAAGACTACATAATTAAACCCACATAGACAGTTAATTATTTTACTAATAAAGTTACCAAATATACTTTCTTAATTATTTTCAACAATTATACATACACAGTTAATTATTTTTTTTCAAAATTAGGCATACTTTCAAAATTAAACCCACACACACCATGGCTGCTGCCACACACACCATGGCTGCTGCCACTCACACACACACACACGGCTGCACACACTCACACTCACACGCAGAACACACACACTCACAAAGACACACCAAATAGTCAAGCTCATATATTCAAAAAACCAAATACAACCAAAGCATATATATCATAATTTATAGATAAATAAATTTAGATTGAAACATTATATTCGGCATTTTAAATCGCTTGGTATCATAATTACACATTCACAAAGACATTCTAACATCATTTTCTTATCACTGCAATTTATTTAACTTTCGTAATCAATACTTGAGAAAGAGAAATCCAGTGAGAGAGAGAGAGAGAAAGAGAGCTTACCGGCGACGGAGACAACGACGGCGAACGGCGGGCTCGGCGGCAACGGGAGAGAGGGCGACTGCGAGAGAGAGAGAGAGAAAGCGAGTGAGAGAGAAAGCGAGTGAGAGAGAGAAAGGGATTGAGAGAGAGAAAGAGAGCTTACCGGCCGGCGACGGAGACGGCAACGGCAACGGCGAACGGCGGAAATGGCGGAGACGGCGTTTGTTCTTAAATTACTGATGAGAGAGAGAGAAAGTGAGAGGGAGAAATCGAGTGAGAGAGGAATTAAGGGATTGAGAGAAACTTACCGAAGACGGCGACGGCAACGGCGAGGCCTAGGGTTCTTCGAATTCGCGAACTGAGAGAGAGAGAGGAGGAGTCGTAAAATGAAAAAAATGGGATTTTCTCATTATATATAGGGCGTCATTACCGACGAACTTGACCGTCGGTAATACCGACGGACAATGACCGCCGGTATTACCGACGGACTACCGGCGGAAATATTTCAAATACCGACGGAATAAACGAAATTTAAAAAAAAAAACCCGGTAAAATGAAAATAAATTCCGTCGGTATTCGTTTGTTTTCCGTCGGTAAATGTCCGTCGGTAAATGCCCTGTTTCTAGTAGTGTTGCAGACTTCTGTTTTGACTTATTTTGTATTCCTATTTTTTTGCTGGGGACTTCCTACTCCAAGGATAAAAAGGAGGGATTAATTTTGGTTTAGGAGAGACTTTTTATTACGTATTATTTGGTATTGAAGATTTTAGGGTTCATCAAATTATGATGATCTAGCCTTCTTTTTCTGTGGATTGGAGGTAACGAGTATCAAATATTTATGCTTGATTATATTTTATAGTTCAATTTATTGTTGGTTTATCAAAAGCTTATCGTTCTTCATCTTCTTTAATTGCAATAGTCGTTATTGATATTGTGATTGGGTTTTTGATTTGGGGTATAAAATAATTGCATGTAAGTGGGTTTTTTATACTATTTGCCAACATTTTGATAATTAAACCTAACGGAGGGTCATTTAGTTGGTATCCTAGGTTTAGATTCATTGTTCTTATGATCTTAATGTGTCTCTTAATTGTTGTGTGGACATTATAGAAAATACAACATTAGGGGATAATTAGAATCTTTACGGATCTATATAATTGTGAACGAATCTCAACAAGAATTGGTATCATTAATCATACAAGTATAAGTAGGAGATACGAGTGAACCCAATCCATAGATTCTTCTCATATCTGAATTTCGTAAGAATTGTCTGCATTTGTTCTCTGCTTTAATTAATTTAGTTTAAAATCATAAATCAAATCATTTCGTTACTTTAAATTGCTATTTCTCCAATCTAGTCCTTTGTGGTTCGACACCCTGCTATCGCATATATTACACCGGTAACTTGTGCACTTGCAAGGATAAATTAAACAGATCAAGTTTTTGGCGCCCTTGCCGGGGGCTTAATTTAGAGAAATAGTAGTTTATGCTTGGTCGTCGTTCATTGAAACCTATCTTAGTTCCTTTGAACGACCACATAGACAAGATAGAACTGAGACTTCTACCACCGAGGTAGAGGATCCAGAAATTGAGATGGAGGAAAATGGAGAAAATCCCTAGACCAAAACCATGCAAGAATATGCCCGTCCCAAGATTGATGGGGTTATTTCTTGCATTGCATTGCCTTGCCAGCCGTGGCAAGGAGGTATGAAATAAAGAACACATATTTTAACATGCTTCCTAGCTTTCACGGGATGGCTAAGGAAGATGCATTGAATTTTGTGAGAGAGTATCTTAATATCACAGAGTGTCTCCCACTCGAGGATTTAAATAATGATCAACTTAGATTAAGATGCTTTCAATTATGTCTGAAAGATGCAGCTAAAACCTGGTTAATGTCTTTAGCGCCAGGTAGTATAACAACATGGGATCAGATGCAAAACTCTTTCTTGAATAAATATTATCCCCGTGCTACTTTGTCTGAGATGAGGAAAAAGATCATAGGTTTTACTCAAGAACCAGGTGAGGCATTTCACAAATCGTGGGAAAGATTTAAAATGTTACTTATGCAATGCCCTCACCATGAGTTTGACCTACACCTGCTAAATCAAGCCTTTTATGACGGGCTATCTCAAATCAACCAAGCCATGGTTGATAATGCAGCAGGTGGATCTGTAGGAGTTAAGACTCCCGAGGAAACAAAAGAACTATTCGAAATGTTGGGGACAAATTCCCAGTAAAAGGGTACTAGGGGTAATGTGCGAGGAGTATATGAATTGAGTCAAAATAATGACGTGTCTAGACATTTAGCTAACTTAACTAAGCAAGTTGTTAACCACACATATTACTCAAAATAACGTTAGTGTTGTTCATGATGCATGGTATAATTGTGGTTCATTCTTTTATTTATTTCTATTTGGTTGGAAAAGGGGTTATGCCCTTCTTTTTCGCAACTACTCTAGATCATGGATCAGTGGGCTCCGTCACTACGTCTATAAGCCCCTCGTATTCCACCTGTATTTCGACCTCCCAGGGTGGACAGCCCAGGGCGAGGGTCCTATAGGGCACGCGGATCCCACCGACCGAGAGAGAAGAACGCTCCTAACGGGTCTAGCGGGTCATAAGAACTTTTAACGCACGAGCGATGCAGATTATAGTCAAGGCAATGCCGGGAAAGTCTCGTCTTTCAGCCTTAACGGAATTTCGGCAGAGTTTCGCTTGCGCGATTGACGTTTTGACTTTTCGACAATGTCCGAGAAGATAATAAGCATGGGTCGGGCGGTAAACGCCGGATGACACAGTGTCACATTGAACTTCGCTGCATATGCTGTGCGTGAGTCAAAGTCGAAGTCAATGCCGGGTCAAGATCTTGCCAATTTTTCCTTGTCGGAATTTCGGCAGAGCTCCGCTTGCGCGAAAGATCTTTGGATTTTTGGCACGGACTTGGTCTCGACTCTTACGCATTCCGTGCGGGTCAAGGTCAAAGTCAATGCCGGAGTCAAAATTCTACCAATTTTTCCTTGTCGGAATTTCGGCAGAGCTCCGCTTGCGCGAAAGATCTTGACTTCCGTTATGGACTAAGGTTTGACCTTTACGGGGATATGCAACTGGGCTATATGACACGGACTAGACCAAAAACCAACCAAAAGTCACGGTTTTTTGAAACGTGTGACACTGACTGTGCATTGGTCGACATTGGCTGCCATGGGGAGTTTGGGGTGATTCCGTGCGCGCCCGGGAGCATCGTAAGGCTGTCTGTGACTGCATCTGAACAATCACCCCGGTTTTGAAGGACGTGCGTGCAAAGTGTACAGGATATATAAGGTGCGCGTAGTGTGCGGTCTCCTAAAAAATGTTCCTTTTTGAGTTAAAACAGAGATTTTCAGAAATGTGTTTTAAAAGGAATGATTTTTCGGGACGGGGGAAAAATGCAACAGTTAAGGCACGTAAATTTTCTGGAGCCTGGTCAGCTTTGGAACTGAATAGCCCCAAGCTGCCTTAGCTGCCAGATTAACCTCAAATTTGTCCTGGTGGAATTGCCAATGAGGCCGCCCGGCTGGAATCCGAAGCGGATTAAGCCGTACGGCTGCATTGCTTAATTTTCCAAGTTCCAATCCTTTTCAGTTTCAGGTTGCTCCCCAAACATTTTAGGCACCTTTCAGCTTCAGAAGGCTTCCTGTTCAGTATATAGAGCATGCACAATTCCCAAGAACCAAGATGCAATGCAAGGCGAAGAAAGAAAAAGCAAGCACGGCAAATGGAATCCGCGACGGGAGGCTAACCCGCTCAAAGGAAAAAAAGCTTTCTTTTTATATTTTTTTTTCGAAAAGAGATACCGGTACGTGGATTTGTTAAACCATAACTTATCCCCGGCTCATTTTAGGAGGCGTTAAAGGGAAACTTAAGGGTTTCCACCTATATACCGGGTATCGTTTTTTTTATTTTTAAAATGAAAGCTTTCTCCTTTGGTTTCTCCCCAGCGGAGTCGCCAAACTGTGAATGTGGGGGCCCAAATATTTTTTTGTGTTTTATTTGGATTCACTTGAGTTTGAAAACATCCGGTTTAATTTGAAAAAAACGGAGTCGCCACGCCATTTTGATTTCCTCAAAACTTTGAAAAAAAGGAATTAGGGTCCAGAGGTTAAGTTACCCCTTGTGAAGAATGTTTGGCGTTCACCCAAGGTGCCTTGCCGAAGCAAGTCTCCCAAGATCCCATTTTTCGTGCTTGCTTGTGTGCTTTCTTGTGTGCATGTGTTGAAAAGAGGGGGGAATGTTCCAAGTTGTCTTCCGGACGTATAAACCATTTAGTTGGTTATCGCTCGGGATTCCTTGGATTTTTATGTGTTCGGGACTTTGATCCCGTCCTCATCTTGTACTTGTGATCATCACTATTTGACCTTGGGTCATGTGTGATCGAGAGAAGGACTCTCTCTTATGGTCCAAGAGTGAGGTTCTTTAGAAAGGAATATCCTTAGCCCATCAATCCTACACCTTGAGACGATTGAGCTTGTGTAGGGACTATTATGCTCGTCTCAAGTGATAATCGGAGATATAGGGTTCAAGGCTTATTCATTTCTAAAGGGATTATGGCACCTTTAATGGAAGAAACGACGTAAAGATGGGATCTTTACATCAGTCCGTTCCAAGGATGCATCAAATACCAAAGGGGACTAGGGGAAGGGTATAAAGATTGGATCTTTATGCTCTTCCTATGCTTTTTCGTGCCTTAGGAAGGTCACTAAGAAATCCTAGGAAAGAGAGATCCAATCATGAGAGACATGAAGGATGCATTCTAAACTAAAAATGACATTTTTAATGAAAAAGATGACATTTTGGGTGCAAAGGATGCTATTTGGATGTAAAGAAATGATTTTTAATGCAAAGGATGCAACTTTATATGAAAAAATGATGTTATTTTGAGAGCAAAGGATGATATTTGATGTAAAGAAATGATTTTTAATGCAAAGGATGCAACTTTATGTGTAAAGATGTTATTTTGAGAGCAAAGGATGCTACTTTTCACATCACCATGTGAGAGATCCACCCTAGAACAAGCCTTTTTTGAGGTCTTATTTGTTCATCCTTGGGTGGGATCCTCCATGGATCCTATGTGATAGGGGAATAGGGGTAAGATGATTTACATGTTTAAAGAAAGGATCTTTAATGACAATAGCAAATACCAAACAAGTATATAATGATATGGAGAGCAATGAGCAATATATCACATAAATACAAGGTATATTTCAAGAAAAAGGGGAGGAGAGGTTACCAATGGTGGTGTCCCTCTTTCTCCTTGAAGTTTGCCTAGGGAAGGACCAACTTTGGAAGGCTTTGAAGAGGAGGGAGGTGGTTTTTTGATACTCTCAGCTCACTGGAATCTCGTGGTGGTATTTTGGCAGAGTGATGTTACTGAAAATCCCCCCTAAAATGAGTAGAGGAGGTCTCTATTTATAGGCACTCTGGCAACAGCTAATGAAGCCGTGCGGCTTGGAGTTCTTGCCTAATGCAGCCGTGCGGCATTATCCCTTATGACTCAGCATATTTCTAGAATCATACAATGTGGCCTTCTAGAAGGGTATTTCCACCGAAAGAATACGTGGAATTTTAATTCCTAGTAATTCCTTCGCCCTTAGGAAGGTTCGGAAAAGTTCCCGAATTGCCCCTGAACTTTAGGAAAGTCTGGGGAATTGCAGGGAAACTTAACCGGAAGGCATGAGCCAGATTTGGGTACTTACAGAAGCCCCTCGGCAACGTCACTTGCAGGGCAAGTGGGGTTGTCGATAGAAAAGGATCCGATCTGGAGAATGCCGAGACGGATTGGGTGACCAAAGTGGTCGAGTGGTTGAACCTTTGGAAGGCTACCTACGTATCCCAAGTGGGAATCTAGCCATAATCATAGTTCGGAATCCACTGGGGAAAAGGGGTGTCATATGTGACGAATTGGCTGAACCTAAAGTAAGCTACCTACGTATCCTGGAGGAATCAAGCCAGGTCGTAGTTCAGAATAAGATCCGCTGGGGAATAGCGAAGAGAAACTGGTCTCTTGCTGGAGAGATAGAAGGGAAAGTGACCTGGGAGGTCAAGTGACCGATCCTACATGGGGATATGCTAGATGAAGGAAGTGACCGATGTGGTCAGATATCTAGACCTCTATGAGGGGCTACTTCACCACTGAGGAGTGACGAAGGAACAGGGTGACCGATGTGGTTGGATGGCTGGACCTTTATAAAAGGCTCATGCACCAATGAGGAGTGATGAATGAAAAGGGTGACCAATGTGGTCGGATGGCTGGACCTTTATGAAAGGCTACCTACGTATCCCGGAGGAATCAAGCCTTGGTCGTAGTTCAAGTCTCACTAGATAGTTAGGAACAATGTCTAGGATCCTTGAGGTTTTGCCGATTCATGGAGGAGTCACCTGATTGACAATTAATGGAGGTTGTCACCTGATTGACAATTAATGGAGGTTGTCACCTGATTGAGAATTAATGGAGGTTGTCACCTGATTTGACAATTAATGGAGGTTGTCACCTGATTAAACTAAAGCTTACGTCACTATCGATGAGATAGAGGCAGCTTAAGTTTGGAGAACTTGAGCGTACTTCTCGATCTGTGATGGAGGTAACTTAAGTTTGGAGAACTTGAGCGTACTTCTCAATCTGTGATAGAGGTAGCTAAAGTTTGGAGAACTTGAGCGTACTTCTCAATCTGTGATAGAGGTAGCTTAAGTTTGGAGAACTTGAGCGTACTTCTCGATCTATGATAGAGGTAGCTTAAGTTTGGAGAACTTAAGCATACTTCTCAATCTTTGATAGAGGTAGCTAAAGTTTGGAGAACTTGAGCGTACTTCTCAATCTGTGATAGAGGTAGCTAAAGTTTGGAAAACTTGAGCGTACTTCTCAATCTGTGATATAGAGGTAGCTTAAGTTTGGAGAACTTGAACGTACTTCACCATCTGTGAGATAGAGGTAGCTAAAGTTTGGAAAACTTGAGCGTACTTCTCAATCTGTGATAGAGGTAGCTAAAGTTTAAAGAACTTAACCGCACTTCTCAATCTGTGATGGAGGTAGCTTAAGTTTGGAGAACTTGAGCGTACTTCTCAATCTGTGATAGAGGTAGCTAAAGTTTGGAGGACTTGAGCGTACTTCTCAATCTGTGATAGAGGTAGCTAAAGTTTGGAAAACTTGAGCGTACTTCTCAATCTGTGATAGAGGTAGCTAAAGTTTGAAGAACTTGAGCGCACTTCTCAATCTGTGATAGAGGTAGCTAAAGTTTGGAGAACTTGAGCGTACTTCTCAATCTGTGATAGAGGTAGCTTAAGTTTTTGACAATTCGGAGGATGTCACCTAGCGTTATTCCGTTATAACGGAAGTAACAGAGGCGACTCGGGAGGAAAGTTAATTCTTCTTAGAGATAACGAATATATTTGGGAAACAGTGTTACTCTAGTTAAGAAATAACGGGAGTTATATGCCCAAGTGGAAAGTCCAGGGGCAAAGATGTAATTTCTGCTCAGAGCAAATGAGGCCTCCCGGCAAGAGATGGAGGAAAAAGAAGCCACCCGGCTTCAATCATGATTTCACCAGATTGTTTAAACAGATTTGAAAACGGGCAAAGCGCTATTTGTTGTGGCTTCCGCCGAGGAGAGTAGAGAGAGAAATTTCTAAATTTCTTCGATTCCCTACCTTCTATTGCTCGAAATGGATCAAGAGGGTAACATTGTACCCCGACAAGCGCAAAGAGTCTTGTCACAAGCCGCGAGAATAAGGTGGAGGGAGTTGGTTAGAACCGAGCGAAAATACGATTTCAATACGCCTCCTTCCAAGTTTTATCCGGGCAAAAGGGAGCACAAGTCCATGAAACCTCAATCTATTGGGGTAAGCATTCTTGATTTTCTTGATTTTGACAATTTTGATTGAATTTGGATTGATTTAGGGTTTGACCCGAATTTTAGGAATTCTTTGAATTTTCCTAGGATTTTTGTTGATGATTTTGGAATTTTGATGATTAACCTATGAGGCTAAGAGAATAAATGAACATGCATGTGCAATTTATTTGAAAAATAATGAGAATGACCCATTTTTTGAAAATAAAGTAAGAAAAATAATGTCTAAAATGCGACGGAGTTCTTGCATGTGCTAGAACTAGGTCAACTTCTGATCATGGATGAGAAAACGGGATTTTGGACGATGAAAAGGATTCATGCATGCCATTTTTTGAAAAATTAATGCTTATGTGCAAAGAACTTTGAAAATCAGAATTTTGTGCTTAGGAGAGCAATGTGCTTGACACGATGTGTTTCAAATGATGAAAGACACGTTTTCTAGGCAAAGGATGCTAGAAATCTTTTATGAATGCTTTTCTTTGAAAATATGTGCACTTTTGAATATATGCATGCTTTTGAAATGAGATGAAGGACTGACACATTTTTTGTTGTGCTTTCCTACAAGAGAGTAAATCGAGGGGACCTTCTGAGGTGGCGGTGAAGCTATGGGATAGGATGCCCAACTTTGAGAAGAATGGGGTGAACCCCAAGCAGCTAGTGAGGGCTACCGGCCTGGATTTGTTCGTTGAGGCTATTGGCAGAGGTATTCACATAACCTCCAAGAGCAAGGGCTTGACCCAGGCCCTTTCGGAGTTCCGGTGGGACACCACCCACAGCTTTCATCTCAGCTGGGGAGAGCTTACGGTGACCCCGGCCGACTTCACTGCTATTACTGGCCTGCAGTTCACCGGGAGGCCTGTGACTTGGAGGGACCATATCACGGCTGAGGAGTTCAGAGCTCTGGTTGGGTTTGACCTTAGTCCTAAGGGGCTTGGGATGGAGACTAGGAATGTGGAGGTGGCAGTCCTGAACTGCATGCAGGGATTTGCCGCCAATGAGGTGACTGCCCACCAGCTTGTGAGGGCTTTTCTGTGGTTGATGTTGTCAGTCACCATCTTTGCTAATTCTGGGACTTTGGCTATGCTGTGCCTTCTGGACTCCTTGGAGGATGTGGACGAGATTGGGACGGTCTCTTGGGGTGAGGCCGGATTGGCTGAGCTTTATTTCTCTCTGGACTTGTACAGCCGAAACAAGGCTGCTTCTATGGACTGCTTCTCCTTTGCTCTTGAGGTATTCTCACCTTCTTTCCTTTCTCTTTTCCTTTCTGTCCTTGAGACTTTTTATAAGAGAAATGACCCTTTTATGTTTTGAACATGCAGGTCTGGTTTTGCGAGGTGATCGGGTTCTTTCCCTGGAACCAACAGAGCGATCCTACCATCTTCCCTGCCATGATTCGCTGGAGGGGCGAGGCTAGGAACAAGTTCACCGGGAAAACCCGGATCACCTTTGATTACAATATGGTGAGGCCCATCCTTAATAAGGATGGTGATGATGGGGTGGACTTTTATCCTTGGGGAAGGTACCCGGAGGTGCTGCTAGGGGATGCCGTGGAGGCGACTAGACAGAGGAGGTGGTTGACGGGCCTGACATGTGATGTCATTTATCTGGGGGACCGTTTTTCCAGGCAGCATGGCCATGTCCCTCCATTGGATGCTATCACTCCTCACGATCCTCCAGCACGGATGCTGCAGCCCAGGGACTGGTCGGCGGATGATATTGCTAGGTATCAGGCAGGCGTGGCGGCTGAGGAGTACTTTGACTTGGCTACCCCGTATGCTACCTTTGTGGAGCAACGGCTGAGGACGCCACAGAAGCTAGTGAAGCTGGCTATTGCCCAGGGGTACGGGGAAGCTGAGCCTACTGATCCGCCGATGCCTCCTGCTCACCTTTCTTATGTGGTCAACGGGGTACCGAGGAGGTTTATGATACATGTCCCCGACACGAGGGAGCCCCAGTATACTCTGCCGCCTGACAGCACTGTGAGTACACTTTAGGGTCTCTTCCCTTTTTCGGATTTCTTTGCTTTCTGCAATTCTGAGATTTTTCTGAGATTTTCTGAGTTTTCCTTCTCTTCTTCTCAGGTTCCAGCTCGTACTTATGACGGCTTGGTCAGGCAGAACAGGGGCTGGAAGGATGTGTGTCGGTCCCTCGTGAAGAAGCTGGCTTGCGCTTCAAAGGCTGCAGTGAACGTGCAGGAGTCCGTGTGCAAAAGAAGGTACGTCGGGAGCATGGCATCCACCTCATCGGCTTCAGAGTATTCTTCTAGTCCCATGCCTCGGGGACAGGGACCTAACACCGGCATCCTAGAGCAGCTAGCCGAGTGCGAGCATGTGAATGTCCATCTTTCTGATGTGAGTGACAGCGAGGATGTGATGAGGGACCCTAGCTTCTACGAGCTGAGTAGCGACGACGAGGAGTCAGAGGCCTAGGAAGGTCCTTAGGATCAATCTAGTAGGAAGGAAACAAACAATGAACAGTTTTATGCACATTTTGTTTATTTTTTGCTTTATTTGGGCGCCGATGGGGCGAAAACAATGTATTACTATTTTATTTGCTTTTCTATTTTATGCTTTATAAATTCGCATATTACTTGAGCCTCGGGGCTGCTTTTTTGCTTGGAAATGAGGCTGAAACTGGGCCAAAATGACTTGTAATGGTATATAACTGCTTGGATGATCTTTGGATGTGTTTTGGGACAGGTTTCATTGAGAAAGTGGGGTGAGAACTCCACTTGGGCAGCAACTTTGGTTTCTGCAGATGGCAAATGAGGCCGTCCGGCCTAGAACTGAGGGTAAATGAAGCCGTGCGGCTAACAGTTCTGTCTGGACTGGTTTTTTTTTTTTTCAAAATAAAATCGAGGCTTGGCCATTTCATTTCATTTTCACCCCAGACACGTCCCAATTGATCCCAGAGCATATTTCTGACCAAAAGACATCAACTTTGATCACCTTGCAATGGAAAGACCCGCTAGACTGCAAAAGGGGAAAAGAGACCGTTTTCTGTCCGATCTTCAATCTTGGGTGAGACATAACTTTCAATCTCACAAGGGGCTGTTCGATACTACCTTCAAGATCAAATCTTTATGGCATTTGAAGGATCTCCCGCCTGATTGGGACCTTTTGAGAGCAGCAGCAGAGTTTTGGGATGTCCGGAGACATGTTTACTGCTTTTCCTACAATGAGATTGTTCCAACCTTTGAAGACTTCCGAGCATTGATTGGGGGTCCAGAAATTGAGGCAATTTCGACACCTTTGACCGGGGACTTGCCGGTAGCGGTAAAGTTGGCATCTTTTCTGCAAATTTCTCTGAAAGAAGCCGAGGGGATGATGATAGCTCCGGACAGGATTGACCTTTCCGATATCTCGTGCAGGTTTGGTTTTCCGGATACGTTGACGACCACTGTGGCTATGGATGCCTTTATTCTTTGTGTGTTCTCGTCTCTGTTCACGGCCGAGTTTGTGGGGATTTGTCATGGTGGCCTCTTGGACATGGTTAGGGATTGCAGGGCTGGGAAGGACATTGTCCCACTGGTTTTGGGTGAGACCCTTCACGACATTGATAGGATGGCTAGGGGAGACCATTTCATGAGGTCTGGGAGCCCGGCTGTGTTGACTTTATGGCTGCAGGAGAGGCTCGGGGCTTTGCCAGGGGCTTTGTCGACTCAGTGCCCTTGGGTGATTTCTCGGAGGGTGCGCACCGGGCGGCGGGATCGGGGTATTTGAATCGATGATGGCTAGGTTATCCACTTCGGATATTCTTGGTGGGTACCTCACTGGAGGTTGCGGACCGGAGGATATTTCAGGAGTCCTATGTGGTGAGGGTTCCAGGGTTTTCTTGGTCATCCTTCTACGTACCCTGCTTGGTATCCAGGCAGTTCGGGGCCTTACAGGAGCCGTTGGGCGATTGGGAGGACATCCGTACCATGGAGGTGGTGCCTTTAGACATGAGGGCTCCAGCCAGCTTCTCATTCTTCTCGAGGGCCTGGACGTATACTGCTTTCCCACCCAGGTCTATTCTCAAGAGCCGGAAGAGTACCATTTTGACCACGGCCTATTTGGACTGGTATGAGAGGGAGATGGGGGCGACTCAGGTCATTTTGGGAGAGAGACGTCAGGCTTTATTAGGAGCGGACTGTGACTCGAGCAGGACTCTGAGAGAGGCTGAAGCTAAGGCGAGTAGCCATAACCAGTCGGGTGATTTTATTAGGGATATGGAGGCTCGATATGAGAGGCTATCTGAAGTCTCTCCCTTGACTGAGGCTCAGAGGGAGGAAGTACGGACTCGCGCCCGGATTGAGAAGGCACTTATTGACACGGGTTTGGCGGAGGCTCTAGTGAGGATACCCGAGATTGGGATGAGGGAGACTGACATCCTGGACAAGAAGAGAAAGAACACTCGACGGGGTCGAGGTAAAGGGAAAAAGAACAAGGAAGACTCAGTGAATGACGACTGATAGATCTTTTCCTAGGATTCCCTTATTGCCATTTGCAAACACAATAGTTTATTAGGCATTTTATTGTATTTTAGATCTTTGTAGCAGGTTAGCAGAGTCAAGAGTAGACCGTGCTTGAACTCATCAAGAAGTTTTTAACTTGTAATTAACAAAGATATGATCTTGGAAATTAATCAAGACACATTTCATGGAAATTTCAAATGTCTTATTGATTGCTTAGGACGCATTTCATGGAAACTTGATTGCCATTTATTTTTTATTGTTTAGACCGAACCATATATGGCTGCCTACGTTCCCCTTTTACAAGAAAGACTAAGGGGCTCAGGTCTTCGTAGTTCATTCTGGTGAACTATCGGGATTAGGTCTTTTGGCCTCTTTTTTTTTTTTTTTTTTTACGTGCAACCTCGTTTTTTACCTAGACCGCCCCTTTTGGATTTTTCAGCCTAGCTGGGCATTACTCTTTTTGCACTAAGATTTTTTCTTTTTCTTCTTTCTTCTTTTTTTTTTTATGTGCAACCATGTTTTTTGCCTAGACCGCCCTTTTTGGGTTTTTCAGCCTAGCTGGGTATTACTCTTTTTGCACTTAAATTTTTTTATTTTTCCTTTTTTTTTCTTTTTTTTTTTTTATTTTTTTATTTTTTTTTTTTTTTATTCTTTTTTTTTTTTATATTTGCAGACATAGTACCTTCGGAGCTTATCGCCGTTGACTGGGTGGACAAAGAGATTGCCGTCTAGGTCTGCAAGCTTCATGGCTCCTCCCGATAGTATCTTCTGCCCCACATATGGGCCGATCCAAACGGGTTCCCTCTTTCCCAGGGGGTTGTCTTTGGTAGGGGGCTTTACTTTCAGCACTAACTCACCCTCTTTGATGTCCCTGGCCTTGACCTTTTTGTCAAATGCTCTGGCCATTCGCCTCTGGTAGGCTCGGGTGTGTTCCATGGCCTTGAGCCTTCTTTCATCGAGCAAGGCCAACTCATCATGCCGGCTTTGTAGCCACTCTACTTCGTTGACACTGTTTTCCAGGAGGACCCTTAATGACGGGATTTCCAACTCCACTGGCAACACTGCTTCCATCACGTAGGTTAGGGCAAAAGGGGTTTCCCCCGTGGCTGTTCTGACAGACGTTCTGTAGCCCCAGAGTGATAGGTGTAGCTTTTCAGGCCAGTCACGACCACGGGTGGCCATTTTCCAGATGATCCGCTCGAGCGTCTTATTAGCAGCTTCCACGGCTCCATTGGTCTGAGGTCTGTACGGAGATGATTTGTGGCGAGTGACTCTAAACTCTGACAGCAATCTATCATAGTCCCCTTCAAAGTGTGACCCGTTATCAGAAATGATCTCATTGGGCACCCCGTATCTGCACATTATGTTTTCTTTGACAAACTGGGCCACCTTTTTGGAAGTGAGGATCTTGTAGGACTTCGCTTCTACCCACTTTGTGAAGTAGTCGACTGCCACTAACACGAATTCGTGCCCATTGCTTCCTGCCGGGGCTATCTTCCCTATCACGTCAATACCCCAAGTTGCAAACGGCCAAGGAGTCGTCATGCAATACAGGTCATGAGGCGGAAGGTGATTGAGATTGGCAAACCGTTGGCATTTGTCGCACTGTCGGACATGTTGAACGCAGTCTGTCTCCATGGAAATCCAGTAATAACCCATCCTGAGGATTACTTGCATCAGGGCTCTAGCATTCATATGAGGACCGCAGGGACCATTGTGGACCTCAGTCATCAACTCTCTGGCCCTTTCTTGGGTGACACACAGAAGGAGCGGCCCTTGGTACCGTTTCTTATAGAGACCGTCCCCTAGAATGACATAGTGGGAAGCTAACCATTTTAAGGCTTGCAAGCTCTTGGCTTTAATGCCTTCTTTCGGTCTGCCTTATTCATCTCTAAAGGCTGACTCTCCATCTTTGAGGAACTGGTAAATCTGATTGTACCAGGGTTCCTTGATAGGCTTGGGTCCCAGGTCTATTTCGCAACAGAAAGTCGGGGCTTCTCTTCTACCCACTCTGAATGGTTTTATGGCCTTTCCCTCGGGGATCTCTACCAGTGAGGCTAGAGTAGCTAAAGCATCTGCGAATCTGTTCTTATCCCTTGGAAGGTAATGGAAAGTCACTTCTCTGAACTATTCAGTCAACTCTTCAATGTAAGCATAATACTTTTGCAGATTAGGATCTACAGTCCTCCATTTGTTGGAAACCTGATTGATGATCAGGGCTGAGTCTCCATAGACCTCGAGCTCCTTGACATTCCTCTCTAAGGAAGCTTCTAAACCAGCAATGCAGGCTTCATACTTGGCAACATTGTTTGTGGCAGGGAAGTTCAAATTGATGGCCATTGGCGTGTGCTCATCTTTCGGGTTGACCAGTAGCATTCCTATGCCATTTTCTCTTTTGTTAGCAGCCCCGTCAAAGAAAAGTTGCCATCGGCTTTCAGGCTCGACTACAAAGATCCCTTCATCTGGGAATTGGGGTTCAGACCCGCGGTCCTCATTACTAAGGAAGTTTGCCAGATGGTTTGACAACGCTTGACCCTTGATAGCCATTCTCATCACATAGTTGATGTCATACTCAGCCAAGAAGAAGGACCACTTTGCTAAACGCATCGAGAGGGAAGGCTTGTCGAAGATATACTTGATGGGGTCCATTTTCGAGACCAAATTCATAGGGTGGGCTTGCATGTAGTGCTTCAGTTTACCGACTACCCAGACCAGTCCTGCACAAGTCTTTTCACATGCTGAATAATTGATCTCACTCCCCTATAGCTTCCGGCTGACAAAGTAAATGGCATTCTCTACCCGAGAGTCTTTCTTTTCCTGAGCAAGCATAGCCCCAACTGCCGTATCAGTGACAGTGAGATAGAGCAGAAGAGGTTTCTGTCTATGTGGGGGGCATAGCACCGGAGGATGTACTAAGTACGCTTTGATTTGGTCAAAGGCATCCTGGCATTCCTCGGTCCATTCCGTGTCTACATTCTTCTTCATGAGCTTGAAGATGGGCTCGCATATAGTGGTCAACTGGTTGACAAAGCGGCTGATGTACTGCAGCTTGCCCATAAAGCTTTTGACTTCTGTCTGGGTTCGAGGTGGCCTCATGTCCATAATGGCTTTGATCTTTCGGGGGTCGACTTAGATACCTCACTCTGTGACCATATATCCAAGCACTTTTCCCCTTGTCACTCCGAAGGTGCATTTGGCAGGGTTTAGTCTCATGGAATGTTGTCTTAGCCTCTCAAAGAACTTTCACAGGTCAACAAAATGTTGCCCATCCTCGCCTTTGGAGTGGATTATCATGTCGTCGACGTATACCTCAATCTCCTTGTGGATCATGTCATGAAAAAGTGCGGTTACTGCCCTCTGATAAGTAGCCCCGGCGTTCTTAAGCCCAAATGGCATCACTGTATAGCAGTACGTTCCCCACGGTGTGGTGAAGGCTGTCTTTTCTTGGTCCTCCTCGGCCATCTTGATCTGGTTGTAGCTAGCAAAGCCATCAACGAAGGATTTGACTTCGTAGTTGGCGGTGGCATCCACCAGGATGTCTATGTTTGGCAAGGGATAATCGTCTTTGGGGCTGGCTTTGTTCAGATCCCAGAAATCTACACAAAGAAATAAGCACCTTCCCATTGGCCTTGGTTACAGTCACAATGTTGGATAACCATGTCGGATATTCGATGACTCTCATGAATCCTACCCGCAGTAGCTTCTCAATCTCTTCTTTGACCTGTAGAGACCACTCTGGCTTGATTTTTCTCAGCTTCTGTTTTACTGGCTTAGCATCTGGTGCTAGAGGGATTCTGTGCTCCACTATCAAACTGTCTAGCCCCGGCATATCCTTGTATGACCATGCAAAGATGTCCATGTATTCTCTGAGCAGATTGACCAGTCTGTCCCGTTCAACCCCCTGGAAGAAGTTTCCAATTTGTGTCTCTTTAGGTTCCTCGACAGTACCCAAGTTAACACTTGTCAAAACCTCCTCGGCAGCTTGGGCCCGGTTTTCCTCTTTGTCTGTAACCTCCTTAAAGATTTCTTTAATGTATTGTTCGTTTAGTGTGTTTGCATCTTGTTCAAATGATTCATTATTAATTGTTGTTAAGTTTTGAGTTAATTTATCATTTGTTAAGTTGGCAATAAGGGGATACTCAGAAAGATCTGTCATTTCTGTAAGTGTCCCAATCTGAACCGCCAATGTTCCTTCAGCCTAATTTAACGACTTCCACGTCAAACGGACAGTTAAGGGCATTTTGGTCATTTCCTAAGGCAATTTAAACAAAAAAGGCCTTAAAGAAATATCAAAAATAGGTCAAAAAACCGGATTGGAAGAGTCATTTCCAAGAAATTGACTTACTTTACATTAAATGCAAGCAGCCAAAACTGCTTTCTGCAGAGTCAGGCACGCCTACATTACCATCCGCGCGGACAGGAATGAGGCTCACTCTCATCCGCGTGGACATGTTTGTAACCTAAATTCTGCCTATAAATTAAATCATTCTCTCTCAGTTTAACAGGACAAGAATTCAAACCCTCACTGTTATATTCGAAAAATACCCAGAAAACAGCTTATACACCAAGCAAAAACACAAAATCCCAACACAAATCTTGATCAAATTCAAGCCCCAAACACAAATCCAAGGAAGATAGGGTACAACCATTGGTAAACCCTCCTTCTCCCTACCTTAATCTCCATCATCCATGCATACATCTCACATTTCAAAGATGTAAAGAGCTTATTGTTCATCTCTTGTACTAGATCCAAGAGGATCTCCATGGAGTTCATCTTCATGGATGATTCTCTACAAGGATCTACATTCTCTTAGTTTGTTGTCCTCCTCTTCTTACATTAACTAGTTGTTACTTGGTCTCTTGACCTAAAGTGTGGTCACCTTGGAGTTCATCTCCATGGATGATCACACTAAATGGTCCATATTCTCACTTTCACATTTCTTTTGTGTTAATGGTACTTGTTTGACCTAAAATGTAGTCACCTTGGAATAAATTTCCATGGATGACCATGTTAAAAGGTCTAAATTGTCTTTACTTCCTTAAAAACATTTTTCCAAGCCTAAGATCTTCACCTTGGAACCATTTCCATGGATGAAGATCATTAGGGTTTATAGGTTACAAAAAGGGTGAAGTTGATACATTGAGTTCAAAGATCTCAAGGATGGTTATCTTAATGACCACCTTAGAAATCCACTCTAAAGTTGATACATCCTTAACCTAAAATCAATTTTCATACATTAATCTTTGTTAAATCTCCCCATCCCAAGCAAATGAAATGCTTTCAAGTCCTAATGTACCCTAAGGATGGCTTGGTATAGTAGATCACCACTAATCATGTTTAGTGATCACTAATCAAGGCCTAAGGAAAGTGAGGACAAGCATGGATGCAAATCCCAAAAATGTATTTTAAACACTTTCAGTTGCAAGAACTCCAGTTCTGATTCTGTAACTCCAGTTCACATTCTGGAATTTACAGAATCAGATTGGAAAGCTGCAAAAAAAGAATATTGCTGTCCCATCCGCGCGGATAGGATTGACTCTCGCTCTGGTCCGCGCGGACAAGAATGTAAGGGGACAGACATTTTGTTTTTCAGTCATTTTTCACTCACAGAAGCACACTGTTTTGGTAAATTTTAGTCCAGTCCAGTCAAAACTTTTATTTCCAGAAAACTCCTTTTTGCAAAATACACACACACACACACACAAATGGTTTTAAGTTAGGAAGACTCATTTTACGAGGCATTCCGGATGAACCCTAACGTTCTTTCCGGAGTGTAACGTGACCTCCGAACCCAAATCTCTAATTTTGGGCATTTTTCAAAGTTTTGGCCCTTAAACTAAAAACGACATGGCGACTCCGTTTGATTTTTCAAAAAAAATTGTGGCATCATCACAATTTCATTCAAAGCAAGGGGAAAGATGACATTGGTTACATATTCATAATCCTCAGGCGTGAGGCCTTCGGATGACTCGGAGGACTGGAATTCAAAGATTCCTGACTCAACTGACTCTTGACCCTACTGACTCTGGACCCTACACTACTTATTGACTCGAAGTGTTTGACGCAGATTGGACTGGGGTTTCACTCTCTCTTGCTTTTGCCTTGGGGAGTAGCAGTCTTGTCAGCGTTCTTCTTTTGGCTGTGCATCTGATGAACCGTCATTGCCTTTCTTGACACTATTCCCATGGGGGATGTCTGACTGATCGAGCACAATCTCCTTTCCGAATCTGACCATATCTATTTGTACCTCTGGGGTAATGGGACCAGCTGCACTTTCGGCATCCGTGAGACAGCTTTCTTCATCATCAAAGTCTTCTGGCTTGTTCACTCTTCTCTCCACATTCTTCCAAACAGGGGGTTGGGACTGATCCTCATGAGCAGTGAGAGTCATCACGAACACATTATGTTCACCGTGAGTGATGAAGGGTTCCGGAGAGACTTTCATCATCATAGCTTGGCTTGCTTCTGCCTCACAATCTTCATAGGTGAGCCTTTCTTCTGTAATCTTGACTATGGTCACTGGTTCGATATGACAAAAGAGAGGTCAGGCCTTAACGACATTAACGAAATCGGTTCCTATTATGGGTCCAAATTGTCCTTCCATGGCGGAGGCATCAATAGATCTTTCCACTCTCCTTGCAATTCAGCATAAGGAACATTGAATTCCAGGATGTCTATGATCTTTGGATTCCCAAAACCGGCTGCATTTGTCTCCCTAAACTCAATCATGTTGACTCGATTGTTAGCAGGAAGAGGATTCTTGACCACATTGGGACCTCGAGGCGGTTCCAGCTTGCCTTCTTCAATCAGACGAGAAATCAGGAACTTCAAGTAGGTACAATCATTGGTGTTATGCCCATGGTATTTGTGAAAGCGACAGTGATTGGTTTCGTCCATCCTGACACTAGGGTTCTTTGGTTTCCAGTTTTCCAAAGGTCTGATGAGTCCTTCAGCTACCAAACCGTCGAAGACCTTTTCTAGTGGCATCCCAAAATCTTCAGCAGTATAGGAATGAGGCCTTGGCTTTACAGCGACTTGACCTGAATTTTGTCCCACTTTCTCATTCTGGATATAATTAACAGCGCTAACCATTTCTTTTCCTTTTACAGTGACAGCTGTGGCATTTGAAACTGGTGCTTTGTAGCGGTAGGAGTTGCCTGTTCCTGTGACCGGAGCCATGTTGAAGGCATTTTCGAACTTGGTGTGATGTACCCGATTTTTTTTTGAAAATCAAAACGGAGTCGCCACGCCATTTTTGTTTTAAGGGCCAAAACTTTGAAAAATGCCCGAGATCATAAATTTAGGTTCGTAGGTCATGTTACGCGTCGGGAAGGACGTTAGTGTGCACCCGGAGCGCCTCGTAAAACGAGTCTTCCAAACATTTGAAATCCTTTTGTGTGTGTGTGTGTGTGTGTGTGTTTTGACCAAAATGAGTTGAAACTGGGAAAAACAAAAATAGGGAACTCTTTATAAGGCTTTGAACAATCCCCAAGATTTTTGGTATGATTTTTGGGTTGAGTCTTGGCACTCAAAAAAATTTTGGGAGTTGAAAAGCAATTCTGCCAGAATGAAAAAGGCAGTTGACCCTTGACTTTGAAATGGACTTAAAGGCTTCAAAACCTCAGAATCTGGGGAAAGTCCGAGAATGAAAGTTGCTTAAAATACCTAAAAAAAAGGTTTATGTAAAGGAACTTTTCATTTTGGAGATGATTTGAGGGGTCAAAACCTTCTGGAAATCTCAGATCTGAAATCTGGATTTCCAGAAGCTGATGAACTGACCTTTAAAAGAAAATTTGAAAAAAGGAATTTTACTCACACAAAAAATAAAGTAAAAATATGTATGGAAATATCTGGATGTTGGCTACAAAAATTATTTTGTAGTCAACACCAAATTCCAAGTTTATCTATGTCCAAAAAATTAGACTATGGACTGAGGTCTGAGAAAATTGCTACTGGACAGCAACTTCTCAAGAAAGAAAATATGATTTTAAAGGGGGTTTTGCATCCATGCTTGTCCCCATTTCCCTAGGTTTTGATTAGTGATCACTTGACATTTTAGTGGTGAATCAACTATATCAAACCATCCTTGGGGTACATTAGGACTAAGCACTTCATTTGCTTGGGAAGGGGAATTTTATCCTTTGAAAATGAGATTTGATGTATGAAAATGGTTTTTAGGGTTTTGAAAATGAGTTTTCTTTGCAAGAAAGTAAGAGAACTTGAAAATAATTTTGATCTTTGTAGAAGATCATCCATGGAGATGGTCTTCCATGGTGATCTTCTTAGATCTAAAGCAAGAAGATGAAAGAACTACATTTTGTAGCTTGAAAATGCATGCATGGATGAATTTTAAGGTAAGGAGAGGGAGGTTATACCTATCTTCCTTGTGTTTTGTGTTTGAAGATTTGAATGTGAGAGTGTTTAAGGCTTGAATATGAGAGTGTTTGAGGGTGTTTAGGGTTGATGATTTGAGTTGGTTAAAGAGAAAACAAGTAGATAACAATGAAGTCCTCTATGTTTTCTCTCTAATCCTCCTCCTATAGGGTGATTTGAGCTTGGATTGGTGTATGTATGAGAGTATGTATGAGAGTGATTTGAAGTGTTTGTGAGTGAGTGAGATTTGGGAAAGATTGAGAGGAGAAAATGGTGGCAATCTAAGGATTCCCACTTTGTTTTCTCTCTATATTTCGCCGTAGTTTCGTTCTTTGTGATCAAATTGTTTTTGTGTAAACCGAGAGGAGGGTTCAATTTATAGGCCTGTGAGATGCAATCCCATCCGCACGGAGGGTTCCGTAACGTGCACAGTGCATTAAATCTTGCTCCGGGCTTTGAAGCAGAAGAATATTATTCAAAATTCCAGCAGTTTTTGTTGTTCAACTTGCCTAATTCAGATTTTTCCAATTTCTTTTGCTTTTTTGATTCCTTTCCATGGTTTATCTTTAAATGGCAATCCCTAATCAACCCTCACTTTGTTAGGAATGTTAGGAATTGTTAGAAATGTTAGAAATGTTAAAACTTTCGGTAATTTTCTAACGAAAACTCTAACAACTCAAATTGGAGCACTTACAGTAGCCCCTCGGCGACGGCGCTTTCGAAGGAAGCGGGGTCGTCGATAAGAGTAAGGCTCCATATTTGACAGGAGGATCAAGTGATCGAGTGGCTGAACCTATTTAATAGGCTACCTACGTATCCTTAAGAGGAATCAAGCCAGCCGTAGTTCGGGTCTTTGACCCTAAGATTTGACTATTTTTGGGGAAGTCGCCCTAAGATCTGACTATTTTTGGGAAGTCGCCCTATGATCTGACTATTTTTGGGAAGTCACCCTAAGGTTTTGACTGTTTTTGGGGAAGTCGCCCTAAGATCTGACTATTTTTGGGAAGTCACCCTATGGCTTGACTATTTTGGGGAAGTCGCCCTATGATCTGACTAGTTTTGACTGTTTTTGGGGAAGTCGCCCTAAGATCTGACTATTTTTGGGAAGTCACCTTATGGTTTTGACTGTTTTTTGGGAAGTCGCCCTAAGATCTGACTATTTTTGGGAAGTCACCCTATGGCTTGACTATTTTGGGGAAGTCGCCCTATGATCTGACTATTTTTGGGAAGTCACCCTAAGGTTTTGACTGTTTTTGGGGAAGTCGCCCTAAGATCTGACTATTTTTGGGAAGTCGCCCTATGGCTTGACTATTTTGGGGAAGTCGCCCTATGGTTTGACTATTTTAGGGAAGTCACCCTATGGCTTGACTATTTTGGGGAAGTCGCCCTACGGTTTTGACTATTTTTGGGAAGTCGCCCTATGGTTTGACTATTTTTGGGAAGTCGCCCTAAGGTTTTGACTGTTTTGGGGAAGTCACCCTATGGTTTGACTATTTTTGGGAAGTCGCCCTACGGTTTTGACTATTTTTGGGAAGTCGCCCTAAGATTTGACTATTTTTGGGAAGTCACCCTATGGCTTGACTATTTTGGGGAAGTCGCCCTATGATCTACCTATTTTTGGGAAGTCACCCTAAGGTTTTGACTGTTTTTGGGGAAGTCGCCTAGATCCGACTATTTTGGGAAGTCGCCCTATGGCTTGACTATTTTGGGGAAGTCGCCCTATGGTTTGACTATTTTAGGGAAGTCACCCTATGGCTTGACTATTTTGGGGAAGTCGCCCTACGGTTTTGACTATTTTTGGGAAGTCGCCCTATGGTTTGACTATTTTTTGGAAGTCGCCCTAAGGTTTTGACTGTTTTGGGGAAGTCACCCTATGGTTTGACTATTTTTGGGAAGTCGCCCTACGGTTTTGACTATTTTTGGGAAGTCGCCCTATGGTTTGACTATTTTTGGGAAGTCGCCCTAAGGTTTTGACTGTTTTGGGGAAGTCACCCTATGGTTTGACTATTTTTGGGAAGTCACCCTAAGGGATGATTGCGATTTATCGCTTTCCTCGTGTTGTGTGTGATAGCATTTTAGGTGCCTCAAACCTTGATGATGGCGTCTTAGGTGCCTCGAACCTCGGTGATGGCGTCTCAGGTGCCTCGAACCTTGATGATGGCGTCTTAGGTGCCTCGAACCTTGATGATGGCGTCTTAGGTGCCTCGAACCTCGGTGATGGCGTCTCAGGTGCCTCGAACCTTGATGATGGCATCTCAGGTGCCTTGAACCTTGATGATGGCGTCTTAGGTGCCTCGAACCTCGATGATGGCGTCTTAGGTGCCTCGAACCTCGATGATGGCGTTTTAGGTGCCTCGAACCTTGATGATGGCGTCTTAGGTGCCTCGAACCTCGATGATGGCGTTTTAGGATAGATGGTCCTCTAGCGGACTTCATTTGAAGGGATCGGTTTTACGTCTGTTGCCGAAGGAAAGGATGACCGTGCTGGTCGAGTGGCTGGACCTAATGATAGGCTACCTACGTATCCTTAAGAGGGAATCAAGCCAGTCGTAGTTCGAAAATAGCTGGGGATGGTCTTTGATGGTTTGACGGTATTTGAGGTTTTGACTGTTTTTGGGGAAGTCGCCCTAAGATTTGATGATAATGTTCTTTTAGAAAAGTAGTTGATTAAGATATGCTTTCATACACTTTGTTGTGCTTACTGTAGGCGAGGCTACGGGCGATGTTGATGAAGAGTTGTTAGGTTGCCGTTCGTGGGACGGTTTCGCGACGATTCTTTGTCTTTGGAGGCATTTTGACCTGAAGGAGGAGTTTGGTTGAGTCTGCATCTTGCTGGTGATCGTCAAACTTGTAGAGGTTTTTGAGCTTGTCTTCACATTGGGACTTCTTGCTTTTGAGAACTTGGTGTCTCTAATCGCATTGTATTTGAGAACTTGGCGTCCCCGGCGGTTGTATTTGAGAACTTGGCGTCCCCGACCGATTTGTATTGGAGAACTTGGCGTCTCGACCGTCTTTGTATTTGAGACCTTGGTATCTTTGATCGATTTGCATTTTGAGAACTTGGCGTCTCCGACCGTACTGTATTGGAGAGCTTGGCGTCTCTGACCGGATTGTATTGGAGAACTTGGCGTCCTTGACCTGATTATATTGGAGAGCTTGGCGTCTTTGACCGGATTGTATTGGAGAACTTGGCGTCTCTGACCGAATTGTATTGGAGAGCTTGGCGTCTCGGCCGATTTGTATTGGAGAACTTGGCGTCTCGACCGGGTTGTATTGGAGAACTTGGCGTCTCGGCGGGTGTATTGGAGAACTTGGCGTCTACGGCCGAATTGTATTGGAGAACTTGGCGTCCCACGACCGAATTGTATTGGAGAACTTGGCGTCTACGACCGATTGTATTGGAGAGCTTGGCGTCCACGACCGATTTGTAGACATTTGGAGGCGGTCTTCATATGTTTGTGGATGTTGGGGACTGTTTTCATCCATTTGAGGTCGTCTTTGGTGAAGATCATCCTTGCCGAAAAGGGGGATTACGTTTGAATTCCTGCATTTGTTAGTGAATAGGAAGATGCATATATGGCATTCATGAAGGCGGATGCATGCATAGAACCAAAAATGATTATGAGATGATGCGTTTATTTGCTTTCAAAGATGCACTTGGCCTAAGCTTTTGGCAGGGAAATTACGATTTATGATTTTCAATCACTTAGGATTTTTCCTATTGATTCAAGTTTTGTGCATGCTACATGAGCTCTGGGGAGATTTTTGTGGGGATGCATGGTGATGAGAGGGGATATATGTGTTGTTGACTGTTTGGGACAAGCTTTGAGCTGGTGGGGTGATATCCTTTAGTCGCGGACTGAATTGCATGTTATTGATGAGGTCAATTTTGATCTTGGGATGAAGTTGGATTTGAACCCGGGTCTCGATTGAAATTTCTTTTCGAGTCTCGGACATTTGAAGCCGAGCCGACGAGTGCTCTAGAATCAAAGCATGTTGACATGAATGAACCCTCTTTTGCTTGGGTTAGTTGTGATTTGACGAAATGCCGATATGAGGAGATTCCCAATTCTCAACTTTTTGATGATGCGGGGAGTTGCCATATGCCAAGTTCTAAAAGGAAACTCCAAGACAGGTTGTTGAGGTGACCGAGACCTTTCTTGAAGATAGGTGTGACTTGATAAAGCCCCGGAGTTTGACAAAGCGTCACTACGAGAGGTCCAGTTAAAGGTTTGACCGACATACCGATGAAGTACCGAGCCAATCGATCAACGTGAGAGCCTTCAAGGTGAAGTTGTCATGAAGGGAGAAACCCATCTTTGATACCGACTATGAAACTAGAATCCTCTCTTCGAAGAGTGTCTTCCATATAGGAGCTGTTAGCCATAGTGGCACTTGGCTTGTTCGTGGCTTCAATCACATTCACCCTACTTTTTTAGGGAATGGATTGTTGATCGTATTGGGTCCTTAGGGTCCCCTTTTCGATCGGTTCTCACACGCCCTTTTCAGAGTCGTGTTGGAGGTGGAAGAAACCCGGTATCCGTAAGCGAGTGCGACAAGTCGGCTGCCGATTGTAAGCCCTCTCAAATTTAGCCCCGGAATTGATCATTGCCCGTAGATCCGGATAGGGGAAATTGCTAAGTGAGGCCCTCGAGATGTGGTTTCGGGCGTGGACGAAAGATGTCTAGTTGTTCCTCTTCAAAAGGAGGAGTTGCCATCTTGCTTGTAAAAGTCCCCGATGTTCTCGTCGGGGAATTTGCATTGTTGTCTGCGAGTCAAATCTATTTGCTTCCCACCCCAAGTTAGCTAGTAATCTAGTCCCATGTAGCCACTGGCCTCGGATTTTAAGCGGAAGAACCATTTTAGAGCACTTGGACTTCAAAGAGAGGCTGAAATAGTCGACCAAGCTAGCGATTGGCGCCCCTTTTGACCTTCATTGCCAAGGTATACGTGTCCGAGATGGGTTTTCGGGCATGCGGTGCCATCAAAGAGATCCAAATTAGGCATCACGAATTTGTGGGGAACAAAGGAGTCCGGGTTCGTTGGTCGGAAGCGAGACTTCTTAACGGTCAATTCGGCAATCTGTGCTTTCATTTCCTTGTGTCGTTCCACGAACCAAGCCAAATGAGGGTCTTGTGGTGGAACCATGGCATTCAAACTAGCGGCGAGCTAGAGAGAGGAGCTACCAGGCGGCAGACAGGTGGAGGGAAACGGGCGATCTGGGGACATAGGTGAAATCCTGTCCTTGGCCCGAATCACCAGGGAGCTTGAGTAGGACCACTGGGCAAAGGGATAGAATCTCGCGGCTTGTTGTTGATTTTCAACCGGCAAAAAGGGCGAAGGCGATCTTGATGTAGCCTGGGTAACTCGGATTTCCGGAGTGAGGCCCATAAGTAGGCTTAAGTGCGAGTGCTTGTCACGATTGTTGAATTGCATAGGCGAAGGTGCATGACCAGGGGTGCTGCGGTCCTGGTGATTCGATGAAACTGGGATGGAGGCTTGGTAACCCATCGAAGCCTGAGTGAGGAATGGATTTGTGAAAATTTGTGTGAGGAGCGGGTGAGCTAGCGTCATTCGAGGAAGGGCTTCGACCGTTGCCCTAGACCAGGCCTGTGGAAGCATTCCAAAGCTGTTCTTGTGGAGGCCACGATAGATTGGTTCCAAATTGAGGTGGGATTCCAATTTGCTTTGTGGTATTCCGAGGTAACCCCAACCATGAGAAGACATTCCGTATCGATTTTGCCCCCGCCGAGGAGCCGTGAAGCGATCGGTCACATTAGGCTGCATGGGTCCAGTGATAGTCCGTATTTGGGGTTTCTTTGTCCGTTGAGACTGGTCGCTGAAGGGATCTTATGAGGCTTGTGCGGTGCGGGGATTAGATATCTTGAAGCGGGTTCTTTGTCAAGGCATTTCAAGCCGATGTAACCGAGAAGCTCCCGACCGACCGTACCGAACCGCGAGGCATACCAAACGTGACATACCGAGCTGACCCCGACCGCTTTGAGGCATACCATGCAGCCCAAATCGGATGAAGTCAATTTGTTTCTCCAAAGCAGCTGTCCCAGGCGAAGCTGTGAATGTATATCAAACCGAGGCTGAAAGGATGGCTGATTCGCGAGTTGAGAAGAGTGTGAGGAAGGTGGTGGTAGTCTGTCTGACCAAGATAGGGATGGGGATCCTTTTCCTCTTCTACCGTGAAAGTTCCATCGGGGTTGAGGGCAATCGTCAAACCAAAATTCCTGACATCTTCCAAGGACGATCATCGAAACCTCATTCTGATTGGCACAAGGAGTTTTATGGACTCGGGTTCCAATATTAGTCATAGGAATATGATGAATTTCTGGTCTTGGTTAAAATTTCGTCCTCGTCCTTGGACATCAAAGAACTGCACTTAACTAGCCCATGACCAACATGGCGATCAAATCTCATCTTGCTTGGTGGAGCCTTGGTCTGAAGAGATGTATTTGCGAAGTCTTGATTCGGAAGAAGTGACTTGGCAAAGCCTCGGTCTCATGACTGTGAATCTGACACAATTAGAGAGGCTTCAAACCGGTAGGCACTTGGGGCGTGCGAACAGAGACCCAACCCATCTTGTAGCAGAGTGAAGAACCAACGTTCTTGAATTATCATGTAGCAAAAGAGGCAACCCATCCTTCCATATTTACTTTATTATTTTCTTTATTCAATTAGTCAACCGGAAGAAAATGTAAAAGCAAGAAAATTTTAGGAATGTATACCTGCAGGGGCATATTTTCGAAAAGTGGGGACGAATCCCCGATTTGTATTATTTGATGGCCTCATTTGACGAAGGCACAAAAGAACTCGCTTTGGGTTTGATTCTTTTGAGAGAGCATAAAAATAGAAAGGTTTGTAAAAGTGTATGGAAGCCCCTGCTGACAGAAAATTAGTGTTTAGCTCTATTTTTCCTATAATGTAGAAAAAGAAGACTTGTCGAGACATCTGAAAACATGTTTTACTCAAAATGATCACAAGATTGCTTAAAACCCTTTATTAATGTTCGGGTTATTCAACCCCTAATCTCGATATGAACAAACATTTTGATTAATCATGAGGAGAAAGTCAACTGATACCAAGAGTCGAAGTTGGCGAATGGTGAAGAGGGATCGTGTATAGGAGAGGCTATTGGTGAGGCCGGATTTTCTGGGATTTGAATGTGTTTATGACCAGGACCATTTACGGTTGCCTACGTTCCCCTCATTGTGAGGAGCTCAGGTCGCCGTAGTTCGGGCCTCGAGCCGTGTTTGGCTTTAGAAAAGGGGTATGAGCATTTGTGGTACTTTTGGTGAAAAGGCTCGGATAGGAAGTTTGGATGATAAGGTGCGGGCCTTGAGGTGATTCCTTGACAAGTCATTTTGAGCGATTCCGTTGCTTCTTGATCGTCGTCCTTCATCTGGGAGAAAGATTTTGGATGCATCTTAAGGGCTTATGATATGTTTTTGCCGTTGCTTTAAGCTGCTCCCTTGTTGTCGACAACTTCCGTTCTTCGGGCTTTAATTTTGCCCATATGTCAAACCTTCGATCGGCGGTGCTAGGTCCTTGGCCTCATTTTTTTTTTTGAAGCTTTTGTTTTTTTTTTTTTTGAAGCTTTTTTTTTTTTGAAGCTTTTGTTTTTTTTTGAAGCTTTTGTTTTTTTGAAGTTTTTTTTTTTTTTGAAGCTTTTGTTTTTTTTTTTTTGAAGCTTTTGTTTTTTTTTTGAAGCTTTTGTTTTTTTTTTTGAAGCTTTTTTTTTTGAAGTTGTTGTTTTTTTTTTTGAAGCTTTCTTTTTTTTTTTTTGAAGCTTTCTTTTTTTTTTTTTTTTTTTTTTTGAGCACACGAGGACGAAGGCAAGCTTCTACTTGAACTTTCTTGATGCATGGGGGCGGAGGCAAGCCCCTGTTTTTCGATATGGGGTCGATCTCCCGATGCTGAGTGACCTTTTGTTGTCCCTTGATGTTGCCGCCTTCGTTGACTTGATCAAGATGATGATGGTGATATGTTTTGGAAAGTGTATGGCTTGATGGAGGCCTTTGTGAGGTGAGGAAAGTGTATAGGGAGGGCATTAGTTGACTTTTTCGCACCAATTAATTAAAATCTTAATCATTTCCAGAGATTATTTGTTGAGCGATGCGAGTGATCATTTAAAATAAAACCATTTCATTAAATGTAATGTAGGTGTGCAAATAATGTCTCAAGTCTAGCGAGAAAAGAAAAAGACTCTTTTATAGAAAACTTAAGATTAACTACAATGTCCAAGGAGGACTTGATTGAACGAAGAAAGTACTAGAACCTACGAAGGTTGACTAAAAGACTGTTTTAATATTAAAGGATGGGTAGCCCCTAGTCTAGCTACTCTTTGTTGTTGGGTGCCAAGACGCTTGAGCTTTCCATCTTTTACGTTAACTTCGATTCCATTACCGCAGGCCGAGGCGGTGATCGATTACGTGCCCATGATCTTTGGTGGAAGTGGAGGAATTTGAGGCCATGGAGCAGTGGGGCAAGCACAAGTTGTCCAAAGAAATGGGTCGGAAAAGTCACGGGGATGAACTTTGTCGGCGAGCATATTGATGGAATGAAGTGAACTGAGAGGACCTTGAGGGGTATTGGGCTCTGTTTGGGAGGATTCGGCGATGCGGCTGGTTGTTTTGAGTGAAAGGGGTGATACTAGGCGGATTGTGTCTTCGGGCCTTTCTCAAGCTTGGAGCGGCATTAGACAAGTGTGCTGCAGGGCGAGGTTGTCCTATCGGATTCTCTCACTTCGGGCACTTGAATTTTGCGCGACAGAATCATTTCTTTGCACGGTTCGACATCTTGGGTCAAAGGAGTGCTAGTACTTATCATAAGATCAAGCTTATCCCGTATTTGTTTCACTTGCTCTATCAATATTGCCACATGGGGATCAACGGGAACATTCGAGTTCTTTGGAACTCGCAACAAGACTCTTATCGCCAGGGGGAAACACCCGCGGGCGGGTGAAACCGACGGGTGAATTCACTAAGTCCGGTAGATGACAACGGAAAACTTGTGGCATCCGGATTTTCTTTTAGCAACTCATGATCGCATTCGGGTGGGTGTAGAGGCTTGAACATAGCCACATAGCTCAAGCCGATTATGTGAAGGCTGGAGCATAAAGCGCGGTATTCTTGAAATTGAGGAACAGGTGTGATGGAACCCAACTCGTTACGAGGAGGCGAGGCGATGGAGCCCTAATGGCTCGAGGTCTTTGGAAAGGGCTGAAGAGGAATTGTCCTTGGCAAGGGATTATATGTGGATGGAGGGAGGTGTTGGCCGTGGGATGGAGAGTTATAGGATGAAGGGACCGAAATCACTGTTTACGAAGTCTCATCTTCGACCATGACCGAGGAACCATTCGCCTCAGCGTTACACGAACTCCATGGCGGCGGAGAGCATTGATGAGCGGGGTCTGTTCTTCATGAATCTTATGGGCGTTTTCCAAAGCAGGGACTAACTCTTCCTTCCTAATCATCGGATTTCTTGTATCCTTATCGCTTTACGCCAAATCGCCATCGAGATCATTATCATCCCATTTAACCTTGGCGTCGGTCGTGAACTTATCGGAGGGCGAGAGTTCAAAGCATTTCACCAAATCCGGCTTTGCCATGGCCACATGCTTGTTGCGGTCAAACCATCCATTCTCAACATTTGTTGCGACTAAATCATGGCTTGTCGAGTACATTGAATTCACAGAGTTTGAATCATAAAAATTCAATCATGTTTACATTCGCGTTGTTTGGGAAATGATCATTGGCGGGGTTGAGATCACCGAGGCGCTCGAGTTTGCCCTTCTTAATCAATCCACTGAATCGCCTTTCTCAAAGGCTGTACGGTTGTCGGTCATATGACCGTGATGCTGGTGGAAAGCACAATGCTTAGTGGTGTCAAAAGGGATTTTGGGATCCTTGGGCGATAGTTTCTCATGGGTTCGAGGAGACCTGCTCTAGCAAGCTATTTAAAACTTTGCTTAAGGGAACACCCAAATCCTCGGGATTCGAGATTTGGTCATTGACTTGGTCACCATTCTAAACAGGGTTTGCCGGTTTTGGTCCATTGGGGCGCTTAAGCTTGCCCGTTTCGATTAACCTTTGAACCGCTCTCTTCAAGACTATGCAGTTGTCGGTCGTGTGGCCATAATGATCATGGAAGGCGCAGTGCTTACTCATGTCGAGAGGTGCATTTGAGCTCCTTGGATGGTAGTCCTTGAGAGGCTCCAAAAGGCCTACCCTTACTAAGCCCTTGAAAATTAAGCCCATGGGCATCCCAAGATCATCAAAACGTTCTCGTTGCCTTAAAGGACCACCATTTCTTGGTTGCTTTTGGGGGCCGTCAATTGTACACAATGCCTTCTTTCCTTTACCGGATGTCGGAGCCGTGTTGGAAGGGTAAGGTTTATAGCGGCGAGACATGTTCAGACTCGTAGTCTTTTCCCGTGCACGAACCCTTTTGATGTAATCATCAATGTAATCGTCGAGATTCGACCTTTTGTAAACTTCATTCGTGTCGGATACACAAGATTGATATGGTGAGATGGCCCGAGTCGAGCGATCGTCGATACTCTCGTTGCTAGGCTTTTCTTGTACCTTCTTAATTGGTTCTACCAATAATCCATTGGACGAGTCAATAGGAACATTAGGATTGCATGACCCCGCCACAAGATTGGCATTAGCAAACGAAACCACGGTAGGAAGTACTCTGGTGGGAGGAATGACGGTCGAGCATTAAAAGCGTGACCAGTAATCTTCCTCATAAGGCTGGCGGTTGCCGAAGATGAAGATATATGGCTCGTAATGGGTGGATACCGAGGAGCGGTGAGTGCGGATCCGGAAAGGCTTCTGAAAACATGAGGTTTGAGGCATCGTAACGATAGGATTGAATGTGTCTTGACCGCACCGAGGAACATGGCTGCAAGGGAAATGTGTATACGTACTTGATGAGCGGGAGCGGCTTGCGTAACGGCCGGGTGGAGAATTTGATGAGGAGCATTTGACCTTGTCGGACTTCCCAACCGGAGGGCGGGGTAGAGCACGATGAAGTGGTGATAAAAGCACAGTGGCCCACGTGATCTTGCGGTATCATAGGGGCCAGTGTGCTTGAGAATTGGAGGAAGCAAGGCGGCCCCCTCGAACCATGGAGCACGAGAAAGCAGCTTGTCCCATTCCGAGATGGTGACCCGAGCGGACCGATGCGGTGAAGTAGTAAAGCGGCCCCTTCCAAGCCGATGACCCGAACCACCGATGTTGTGAAGTAGTAAGCCCGGCCCCTTCCAAGGCTGCGGGCGAAAGCCAACGACTCAATCTGGTGGTGAGACACGAGAGGCACCTGGGGCAAGTTGACCTAGATCGGGCCGTCGAGGAGTATCGAGCGATGGTGAGATGTACCGAACCCGACCAATTCCCATTGATGGCCCGGGCCGACCGAGGTTTTGGAGTAGCGAACTGACCCATTCCAAGCCGATTGAAACCCAAAGGTGAAAACTGGGAGGTGCGGGGGAAGTTGACCAAGATCGATACGATGAGGCCGAGAGGCAAGGTGAGTGATAGGCTTGGGGATGCTTGGCCCATTAGTAGTTCCACACGAAAGGGGACGGGGCATTTGATAGTAGTTGGCATGCCGGGAGGGTAATTAGCTCCAATCTTCGCATCAACCGTAAAGGTTCCATTAGGGTGGTGAACAATTGCTAGCCCAGGTTACGATACTTTCCAATAATCTGACCGATCTCGAGCCTCTTGATTTTGTCTTATACGTTCCAACATCGATTCCAGCATTCGGCATTTTGCGGATTTTCGGGGTGTGGAGTTGTACGTCCCCACCGTTCTCCTCTGAGTTGGTCATTCGAAACTTTGAGTTGAAGCGAAGGAGGAAACCGATGAAGTATCTCGACTTCGCAATGAGAGTTGAACAAACGATGACCGGGGTCTCGATCCAAACTTTGCTTCGTGGAAGGCACAAAGGGTGTGGTTCGGACTCGGGAAGCGAAACGGAGGTTGGTGTTTGGGCTTAGGGCTCATGCAACATGCGATTATTTGTTCTTGTTTACTTAAAACATGTTTTATTAACCTAATCGGTTGGAAAAGATTGCTCTTCTTTTTCGCGAACTACTCGATTCTGGATCGGTGGGCCCCGTCACTACGTCTATAAGCCCCTCGTATTCCACCCGTATTTCGACCTCCCGGGGTGGACGGCCGGGCGAGGGTCCTATAGGGCAAGCGGGTCCCACCGACCGAAAGAAAAACGATCCTAAAAGTCGGCGGGTTATCGAGTCTTAACGAGCATTCGATGTAAATTACGGACAAAGGCGACGTCGAAAGTCAAGATCATGTCCGAGGGCTCGACGAAAAGTCGGCATGATTTGGGTGATAAATGTCCACGATTGATCTTGACTTGTCGTCGGTTAAGCCGTAATTAGGCATGGAATATTCATTAATCCTTGATGACTCGGTGTCAATCTTTGGGAGTCGTGTATAATTTGTGCCGATCGAGCCGAAGTCAAGGCGCGGTCAATATCTTGGTCAAAGTCTGCGGCGAAAAACCGGCATAACTTCGGCGATTAGGGTCCCGAAAGATATTGAGTCGGTATGCCGACAAAGGCTTGAAAGGAAAGGTCTATACACGAGACGGGGCATGACACGGACCGGACTAAAAACCAACCGGGTCTCGGACAAAGTGTGTCACGGACAAGTGCATGGTCGACACGAGGCTCCATGGGATGTTTGGGTAGTCTGTGCTCATCCGAGAGGCGTAATAAGACCAAACGGACCGCGACAAGGATTTCCCGGGTTAGGGACGTAGTGTGCGGTGTACGGTCACGTGCGCGTAGTGTGCAAGCGATCCTATATTCTTTTACGAGTAAAATAGAGATTTTTTTATGTGTCTTAAAAATATGATGCATGATTTTTTGAAAATCTTTTTTTTTTTTGAAAATCCTTTTTTTTCGATTTTTTTTTGAAATTTTTTTTTTTTTAAATTTAATGAGCACATAAGCACGAAAATTCCGACAGTTAGGGACATTATTCCGACAGTCAAAATTTTGACTTTCTCCGAGGCGGCCAAAACAACATGAAAACTGTGCAAAAATCAACACACACACAAAAATGATTTTCGAAGCCGGGACGGAAGCTTGACCCTCAAAAGCTTTTTTTTTTTGTGGAAAACGGTGATACCGGTACGTGGGATTGTTAGACCACAATTTATCCCCGACTCGTGTTAGGAGGCGATAACGGGAAGTTTAATGGTTTCCACCAATATACCAAATACCATTTTTTTAAAAAAAAAAAAAAAGCTTATTCCCCAGCGGAGTCGCCACTGTGATGTACCCGATTTTTTTTTGAAAATCAAAACGGAGTCGCCACGCCATTTTTGTTTTAAGGGCCAAAACTTTGAAAAATGCCCGAGATCGGAAATTTAGGTTCGGAGGTCATGTTACGCGTCGGGAAGGACGTTAGTGTGCACCCGGAGCGCCTCGTAAAACGAGTCTTCCAAACATTTGAAATCCTTTTGTGTGTGTGTGTGTGTGTTTTGACCAAAATGAGTTGAAACTGGGAAAAACAAAAATGGGGAACTCTTTATAAGACTTTGAACAATCCCCAAGATTTTTGGTATGATTTTTGGGTTGAGTCTTGGCACTCAAAAGATTTTTGGGAGTTGAAAAGCAATTCTGCCAGAATGAAAAAGGCAGTTGACCCTTGACTTTGAAATGGACTTAAAGGCTTCAAAACCTCAGAATCTGGGGAAAGTCCGAGAATGAAAGTTGCTTAAAACACCTAAAAAAAGGTTTATGTAAAGGAACTTTTCATTTTGGAGATGATTTGAGGGGTCAAAACCTTCTGGAAATCTCAGATCTGAAATCTGGATTTCCAGAAGCTGATGAACTGACCTTTAAAAGAAAATTTGAAAATAGGAATTTTACTCACACAAAAAATAAAGTAAAAGTATGTATGAAAAGATCTGGATGTTGGCTACAAAAAGTATTTTGTAGTCAACACCAAATTCCAAGTTTATCTATGTCCAAAAAATTAGACCATGGACTGAGGTCTGAGAAAATTGCTACTGGACAGCAACTTCTCAAGAAAGAAAATATGATTTTAAAGGGGGTTTTGCATCCATGCTTGTCCCCATTTCCCTAGGTTTTGATTAGTGATCACTTGACATTTTAGTGGTGAATCAACTATATCAAACCATCCTTGGGGTACATTAGGACTAAGCACTTCATTTGCTTGGGAAGGGGAATTTTATCCTTTGAAAATGAGATTTGATGTATGAAAATGGTTTTTAGGGTTTTGAAAATGAGTTTTCTTTGCAAGAAAGTAAGAGAACTTGAAAATAATTTTGATCTTTGTAGAAGATCATCCATGGAGATGGTCTTCCATGGTGATCTTCTTAGATCTAAAGCAAGAAGATGAAAGAACTACATTTTGTAGCTTGAAAATGCATGTATGGATGAATTTTAAGGTAAGGAGAGGGAGGTTATACCTATCTTCCTTGTGTTTTGTGTTTGAAGACTTGAATGTGAGAGTGTTTAAGGCTTGAATATGAGAGTGTTTGAGGGTGTTTAGGGTTGATGATTTGAGTTGGTTAAAGAGAAAACAAGTAGATAACAATGAAGTCCTCTATGTTTTCTCTCTAATCCTCCTCCTATAGGGTGATTTGAGCTTGGATTGGTGTATGTATGAGAGTATGTATGAGAGTGATTTGAAGTGTTTGTAAGTGAGTGAGATTTGGGAAAGATTGGAGAGAAAATGGTGGCAATCTAAGGATTCCCACTGTTTTCTCTCTATATTTCGCCAGAGTTTCGTTGCTGTGATCAAATTGTTTTTGTGTAAACTGAGAGAGGAGGGTTCAATTTATAGGCCCCTGTGAGATGCAATCCCATCCGCGTGGAGGGTTCCGTAAACATGCCTGGTGCATTAAATGCTGCTCCAGGCTTTGAACAGGAAGAATATTATTCAAAATTCCAGCAGTTTTTGTTGTTCAACTTGCCTAATTCAGATTTTTCCAATTTCTTTTGCTTTTTTGATTCCTTTCCATGGTTTATCTTTAAATGGCAATCCCTAATCTACCCTCACTTTGTTAGGAATGTTAGGAATTGTTATAAATGTTAGAAATGTTAAAACTTTCGTTAATTTTCTAACGAAAACTCTAACAACTCAAATTGGAGCACTTACACTTGGTGCCGGCATTTACCATTGCCCGAAGGTCAGGATAGTAGTAATTGCCAATCTGGACCCTTAACTGAGGTTTCAAGCAGGACTGGAAGATCTCCATCTGTTTTTCTTCATTCAAAGGGGTCATCATTTCACTAAGCTTCCAATTCCATCTCTTGTAGAATTCCCTTACTGGCTCATCTGGGCGCTGCAGAGTGCCTTGTAGGTCATTCCTGCTGGTTTCCTAATTCAAATTAGCCTTATACTTTTCCAGGAATGCTTCTTTGATCTGGTCCCAGGTGGCTCGAGCCTCTGGCTTCACATGCAGGAGCCACCTAAGAGCTGAACCCTTCAATGACAATTGAAAATGGTAGGCCATTTGCTGATGTGTACAATCTTTGGCTCTCATGGCAAGAAGGTAGCTTTCAATGTGAGTCCGAGGGCAATCGGTACCATTGAACTTTTCAATCTCAGGCATTCGGAATTTTGGGGGAAGAGGGACAATTTTGCTGGGATCAGTGATCTGGTATGCTGCCTTCTTGGTGCTTAGTTCCCCAAATCTCTCTTGCATGGACTTAACTTGTTCCATCAACCAAGTCATGTTGGGGTCAGGTGACGGCTTAGGATTGTTCGATCTGAAGCGAGGCTTATCAGATTTGGGTGGTAGGACAGTGGGTGGCACAGTGGTAGCTGGTACCATGGCTTGGGGATCTTTAGAAGGAAAGTAAGTGTAAACTTGGCCTGGTCCCATGTTTCCGTGAAGCTGGCCGGAGGCATAGGAATTAGGCTCATAGTTACCTGGATAGGGAAAAAAATACGGAGCCTCGTGGGGTCCTGTTGGCAAGGTTGGGGTGGAAGATCTGTTGTGGCAGGGCATAGATTGAAAAGATTACTGGATTGATTCTGAGGCCTAGAGATTGTCTGGGACGGCCCATACTGAGGAGAGGGAGTGAATCCCATGGGGTAATGTAGAGGCTGCGTTACTGGGATAGCTGTGGCGTTTGCTCTCTGTTGGTAGGGAACAAAGTTGGGTCTTATCTGAGGAGGCGAGGGTATTGGGACCCTGATGGCTTGGGACATCGGAAAGGACTGAACAGGGGTAGTCCTTGGTAAGGGATCATATGTGGATGGAGGAGGGTATTGGTTATAGGCTTGGGGAGCTGAGATGGCTGCTTCTGGAGTCTCATCTTCTACCATAACCAGGGAACCGTTGGACTCAACCACTATCTGAATCCCATGACGACGGAGTGCATCAATGAGCATGTGTTGATATTCCTCATGGACCTTACGACTGTTTTCCAAGGCTAAGGCTAGCTCTTCTTCCCTAGTCATTTGGTTACCCAAACCACTGTTGTTCTCTGTCAAATCGGCCATTCTGACTCTCTGGACTGACAAAGCTGAGGATTCTGGCGAACTGTCTGAGAAATCTGCGCTAACAAGCCGCTGACCCGGTATTCTCACCCACTTCTTTCTCGCTGCGGGAAAGGGATATGAGAGGTTTAGACTCGGGGTAGGTGTTTAGGCTGAAGGCTCAAGCAATATGCAAATTAAGAATCTTCCAATTTACTTAAAACGGTGTCTTTTATTTATTTCTATTTGGTCGGAAAAGGGGTTCTGCCCTTCTTTTTCGCAACTACTCTAGATCCTGGATCAGTGGGCTCCGTCACTACGTCTATAAGCCCCTCGTATTCCACCTGTATTTCGACCTCCCAGGGTGGACAGCCCCGGGCGAGGGTCCTATAGGGCACGCGGATCCCACCGACCGAGAGAGAAGAACGCTCCTAACGGGTCTAGCGGGTCATAAGAACTTTTAACGCATGAGCGATGCAGATTATAGTCAAGGCAATGCCGGGAAAGTCTCGTCTTTCAGCCTTAACGGAATTTCGGCAGAGTTTCGCTTGCGCGATTGACGTTTTGACTTTTCGGCAATGTCCGAGAAGATAATAAGCATGGGTCGGGCGGTAAAAGCCGGATGCCACAGTGTCACATTGAACTTCGCTGCATATTCTGTGCGTGAGTCAAAGTCGAAGTCAATGCCAGGTCAAGATCTTGCCAATTTTTCCTTGTCGGAATTTCGGCAGAGCTTCGCTTGCGCGAAAGATCTTTGGATTTTTGGCACGGACTTGGTCTCGACTCTTACGCATTCCGTGCGGGTCAAGGTCAAAGTCAATGCCGGAGTCAAAATTCTACCAATTTTTCCTTGTCGGAATTTCGGCAGAGCTCCGCTTGCGCGAAAGATCTTGACTTCCGTTATGGACTAAGGTTTGACCTTTATGGGGATATGCAACTGGGCTATATGACAAGGACTAGACCAAAAACCAACCAAAAGTCACGGTTTTTTGAAACGTGTGACACTGACTATGCATTGGTCGACACTGGCTGCCATGGGGAGTTTGGGGTGATTCCGTGCACGCCCGGGAGCATCGTAAGGCTGTCTGTGACTGCAACTGAACAACCACCCCGGGTTTGAAGGACGTGCGTGCAAAGTGTACAGGATATATAAGGTGCGCGTAGTGTGCGATCTCCTAAAAAATGTTTCTTTTTAAGTTAAAACAGAGATTTTCAAAAATGTGTTTTAAAAGGAATGATTTTTCGGGATGGGGGAAAAATGCAACAGTTAAGGCACGTAAATTTTCTGGAGCCTGGTCAGCTTTGGAACTGAATAGCCCCAAGCTGCCTTAGCTGCCAGATTAACCTCAAATTTGTCCTGGTGGAATTGCCAATGAGGCCGCCCGGCTGGAATCCGAAGCGGATTAAGCCGTACGGCTGCATTGCTTAATTTTCCAAGTTCCAATCCTTTTCAGTTTCAGGTTGCTCCCCAAACATTTTAGGCACCTTTCAGCTTCAGAAGGCTTCCTGTTCAGTATATAGAGCATGCACAATTCCCAAGAACCAAGATGCAATGCAAGGCGAAGAAAGAAAAAGCAAGCACGGCAAATGGAATCCGCGACGGGAGGCTAACCCGCTCAAAGGAAAAAAGCTTTCTTTTTATATTTTTTTTTTTTTGAAAAGAGATACCGGTACGTGGATTTGTTAAACCATAACTTATCCCCGGCTCGTTTTAGGAGGCGTTAAAGGGAAACTTAAGGGTTTCCACCTATATACCGGGTATCGTTTTTTTTATTTTTAAAATGAAAGCTTTCTCCTTTGGTATCTCCCCAGCGGAGTCGCCAAACTGTGAATGTGGGGGCCCAAATATTTTTTTGTGTTTTATTTGGATTCACTTGAGTTTGAAAACATCCGGTTTAATTTGAAAAAAATGGAGTTGCAACGCCATTTTGATTTCCTCAAAACTTTGAAAAAAAAGAATTAGGGTCCAGAGGTTAAGTTACCCCTTGTGAAGAACGTTTGGCGTTCACCCAAGGTGCCTTGCCGAAGCAAGTCTCCCAAGATCCCATTTTTCGTTCTTGCTTGTGTGCTTTCTTATGTGCATGTGTTGAAAAGAGGGGGGAATGTTCCAAGTTGTCTTCCGGACGTATAAACCATTTAGTTGGTTATCGCTCGGGATTCCTTGTATTTTTATGTGTTCGGGACTTTGATCCCGTCCTCATCTTGTACTTGTGATCATCACTATTTGACCTTGGGTCATGTGTGATCGAGAGAAGGACTCTCTCTTATGGTCCAAGAGTGAGGTTCTTTAGAAAGGAATATCCTTAGCCCATCAATCCTACACCTTGAGACGATTGAGCTTGTGTAGGGACTATTATGCTCGTCTCAAGTGATAATCGGAGATATAGGGTTCAAGGCTTATTCATTTCTAAAGGGATTATGGCACCTTTAATGGAAGAAACGACGTAAAGATGGGATCTTTACATCAGTCCGTTCCAAGGATGCATCAAATACCAAAGGGCACTAGGGGAAGGGTATAAAGATTGGATCTTTATGCTCTTCCTATGCTTTTTCGTGCCTTTGGAAGGTCACTAAGCAATCCTAGGAAAGAGAGATCCAATCATGAGAGACATGAAGGATGCATTCTAAACTAAAAATGACATTTTTAATGAAAAAGATGACATTTTGGGTGCAAAGGATGCTATCTGGATGTAAAGAAATGATTTTTAATGCAAAGGATGCAACTTTATATGAAAAAAATGATGTTATTTTGAGAGCAAAGGATGCTATTTGATGTAAAGAAATGATTTTTAATACAAAGAATGCAACTTTATGTGTAAAGATGTTATTTTGAGAGCAAAGGATGCTACTTTTCACATCACCATGTGAGAGATCCACCCTAGAACAAGCCTTTTTTGAGATCTTATTTGTTCATCCTTGGATGGGATCCTCCATGAATCCTATGTGATAGGGGAATAGGGGTAAGATGATTTACATGTTTAAAGAAAGGATCTTTAATGACAATAGCAAATACCAAACAAGTATATAATGATATGGAGAGCAATGAGCAATATATCACATAAATACAAGGTATATTTCAATAAAAATGGAGGAGAGGTTACCAATGGTGGTGTCCCTCTTTCTCCTTGAAGTTTGCCTAGGGAAGGACCAACTTTGGAAGGCTTTGAAGAGGAGGGAGGTGGTTTTTTGATACTCTCAGCTCACTGGAATCTCGTGGTGGTATTTTGGCAGAGTGATGTTACTGAAAATCCCCCCTAAAATGAGTAGAGGAGGTCTCTATTTATAGGCACTCTGGCAACAGCTAATGAAGCCGTGCGGCTTGGAGTTCTTGCCTAATGCAGCCGTGCGACATTATCCCTTATGACTCAGCATATTTCTAGAATCATGCAAGGTGGCCTTCTAGAAGGGTATTTCCACCGAAGGAATACGTGGAATTTTAATTCCTAGTAAGTCCTTCGCCCCTAGGAAGGTTCGGAAAAGTTCCCGAATTGCCCCTGAACTTTAGGAAAGTCCGGGGAATTGCCGGGAAACTTAACAGGAAGGCATAAGCCAGATTTGGGTACTTACAACAAGGCTAAAATAGAGATTATTTCTAAGTTACCTCCCCCTACTACGGTTAAGGGTGTGCAAAGTATCTTAGGCCACGCGGGTTTCTATCGGCGTTTTATTAATGATTTTTTAAAAATTTGCAAGCCGTTGTGTAACCTTTTGGCCAAGGAGACTGAGTTCATCTTTGACCATGAATGTTTAGATGCCTTCAATTTATTGAAGGAGAGATTGACTTGTGCCCCGATTCTCGCAAGTCCAGATTGGTCTCTACCCTTTGAGATCATGTGTGATGCTTCAGACTTTGCTATTGGGGCTGTTTTAGGGCAGAAAATAGACAAGTTACCACATGTAATCCACTATGAAAGTAGGACACTTAATGATGCACAACTTAACTACACCACAACAGAAAAAGAATTTCTAGCAGTTGTTTTTGCTCTTGAAAAATTCCGTCCCTACTTGCTTGGATCAAAGGTAATTGTTTATTCTGATCACTCTGCCCTGAAATACTTGCTTAATAAGAAGGATGCCAAACCTGGCTAATAAGATGGATGCTTCTCTTGCAAGAATTTGATATTGAAATTAGAGATAAGAAAGGGACCAAAAATGTAGTGGCTGATCATCTCTCTCGACTTGAATTTCTTGAAAAACTTAAAAAGAATGAAATTCCGGTGAATGAAAATTTTCCGGATGAACAATTGATGGTGGTGGATTTCAAGGAACCATGGTTTGCAGATTATGTTAATTTTATTGCTACCCGTGTGGTCAATCCTGATTTCGACTACCATCAGAAGAGAAAGTTTTTATTTGATGTAAAGCACTATATTTGAGATGATCCCTATCTCTTTAAATTATGTGCTGACAAGATTGTGTGCAGGTGTGTTCCTGAAGAGGAACAAAATAGTGTCCTAAGATTTTGTCATGATCTTGAGTGTGGTGGGCATTTTAGCAGTCAAAAGAGTGGGCGAAAAGTGCTACAATTTGGTTTATATTGGCCCACCATATTCAAGGATGCCCAGGAATTTTGTGCCCGGTGTGACAAGTGTCAACGCACTGACAGTATTGGTAAGAGAGATGAGATTCCCCTTACATATAATCTAGTTGTTGATATATTCGATGTTTGGGGCATTGATTTTATGGGTCCCTTTCCTATTTCATATGGCGCTACTTATATTCTCGTAGCTGTTGATTATGTTTCAAAGTGGGTGGAAGCAATTGCCACCCGAACTAACGATGCTAACGTGGTTTGTAAGTTTGTTTGTGAGAATATTTTTAGCAAGTATGGGGTGCCTAGGGCCATCATCAGTGATCAAGTAACTCATTTCACCAACAAAATGTTTAACAAGGTTCTAAAGAAGTATGGGGTGAGTCACAAATTAGCAACACCATACCATCCCCAGACTTCCGGACAAGTTGAGGTGAGTAATAGGCAAATCAAGGGTGTGTTAGAAAAGACGGTGCGTCCCACAAGAAAAGATTGGGCATTGAAATTGAATGATGCATTATGGGCATACCGCATAGCTTATAAAATTCCCATCGGGATGAGCCCGTACCGTTTGGTGTATGGCAAGACTTGCCATCTTCCGGTTGAGTTGGAGCATAAAGCCAACTGGGCAATAAAGGAACTCAACATGGATTTGACTTTGGCGGGTGAAAAAATGTTACTTGCTTTGGATGAACTTGAGGAAATCCGACAAGAGGCTTATGAGAGTGCCAAAATTTACAAAGAAAGAACCAAGAAGTACCATGACAAGAAAATAACGCATAAAACGAACTGATCTCAGGAACGGAGGAGAAATAATTTTCTTCTTTTGCCGGATCACAAACATGCTTCTTTATTTGCACGAACTGATCTCAGGAATGGAGTTTGGTGGAAATATGTTAAAAACTTGAGGAAGTTTTTAACGGCCGTCAGAGATTTAACGGAGGTGGTAAAGTGACTGGCTTGTTGTAGAAGCTTGCTGGATGAAGAAGATTTTTTTCCTTCTAGAAGTGTGCACGTGGCTTTGTTTTGGCCATTTCAATTTATGTGGCCTAAAATTTCTTTGCTCACTTTTCTTGGTTGCCTTTTACTTCCCATTTCAATTTTTCCTTTTTCCTTTTCTCTCTTTCTTCTTCCTCCTGCAACTTTCTTTCTCTTTTCCCTTTTATCCACAATGAGAGCGAAAGAGAAAACCAACTTGGTCCGGCCAGTGAGCTGATCGGAACTCCGATTAATTTCATACCGAAGAGGTGTCCAGATCTAGGGTTTATCTGTCTACTACAGCGACGCCGTACTCAATAGATCTGCCCGGAATTAATGGTGTTTTGCTCGGAGTTTGACCGTGGTAGGTGGAGCTCGGAGATCGCGGGCTGAGGGCAAGGAGATAGACCGGAGGTATGAAGTTAGTATTGAGGTCATGCTTTGTTTACAGGCTGAAGATTTGGAGCTTGCTCGTGGGCTGCGGACTCCGAGCACGAGCTTTGGAATTCGAGCATCATGGGCTGCGAGCACGAGCTTCGGAATGCGAGTGTGGGCTGCTGACTGCGAGCACGAGCTACAGATTGCGAGTGTGGGATGCTGACTGCGAGCACGAGCTTCGGAATGCGAACCTGGGATGGCAAAGGTTGCAGAAACGCGTCGCACCTCGGGCAAGATCTACAAAACAGCACCGTTAGGGGTGCGGAGATTGCCCCGCTATAACCCTCGGGCGTAAGGATCAGTATCTGTTTATTGGAATAAACTGTATGGAGAGGTCTCTAGTGAGAGTGTTGGAGCGAGAGAGAGAGAGAGAGAGAGAGAGAGAGAGAGAGAGAGAGAGAGAGAGAGAGAGAGAGAGATTTAGAGATTTGTGATTACCTTCACCAATGAGGAGGGTTATAGTATTTATAGGGGACAAAGTGTATAGGTGTCACTTTGGGGCGGTCCCACCGTATATATTTGATATATGTATATATGTGATATATTTGACTGTATGAGACTGTGTATATGTGTAGGGTTCATCATCTTTACTCACTAATTTGTGAATCAACATAAAGTCAAAAATCAAGATTAATTATGGATATTGACCAAAAGATATAGTACATTGATATTTTTTTCTTTGTATTAGCCACTCCCCCTGTGTCTGCATTTGTTTCGTTTGAACTCCCCCCCCCCAATTAGTAGATATGGCTAGTTTCGATCACCACCGCCACTCTCCACATTACTATTATATTGTCCATTTTGGGCTCATCTCACACGAATTTGTTTTTGGATAATCTCAAAAGGTCTTATACTAATGAAGTGGTTGTGTGCTCTTATATAACTGATAATTATTTTCTCAATTGTCGATTTGAGACTTTGAGTTGCACCCCAACATTTTCTACCTCTTTTTTGACCAGAAAAATCAACATCATATAGGGTGTGCTCCCGAGTTTTAAAAATTGGGGAAAGGAAAGGAAAATTGAGGAAATCAAAAATAATTTTCTTTTAAAGCTTGCTCCCGGAATTTTTTAAACATTTTCCTTTTACACAATCCTCCCGAATGTAGGAGAAAATGGAAGAAAATGAAATGCTATAAAAGAAACTTTTTATATAAAACTATTTTATCCCTCAAATATAAATTCTCTTTTTCTTTCATTAAATTAAATGTACAAATATAATTCTAAAATTTATCCCTCCCTTTCCTTCCCTTTCATTCTTAACTCGGGAGCACTTCGGAAAAATTTAAATTTCTTCTCTTCCCTTTCCTTCCCCTCCCTTTTCTTTCCTTTCTTTTTTCTCCCTTCAAAAACTCGTAAGCACACCCATAATGTCAACATCATATAAGGCCTAACGAGAAACACGAATGGACTGCAGCCCTTGTAGTTGTACACGGTGCCCATCAATTTTAAGATCAAAGGTAGCAATCTGATAGAGGGAGATATATATATATATATATATATATATATATATATATATATATATATATATTTATATATATAGGTAGGTGCTCAAATGATAACCGTGAGAAACACTTGTATACACTTGTTTACAGTAGATACTTAGTTACTGTATACATATACAGTCTACTGTATATGTATACAGTAGTTAAGTATCTACTGTATACAAGTGTATAACCACACGTATACACTTGTATACAGTAGCTAAGTATCTACTGTATATGTATACAGTCTATTGTATATGTATACAGTAGCTAAATATCTACTGTATACAAGTGGTTCCACTAGTAGAAATCAGTCTTTAGGTGACAAAGAAAAATGGTCACCTAAGTCATCATTTTGGTCATTATTTAATTAAGGTGACAAATTTTGGTCACCAAAGAATTGTTATGCAAAGCCCGAAGCCTTAGGTTTTTGGTGACCAAATTTAGAATTAGTCACCTAAGATTTCAGTTCTGGTGACTAATTTTAAGTTTGGTCATCTAAGATATCCAAGGCGACCAATCTTTTGGCAACCAAATAAATTTGGCTTGGTCACCTCAATTTTGCATGACAATTTTAAGGGGTCGGTTTATCCTGGTCACTTAAGTTTACTCTTTAGCAACCAAGCGATTGGTCACCTAATACTAAATTTTGGTGACTAAGTATTTGTTAGTCACCTAAAAGTATATTTTAGGTGATTAAAACGTTGTCACCTAAAAATAGTATATATAAACACTACAATCGGTCCCTTAACTTTTCTTATTCTAAAATTGGTCCCTTAACTTTTTTATTTTCAAATCATTCCCTTAATTTTTATTATTCTCAAAATCAGTCCCTTAACTTTTCTTATTTTCAAATCAGTCCCTTAACTTTTTTTATTCTCAAATCAGTTCCTTAACTTTTATTAATCTTAAATCGGTCCTTGATATTTCATAGTTACACTTTGCTCCCCTAAACTTCTTTTATAATCAAATCAGTCCTTACATATTCTTTCATTCAACTTTGATCACTTAACTTCAAAAAATGCAGATCAAGTCCTCTCAATTGGTCCACCACCAGCAACCACTGACATCCACCATTCACCACCGTCTAACCACCATTACACAACCACTGCACACATAAACGAAACCAGATCTAAATCATAAACCGGATCTGGTTTCGTTAATGGAGAGAGAGAGAGAGAGAGAGAGAGAGAGAGAGAGAAAACAAAACCAGATCTAAATCAAGAGGGTGTGCAGTTTGTAGCGGGACGGAGGAAGTATAAGGTATAGGTATATGACTTAGGGTTTAGGGTATAAGGTATAAAGTGGTTTCATTATTTTTTTCCTTAATCCCCGCGCAAACTGTAACTGTGCGATTTCTACTGGGACGGAGGGAGTATCTTATACTCTATACCCTAAACCCTAAGTCATATACATATATCTTATACCTTATACCATATACCCTAAACCCTAAACCCTAAATCATATACCTATACCCTAAACCCTAAACCCTATACCCTAAACCTTATGCCTTATACCCTATATCCTTAATCATATACATATACTCTATACCTTATACCCTATATCTTTATCCTTAAGTCATATACATATACCTTAAACCTCAAATCCAATACCCTAAACCCTAAGTCATATGCCTATACTTTATACCTTATACCCTAAACCCTAAGTCATATACCTATACCTTATATCTTATACTCTATACCCTAAACCCTAAGTCATATACATATATCTTATACCTTATACCATATACCCTAAACCCTAAATCATATACCTATACCCTAAACCTTATGCCTTATACCCTATACCCTAAATCATATACATATACTCTATACCTTATACCTTATACCATATACCCTAAACCTTAAGTCATATACATATACCTTAAACCTCAAACCCTATACCCTAAGTCATATACCTATACCTTATACCCTATACCCTAAATCATATACATATACCCTAAACCCTATACCCTAAACCTTATACCTTATACCCTATACCCTAAACCTTATATCCTAAGTCATATACAAATACCTTATACCTTATACCCTATACCCTAAACCCTAAGTCATATACATACACCTTATATCTTATACCCTATACCCTAAACTCTAAGGCATATACATATACCTTACGCCTTATACCCTAAATCCTAAGTCATATACATATATCTTATACACTAAACCCTAAATCATATACCTATACCTTATAGCTTATACCCTATATACTAAACCCTAAACCATATACATATACCCTAAACCCTATACCCTAAGTCATATACCTATAACTTATACCCTATAACCTAAACACTAAGTCATATATATACCTTATCTCTTATACCGTAAACTCTAAATAATATATCTATACCTATATCTTTTCTTTTATATACTTTCGTTTGTTTAGTTTTTTTCTATCTTTTTTTCTATACCTTTTTGTAAAAAAATTATGTAGTAAACAAAAGTCTAAAATATTATTTAATATTCGATAAAAAATTCATAAAAAATAAAAAGTGAATAAAGGATAGTCCGTCCCTCTTTTCTTTTATATGCTTTCGTTTGTTTAGTTTTTTTCTATCTTTTTTTCTATACCTTTTTGTAAAAAATGCATGTAGTAAACAAAAGTCTAAAATAATATTTTCTATTCAATAAAAAATTTATAAAAAATAAAAAATGAATACAGGATAGTCCATCCCTCTTTTCTTTTATATACTTTCGTTTGTTTAGTTTTCTTCTATCTTTTTTTCTATACCTTTTTGTAAAAATGTATGTAGTAAAAAAAGGGTAAAATATTACTCCCTCCGTCTCATTCCAAGTTTCACTTTTTACCCAAAATGGCATCCCGTTTGAAGCGTCACCTTTCCTAAAATGAAAATATTTTATTAATATTCTATTATCCCATCCACTATTCCCTCCACTAATTCTCTCTCCTCTACACTCACAACACTTTTTAAATTCACTATTTCCTCCACTAATTCTCTCTCCTATTTTCAAATTACACTCACAACATTTTTTCTTCCCCCTTTTTTCTTAATTTGCGTGCCACCCCTAAAAGGGTGACACTCTTGGTGGGACGGAGGGAGTATTTACTATTCAATAAAAAATTTATAAAAAATAAAAAATGAATAAAGGATAGTCCGTCCCTCTTTTCTTTTATATACTTTCGTTTGTTTAGTTTTTTTCTATCTTTTTTTCTAAACCTTTTTGTAAAAAATGTATGTTGTAAACAAAAGTCTAAAATATTATTTACTATTCAATAAAAAATTTATAAAAAATAAAAAATGAATAAAGGATAGTCCGTCCCTCTTTTCTTTTATATACTTTCGTTTGTTTAGTTTTTTTCTATCTTTTTTTCTATACCTTTTTGTAAAAAAATGTATGTAGTAAACAAAATTCTAAAATATTATTTTCTATTCAATAAAAAATTATAAAAAATAAGAAACAAATAAAGGATAGTCCGTCCCTCTTTTCTTTTATATACTTGTGAATACCCCGTCCCAATGCAACGCGCATTCGGAGGTTTAAAATAAATAATCATAAAAAGTCGGACCGAAATGAGATATTCATCAAGTGACACTCGCTTTAAACCATATTAAAAATATTAGTTTAATTTTATGAGAGTCGCCACGCCGCTTTGATATAGCCCAAAGCATTGAAAAAAGGCTAAGCATGTGATTGGGATCGGGGGTCAAGTTACAACAGAAGAAGAAACGTTATCACTCCTATTGCCTGACGGATCGGTCTTTCTAGCATGTGGGGTGTTGGTTGTGTGCGGTGTTTACAGGAATAGATAGAAGAAGCGGGATCATGCATAAGGAGGAGGGGAGAGAAAGAATTAATTGATGATCACACCCTAGAACCTTTGATTTAGGCCCTCGGAAGGTGCACTAATCAACTTCATCCTTGGGGAATTGTTGATCATGGGATGATTATTACTAAGGTGGAAGGAAAGAAATAGTTCCTAGATCCATCGGATTTCTTGGACGAAACCTTAGATCATCCTCGGCTATGCATACTTAAATATATTAAAACAGTCCTAAATCTTAGCATATAGGTATAATTAAAACATATTAAGCATACAAATAAATCATTTAGTATGGCAATAATAAAGAACGGAATAAAAGACTTACCAATTGTGGCAAGGCTTTGGGGGTCGAATCTAGCAAGATTCGAAGAATGTTGGGAGAGGTGTGGAAGAGAAAATCAAGTCTAGTCTTGACTTCTCCGTTGAAAATGTGTGTGTTGAAATGTGTACCGAGTGCACGTATTTATAGTGCTTCGGGAAATGGGCTGGACTGAAGAAAGGGTCGATCGACACTTATCAAGAAGGGTCGATCGAACCTAAAGAAAGGGTCGATCGAACCTCTTTGATAAGGGTCGATCGGTCCTCTTTCATAAAGGTCGATCGGCACTTCTCCAGGCGTGGCTTCCACGCCAGCTGCCGTTGACGGCGCGAGAAAGAGAATTGTGTTAAGGTTTAATTAGGGTTTTGTCAACCCTAACCAGTCCAAAACATTTAAAATATCTTTTTTAGGATCGGGTACTAACAGTAGCCCGTCGGCGATGCTTCTTGTAAGACAAGTGGGGTCGACGATTAAGATAGAATCCGTCCTGAAAAAAGGGATTTCAGGGGTGGAACGATGAGCTTGCGGATGTGATGATTGAACTCGAGCTGAGTCGCAAATGAAAGGTGACCAGGTAGGTCGAGCGGCTGAACTCTTGTCGAGCTACCTACGTATCCCAAGAGGAATCAAGCCGAGTCGTAGTTCAGAAAAGTGGGCATTTAGTACCCAAGAATGGAAGACGTGTGGTGTCTCAAACCAAAGATATGATTGTGTGGGAATCACCCAAGGATACGTGATTGCGTGGGAGTCATCCTAGAATGTGAAGATGTGACTGCGTGAAAGTCACTGTATGACTGCGCGGGAGTCATGGTGTAACTATGTGGGAGTCACCCGGAAATTGTGAGAGTATGACTATGTGGGGGTCACCCGAAATTTAATAATAAGATGTATTATAAGTAATAGAAAAAGGGAAAAATTGGGAAAAATATTGATATTAAGGAAAGGGTCGATCGGCCCTTGATTTGTCTAGTTAAGGACTTTGACCGAGATGACGTTACCGAGGTGGGGAGAAGGAAGGGTCGATCGGCCCTTTCTTCTGATTGGCTAGGGAGGATCCGTGGCACTGAGATGGGATCTGAGCCGTTGAGAAGTAACACAAAAGAAGGTTCGATCGGCCCTTATTAATAAGGGTCGATCGGCACTTTCCTAGGCCAAACAGTTTTCTCGATCGGCCCTTTATCTGCGCCCGTCTTCTTCCTCTTCCTCCATTCTTCTTCTCCGCCATTGATATGAAATTCCAAAAGTTTGGCCGGGAGATTTGAGTGAAACCATTGCTTTTGTGTCAAATTTTGCAAAGGATCTGCCATGGATAATCCTGATTTGGCCTAATTGGAGTCCTTGCTTAATCGCCCGGATGATCAATCTTTGGGCTCGTACACCGGTGATTTTGGTGGTTTCTTTGGCTATGCTGGCGGGAGTGGCAGCGGTGGAGGCGGCAGTGGCCATGGTGCTGATGGCAGCGGAGGTTTTGGTGGTTTTGGTAGTGGTTATGGAGGTATTGGCGGTAGTGGTGGCGGCTATGGTGGTGGCTATGGTGGTGACCTTGGCGGCAGTGGTGGCTATGGTGGTGACCTTGGCGGCAGTGGCGGCGGCCAAGGTGGTAGTGATGATGACGAGGGTGGTGATCACGACGCCGGGGAGAGCGACAGGAGTGATGCTGGCGGGGACTTTGAGGCGAGGAGGCGACGGGCTTTGCGCAACTGCCGATCTTCGAGGCTACATTTCCCGTTGCGGAGCCAGTCTGATTTTTACGCGGGCCAGGAGCATCACGGCTCCACGGGGCTTCGCTCCCGTATTGGGATAAAGGTAAGAGAGTTTTTGTTTTTTATTTAGCAGCAAAAAATATTACATGCATACATCAAATGTTATAATTTAAATGCGAGTAATGTAACATACCTGTGCTGTGTTTACCTGTAGGGGAAGAAGATGAAAGGGCGTAGCTCCCTTAAGGCGGTTGGTGAGTTGTGGGCATCTCTGCCGGCTGGTGAGGGTAGTCCTCGTGAGCGGATAGAGAGCATGGGTCTGGCTCCTTTTTTCGATATGGTGCTACGGATGGGCCAGACCAGGCGGTGTACAGCTGTGGTGAAGGTGTGTCGAGAATTCTGGTGGGACACGACACACACCTTCCACTTGAGTTGGGGTGAGACCACAGTTACCCCTATAGATTTTGCTGCTCTCACCGGGTTGAGGTTTACTGACATAGCGCTCCCGTATGATGAGACCCTCCATGCTGACTCGGCTCGCCAGACCCAGCTGTTTGGTGCTAGTTTGGGTTCGAGCAGGACTTTCGGCATTGATGCTGGAAAGTTATATAAGCTTGTTAGGGCTACCATTGGTCAGTATACACTTGGCCTGTATGGGCTTGACACACTTGTCCGGGGATTCCTTTGGTATGGCTACTCAGTGACCCTTTTTCCCAACTCAGGCCCAGTATGTCGATTTTCTTTGTTGGGTGCTTTGGCGGACTTGGACTTGATGCGCGACATCTCGTGGGGGGGAGCCGGCTTGGCTGAACTGTATCGGGCTTTGGATATCGTTTCGAGGTCCAATACCTCTTCCTTTGATGCGTTTTAGCTTGTTTTGGAGGTAGATCGGCCTTTTGTCCTTTCTATTGTCTTCTTGCTTGTTTCTTGTCCTTTATATCCTTACGAATATCTGCTTTCTGTATCTTTTGCAGGCGTGGGTCTACGAGGTATTCAATGTTGCCCCGTTTACCTTGAGCGATCAGACCCGGGACGTGCCTGTTTTGTGCTATTGGAGGAAGGCGAACAGGGATGAGGGGGTCCAAAAGACGGTCCGGGAATCTGAGTTGAGGGCTATTTTTGGTGGTCCCTGGAGGAATGAGTTCCTGCTCTATCCTTGGACTCCCGCGGTTACAGAGGCAGTTGGTGATGTCCAGGATGTTACTGCTTCTCGTAGGTTGTTGGTTGGTTTATCTGCTGATGAGATGTACCTGGGAGATCGGGTGGCTAGGCAGCACTATGCCTGGGCTCCGCTTTATGCACCCCAACACCCTCCTAGGAACATGTGGTATCCCAACCGCTTGGCGAGGAGGGAGGATTATCTGCATGAGGTTCCTGCTGCTGAGTTTCGGGCTGACATGGATTACCAGACCTTCGTGGAGCACTTTCTGAGGTCCCCACAGGTGGTTAGGTAGGCTGGTGAGGATGCCAGTATAAGGGATCAGGGCTTAGATATCCCAGAGCTGATGGGTGTTGGGCATCCTGAGATCGTAGACATGCCCCCGTTTCCTGACCACTTTTTTGTGCCGATGGGTGACCGGCAGGTGAGGGTAGATTTGACGCCTACAGAGGCTGACGAGGTCGAGGCTGCTCAGCTTCCCCCAGACGGTGCCGGCGGGGTATACCTTTTACTCTTTCCCCTCTCTTTACGTACCAATTTTTACGCTTCAGCTATGTTGTAACCCTTGTGTCTGATTTTGTAGGTTACCCGTGACTCTTATGTGCGGGCTGTGCGGCAGACCAATATATTGAGCCGTCTGCTGAAGAGTGCATTGCAGAGACTCTCTTGTCAGTCTGGGAGGTCGGTAGACGCGGATCCAGTTCAGCGCAGACAGCGATCCCAAGATGAGGGTAGCTCAGCCTCTAGATTTTCCCGTGGTCGCAGTTCGACCTCCCGTCGGGGCCATTAGGACTTTTATTTTGCAGACATTTTTTTTTGTAACTCCTGTAATAAATAAAAAGAAAAGACTATATGCAGACTCTTATTTTTATGCTGACTCGTTAGTATGATGCAAATATTTTATGTATAGATTTAATGAGTTAATTTGAAATTTTGTATTTTCTATTTTTGTATACTGCAATGAGAAGTCACCCTAGAAATTGACGTATAAAGAAGTCACCCTAGAAATTGACGTATAAGGAAGTCACCCTAGAAATTGACGTATAAGGAAGTCACCCTAGAAATTGACGTATAAGGAAGTCACCCTAGAAATTGACGTATAAGGAAGTCACCCTAGAAATTGACGTATAAGGAAGTCACCCTAGAAATTGACGTATAAGGAAGTCACCCTAGAAATTGATTGGGATTATTATGGTTTAGAGAGGAGTTTTGTCTCCTAGGCTCGAAGCTAGGGTTTTGAGAGGTATTTGTCACCTAGGGTTAAAGCTAGGGTTTTGAGAGGTATTTGTCACCTAGGGTTAAAGCTAGGGTTTACATTTGTGGTAAGTCTAAACAAGGCAATTTGAGCAGCAAGGCGAGGCTGAGTAGGTGTCTATGATAGGAGATGGGATTGGATAAGTTTGATGTCCAGAGATAAGGGGTAGGACCGATACGTCTTTGATAGACTTGAAGAGTTTGAAAATTTGTGGGGACCAAAGAGTGATTTTGTAAACAAGGTGCCAAAGAGGATGGCATTTTGAAAGTATGTTAATTTGATAAGGAGGCCTTATGATTAATTATGTTTCTAACTAACTTAAAGAGTTTGCCACATGCTGATCTTGATGACAAGGGATGCCCATCTAGCTAGATATGACTTCGTTGGAGCCCCGATTCTTGTTTAAAGCCCCTGGCCTTTTCTGAAGAACCACATAGTCGACTTATTTCTGTTGAGGGGAGCCTCAATGTTTGATGAAGTGACCATGGCGAAGCCCCAGTTGATGATGCAAAGCAAACCCGAAGGGAATCTGGTAAAGAGAGCCTGAGAGAACAGCTTAACAAAAGCCCCAGCTTGGAGAGATTCAATGTATCCCTATTGCGGACAGAGTCATCTTGTGGCCACGGAGGCGACCCATCATTTCGAACAACATTCAATCAATCGCTGGATAAGACTCGGAAATGTATATGTGCAGGGGCACATTTTTCGAAGGTGGGAATGGATCCCGAATTCGTGTATGACACTCTCGTTTTTGGGTTTGACTCTTTTGGGAGAGTATAAGCATCACAAGGTGTGGAAAAGTGTATGGAAGCCCCTGCAGACAGAAAGACAGTGTTTGGCTCTATTTTCCTATGATGTAGAAAAAGAAGACTTGTCGAGACATTTGAAGAATTGTTTTATTTTGATTGCTTGAGAATGGACCTCACTGATTGGTTTATTAAATTCCAATTATATAAGTAAACAAATGAATGTTTTGATTTGAAGCTGGAATAAGAGAGAAAAAATCGATTGATTGTGAAATCTGGCTTGACTTTAGAAGGAGAAAGATGCTCCGTTGTTGCTTCTTGCTCACAGGGTACATTCGGTGGTAATTGTGGTGCAGGCTGCCGCTGCATTGATCTTCTTTATGAGAAAGAATGAAAAATAGAAAAAAGATTGGGGTGGAAGAAAAGGTGGGAATTTGACTGATTATAGCCCCTTCTATTTTTCTGTCTTTCAAGTTAAGATTCGTTGTTCCTTTGTTCTCGCAAACTGAGGGGAGTAGTCCCTGGCGCGTGTCTCCTTGCTTTTACCGGAGTGCCGCTGAGAGGCACGGATGCGAAGCCCCAGTGAGACTTTTGCAGACAGTGTTTGAGTAGTCGAATGAACGAATATCAAGAATAGGACGAGTTCCCAAACTTGGAGAGAGTATGTAATATGCTCACGTAGGATAACAAGTGACTCAAAATTTTGAATATGCATTTCTTTTAAATAATCTGAGAATGCCATCCAGTAGCGGTTGTAGCTGGGCTTTGGGTTGCGATCGATCATTAGGTGATACTTAACATGACCTCTTAAAGTGAGAGGTCGGCTGGGCCTTTTGCTGAGAGGTTGGTTTGAGGGATGTGTTTGGGATCTCTAAGGTGAAGGGATTTTCTTGTTGTCGTTTCTTCATAACCTCTAAGAGTGAGGTTAACTTTGATTTTGACAAAGTCAAGGGTGGTGATGGAATCCCCTAAAAGTGAGAGGATGTATTTGGAATTGGTTTACGGGATTTGTCCAAGAGGGAATCTTTATTGCTTCTTCTCGTGAGTTTGTTGTGATTTCAACAGGTAACTTGATCACGATAGGACCTTCACTCGATGTCTCATTTTCACAACCTTTGAGATGGGAGGTTCACTTCGGAGTGATGGAGTTTTTTTTTTTTTTACACTCTCTTCTCGAGAAAAGCCTTCGGATTTTTTTGCTCGCGATATCCCCTAGCGTATGCCTTAGGATGCGTTTACCTTTTCCCTCTTGGGCTTGGAGGTGGTCCCTTCTTTTGTGAGTCGAGGGATCCCCTTGTATGAGTTTCTTTTGCATTCCGCCTTTCTTGATCTTAGAGGTGATTACTTCCTTTGTGAGTTAGGGGAGCCCCTAGTATGGGCTTCTTCCTTAGGGTTTCAAAACTTGTCGATCTTGAAATGAAAGGGTATTATTTAGTGAGGATAAGGTTATGGCTACCTATGGTGAGAGGTTTAAGCTTTAATCGCTACTGGATAGCATTCTCAAAAGAGTATTTAAAATAAATGCAAACTCATTTAACCGACTTATTAAGTAAGGCAAAATATATTCGGACCATGAGAAAGATATGTGAGCATATTCAACGAAAGCTTATCGATCAAATGGAAAAACAGGGGAGACGTGAGATTAGGGGGTTGTTGAGCCCCAAGTTTGACATTCATGTAGCCCTTGTGAAGGATAAGAACAACCCCTTGCATTTTCTTTGTATGAGCAACAACGGTCTTTGTGCTTGTCTTGACCATATGGAAAGGAGGGTGTATTTGGGGAAATGTATGCTTGAGAGAGCATAGAGGGCATGTATAAGGAGAGGGTCTGGAGATAGTGTACAAAAAGTATATGGTGGAGTATGGAGAGAGCGTATGAGAGAAGGGTGTATAGAGATGGTGTATATGGGGAAGGGACAGTGAGTTGTTCACTCCAATCAAAGCATTCATTCATTGTTTACTTTATTAGCCGGTGAGTTTATCAGTGAGATTAGCAATCAAGTGATAATTATAAATAAAACAATCTTCTTGAAAGTAATGCGAGATTATGTCTCAAGTCTGGAGAGAAAGGAAAGAAAGACTCTTCTATTATTGAAGTAGCTAGTCCAAAGTGGACATTACATACCAATGCCCAAAGTGGACGTAAGAAAGACACACTAGAACCTACAAGACTGAATGAATCTAAATTCTCCCTCGAAGGACGAGGGTTTCTTCATCAATGAGGTCCTGGATTTTTCCTTGGTTGATCAATCTTTGAATCAAGCATTTCAGTTGCAGGCATCTGTCAGTGGTATGTCCAGCATACTTGTGGTATCTGCAAAACTTGGATGTATCCAAGTTAGTTCTTTTATTAACAGGCTTGTAATTCTCGAGCGGCTTGATCAAATTCTTTCTCACCAAAATTTCGAAGAACTCACCCACAGGTATTCCTAAGTCATCAAAATGCCCCTTGTCGATCTTCTTATTTGGGGGTAACTCAGGTATTGGTGCCCTTCGTTGGTTGGTGGCCACAGCAGGCATCCTGAATGAGAAATTTTGATGTGTTGGACCATAAATGGGACCACAAGCATGTGGATGGTAGGGACTCTGGAACTGAACAGGAGGAAGAGCTCTTCTCAAATACTCGTGAATGTAAGACAAATGGTGCCGCTCAATTTCATGCATGTCTTTGAGGAGGTTGATCACTCCCAACTTCATGTCTGAGACTTATTTAAGAGCTTCAATGCTTTTCTCCATAGACATGATGTAGAATTCTGTAAGAACATATGGCAGAGTCAAACCAATGAGTTGAATTAGACTCATAATTAATCTTAAGGCATTTTCGAGAAAATAGTTGATCTCCACAATTTGAGAGTTTGACCGGGCTGAAGTTGCCTACGTAACCCTTACCATTTAAGGTACAAGTCTCAGGTCACTGTAGCTCGAGGGGGGCCCCGATTGATGATACAACCAGGGTTAAGTTTAGAGAAAGAGAGAGGATGAATGTAAAAGAGTCCGTTTGGTGAGAAAGGAAGAGGAAGATGACTCGATCATTGGTCAAATATAAGTGAGGGTGATCTAGACGAGTTAGTTGGACTTGGATGAGAATTGTCCTTGATTGGTAAGTAGGCTTAGGTAGGCCCTAGATGGTGGTTTGATCTAGATGAGTCGAGAGAGGTTTGATCTAGGTGGATTTTTGGCTGAAGGGTGTTAGAGGTAAAGGATCTAAACTATGGATGGCTTTAAGACTAAGGGAGCAGACTATGGATGGTTCAAGAGATGAGAGGTAGAACTTTGAAGGGTCCTAGATTGAAGGATAGTTATGCATTTTATTTACAAAAAAGCCCTCTATTTTTATAGAACCTACTTTTGGTTGGAAGGGATACCCCTTTTTCGCAACTAACTAAAGGTCCTAAAGTGGTGGATCCTAACGACTAATCGTCTCATATAGACATTTAAGATGATATTTATGGGAAGTGCTACAGACCTATGATAGGACAAGATCTTTTAACAAGCACTCGACCTTACATGGCACGTCCTTTAAAAGGAAATCAATTTTTTAGTGCTCTTTTCTCTCTATAGATCTTGACTTATCACTGATTCGTAGTGACTTAACATAAAGACCTTATTAATTGTCTACATGAAAAAGCTAGTCAAACCAACCGGTCACAAGGAGTGTTCTCCTAGCAAAGTGGGTGACACAAGGGTAGGTTTCAGGCTCCCACCGTGCAGCCGAAGCGCACTGATGAGTGGATGGCCAAGTGAGACTCGGAAGGGAGGCGACATGATCACCACGCTTCCCGCACTTTGGTTTCTCCGACGAGTTAAGGGTGTCTGTGCAGTGTGACACGGACAGTGGTAGTGTGAGGTAAAAAAGTCTAATTCTTCTTAAGGGAAAAAGAGAAAGATTTTTTTTTGTTTTATGAGATGCATGCATGCAATGCAACAGTTAAGAATAGAGAAAAATGAAAAGAAAGTAAAATACAACACCATAAAGGAAAACGAAAGTCTGACCCACTAAGTTTGAAAAAGTTCAAAACAGTCCCCAGCAGAGTCGCCACTGTGAATACCCCGTCCCGATGCAACGCGCATTCGGAGGTTTAAAATAAATAATCATATAAAGTCGGACCGAAATGAGATATTCATCAAGTGACACTCGCTTTAAACCATATTAAAAATATTAGTTTAATTTTATGAGAGTCGCCACGCCGCTTTGGTATAGCCCAAAGCATTGAAAAAAGGCTAAGCATGTGATTGGGTTCGGGTCAAGTTACAACAGAAGAAAAAACGTTATCGCTCCTATTTCCCGACGAATCGGTCTTTCTAGCATGTGGGGTGTTGGTTGTGTGCGGTGTTTACAGGAATAAATAGAAGAAGCGGGATCATGCATAAGGAGGAGGGGAGAGAAAGAATTAATTGATGATCACAACCTAGAACCTTTGATTTAGGCCCTCGAAAGGTGCACTAATCAACGTTCATCTTTGGGGAATTGTTGATCATGGGATGATTATTACTAAGGTGGAAGGAAAGAAATAGTTCCTAGATCCATCGGGTTTCTTGGACGAAACCTTAGATCATCCTCGGCTATGCATACTTAAATATATTAAAACAGTCATAAATCTTAGCATATAGGCATAATTAAAACATATTAAGCATACAAATAAATCATTTAGTATGGCAATAATAAAGAACGGAATAAAAGACTTACCAATTATGGCAAGGCTTTGGGGGTCGAATCTAGCAAGATTCGAAGAATGTTGGGAGAGGTGTGGAAGAGAAAATCAAGTCTAGTCTTGACTTCTCCGTTGAAAATGTGTGTGTTGAAATGTGTACCGAGTGCACGTATTTATAGTGCTTCGGGAAATGGGCTGGACTGAAGAAAGGGTCGATCGGCACTTATCAAGAAGGGTCGATCGAACCTAAAGAAAGGGTCGATCGAACCTCTTTGATAAGGGTCGATCGGTCCTCTTTCATAAAGGCCGATCAGCACTTCTCCAGGCGTGGCTTCCACGCCAGCTGCCGTTGACAGAGCGAGAAAGAGAATTGTGTTAAGGTTTAATTAGGGTTTTGTCAACCCTAACCAGTCCAAAACATTTAAAATATCTTTTTTAGGATCGGGTACTAACAATACTTTTGTTTGTTTAGTTTTTTTCTATCTTTTTTTCTATACCTTTTTGTAAAAAATATATTTAGTAAACAAAAGTCTAAAATATTATTTCCTATTCAATAAAAAATTTATAAAAAATAAAAAATGAATAAAGGATAGTCCGTCCCTCTTTTTTTTATATACTTTCGTTTGTTTAGTTTTTTTCTATACCTTTTAGTAAAAAATGTATGTAGTAAACAAAAGTCTAAAATATTATTTCCTATTCAATAAAAAATTTATAAAAAAATAAACAATCTATTTTAGCTACAGATGTTGAATCTGTCTCTATATTAGGTGACCAACATTTTGTCACCTAAATATAGACACCTTGAATATAAGGTGACTATTGCCTAAGAGTTAGTCACCTATCAACCTTTTAGGTGACAAAACATAGTTAGTTACCTAAAGTTTGTATAAGGTGACCAACTGTTTTGTTGCAAGACCTCAGTCACCTAAATACAGTCTTAGGTAACCAAAAAATTAACTCGTCACATAATTTATTAAGAAGTGACAACCATATTGGTTGCCCAAGATTTAGTCACCTAAAACTATCCTTAGGTGACAAAATTAAAGTGGTCATGTAAATTATATTTAAGGTGATTATTTTGTTAATCACCAAAGATTTCGTTACAAAAGATAACGTGAGGTGACTAAATGTACACTTAGTGGCGTAAAACCTAACTAAGGCGACAAATATGCTGGTCACCTAAGAATGGTCACAAAAGAGTTATTTTAAGTGACCAATTTATTATTTGACGCCTAAAGTCGTCTTAGGTGACAGAAATAATATTTGTCACCTTAGACTTGTCACTTAACATACATTTTCTAGTAGTGTTCTCACGATTTTCATTTTAAACGGTTCTCATTGGAGCGTGACCCTATAAATATATATATATATATATAATGAAGAAATATATATATATATGAAGAAATATAGAATGGTGAGGAGAGAGGATAGAAAATTATTACCCCAAGTTGACAAATGACCACAAGTAGTGGTATAGGCCACAGTATCCATGTGTGCTGGGATATGATTGACAGAGGATTTCGAGTCTAGAGATAAAGGCTCCATTTGTTTGAAGTAAATGTTTTTTCAGAATTTTTTTTTATTTTTCGATATTTGATAATTATCGAAAAAATGGGAAAATATTTTTCGAAAAATATATTCCCCACTATTCTAAATAAAATGACTTATGAATTTTTTCTCCGCGTTTCATTTTTCGAAAAATGTTTACACCCTCACTCAAACATTCAACCCCCCGTAACAACCCCACGATACCCACCCCACATCAACCACCCCCACCCCTACCCCCCGCCCTATATCCCCCCCCTCTCCCTCGTAAAAAATATTGCTCATACTAAAACTATTTTTAACAGCTTCTCACCCCAAATCAACCACCCCCACCCTACCTCCTTACCCTACCCTACCCTATACTCTCACTCCACCCCATCCCATCCTTCACCCCGACCCCTACTCCACCCTAGGCCTACCCTACCCCACACCCACCCCACCTCACCCTAACCTACCTTACCCACCCTACCTTCATCACCGTATCTTACCCTACCCCACCCCACCGTGAAATAATTTTCTTACATTTATCAAACAAATAAAAATGTTTTTCGTAAATCATTTTTTTTTTTGGATTTATCAAATAGTCGAAAACATGTTAATGTCATTTTTCGAAAAACAATTTCATTTTCCAAAAAAAAAAATTATGGGAAAATATTTTCTGGAACATGAAAATATTTTTCGAATAATGACATTTGATAGTTTGGTAAATATAAGGAAAAATGTTTTTCAAAAAACATTTTTATGTATTTGGTAAATCTAATTAAAATATTTTTCGATAAAAACACAATCTGAGATAGGTTGGGTAGGCAGGTAGGGGATAGGGGTGGGGTAGGTGGTGGCGATGGTGTGGAATGGGGGTTAAGATAGTGTAGGGTAGAGTGGTGGAAGTGGGGTGGGATGGGTAGGGTGAAGGTAGGGGTTGGGGTTAATTGGTGGGTTATTGAGGGTGGGAGTGAGATGGGGGTATGGGTGTAGGGTTGGGGTGTGGGGTGTGGGGTAGGGGGTGGGTAAGGTATATATGTGGTGGGTGGGGTTTGGGAGGTTGGGTGGTTGGAGCCGCATAGAATTTGTTAAAAAATAATTTTAATTTGAGTAAACAAAAATTGGGGGTGGTGGGATGGGGAGGGTAGGTGTGGGTGGTTGGGGGAGGCGATGGTAGGAATGTTGTTAAAAAATTGTTTTAATATGAGTGAAAAAAATTCACGTGAGGGTGGGGGTGGGTGGTGGGTAGTCGGGGTGGATTTTGTTAAAAAATAATTTTAATATAAGTTAAAAATTGGCAGGGGAGAGGTGGTGGGTATTAAGGAAACATCATCTATTAAGGAAACTTCTCCTAAAGTTTTCTAAGTTTATTGATATTATCTTTCTAGAATATTCTTGCACATATACTATTGTATTTAGAATAGGCAAGTCAATATTGTATTTAGATTAGGAAACTAAATATTATATTTAGAATAGGACTCTCTCTCATGTACTATATATTTACAAGTCTGTGAATAAAGAAAACAAGTTTTTCCCAATCTTACATTGCATCAGAGCAAGTAAGATCCAAAACCTAAAAACCCTAAAACTCAAGAAAAAAAAAAAAAATCGGCAGCCCCCAACCTTACCTCTGAATTTTTCGGCACCCCCCACCCTATCAATGGCCGGCTCCTCCTCCACCATCCCTAACGCCGCCGAACCCAACCAACCCTCTTCTAGGTCAACTTATCCTTCTGCCGAACCCTCAACCCCTCACCTACCGTACATGGGCATCCCAAATAACATCTATCTTCCACTACAAGGAAAAACGATTTTAGAGACGGCAAATTTTGTAGCTAAAATGAAGATTCTGTAGCTAAATCGTGTTTAGAGACGGATTTGTTCCGTAGCTATTCCGTGGATGCAGGTTCGTCGCTAAATTGGGAGTCACTATTTTGTAGCTGTTTTAGAGACGGACATATCCGTGTCTAATTTAGAGACGTACATATCCGTCTCTAAATTAGAGACAGATATGTCCGTCTCTAATCTAGAGACAGACATGTCTGTCTCTAATTGTCTATCTCTAATTTAGAGACGTACATACCTGTCTCTAAATTAGAGACGAACATATCTGTCTCTAAAACAGCTACAAAACAGCGACGCCCAATTTAGCGACCAACCTGCACCCCCGGATTAGCTACGGAACAAATCTGTCCCTAAACACGATTTAGAGACAGAATCTTTATTTTGGCTACAGAATTTGCCGTCTCTAAAACACATTTTCCTTGTAGTGTATATATATATATATATATATATATATATATATATATATATATATATATATATATATATGAATTATAATACTACTAAAATACACTTATAAATAACCTTATATTGAAAAAATTGTCATATATATACATCAATTAAAAATGTCAAAATACCACTACAAAAATGTAATTCACAGTCATAAAATTTCCTAAATCTAAATTTTTAAAATCAATTACAATTACAAATGGGGATTCAATTATATAATCAATAAGAATTTCCTAATTAAACAAAGAACACACCCATTACTGCCTTGGACCAGCCCAAACATTTATTTTGTGACGCAGTATGGCTCAAAAAGTATAACAGCTCGAGTAAATTGAAGGATGGAAAGTTTTAAGTCCATGAAGAATCAAACTGTACATGCTCCCCAAAAGAGACCCTCCATCTCGACATTGCGAACAGCCTCTTCCAACTTCTTCATGTCTGTCTCGTCATCCCATGGCTTTATATCCATAAGAACATATGATTTTCCACCTGCACATACAAATTCAAAGAGGAATGTAGTGAGTATAAATATAAACTTCTGACAATGCAGAAACTGAATGTGATCTAAATATCATGACACAGTAAAGAATCGAGTCTAATTGACAAGTGGCTATTTAGAAACTAACTCTGAATCAGGTCTATTGATTTTATTTTACTTTTGCTTTTAACCCCTAGTCTAAATAACCAACTTACTTGTTATTTACTTGTGCATCGCCATAAACACCACCACAACGAGACCAAGCATAAACATAAAAGATCGGAAAAAAATATCAAGTCATAATCTAATTTAAAATAATCCAACAAACTCACTCTCTTTCTTCTTAGATGATGCTTTAACTGCTGCCTCCCTATCTGCTGCAGCCTTCTTTTCCTCTTCTGTCTCATCTTCAAAGAGGCCAAGGTCATCATCATCCCATCGGCACCTACTGGTTCCTGAAAATTCAAGGCAATTGGAAGCAACATTAAGGAATTATCTACAAAAAAGTTTAAGAGGCAATACTGGTAGATTTAAATAAGAACAACCCGTTTAGAGCGAAATTCTGGTTTATTTAGTACACAACGTAAAACCTCAATTGGGATGTACTGGGTCTTTTGCTAATATGCTAAATCAGACATGCAAGGCACATGTCAAAATCAAGGAGTACTACTTAAGTATTGGGAGGCATCTAAAAAGAAAGAGGAGTTGGACAAGAAATTTCCCTGCCATCTAAGCATCAGTAGATACTGGGCTATTTTTTGACAGTGATATTTTGGTTGTGATAGAGTGGGAAGAAATAGGAGAAAGAAAGTTGGGAGAGGGGAAGTGTATATATAAAGGGTGAGTTGGACCAATCAGACCTTGGTAGCTTCCTTGACAGGGGAATGTTGTGCAATCGCAGCGGAAGCAATTAAACAATAACCAAGAACACAATTGAGAAATCGAAAGAGAAAGAGATGTAATTGGGGTTATGAATTTCGCCTCTTTGTATTATGTGCAATGATCCAACTATTTACATAGGTTTACATAACATATATATATTAACCACAACCCTAGCCAAAGTAAGACCAAATAACAAAGAGGCCCGTCAGCCCAAAACCGAGAAACGACGCCAGGCGCCCGCCCCAGGCATCACCAGGCGCCCGCCTGGGATTTCTCCAAGCCACGCCCAACCTACGGCCTACGATGTGCCCGCCTCAGCCCAGGCCATGCGGCCGCCTCAAAGATACCTCCAAGGCCCCTTGCTTCGGCCACCCAGGCGCCCCCCTCGGCCTGGTGAGGCGCCCGCCTCAAGATGCAGAAGCTCTACGGTTTTGCTGAAGATAAGTAATCCATACTGCGGGGGGCGTAGCCCCCCGCATCCCCCTTTGAGGTCCATTACCAGTCTACACGTCGGAGGGCGTCGGGCCCTTTGCTAAGACATCGAGCCATAACATCCAACAGGGAAACTTCTGCAGCAACAGATATCTGTAGATCACCTTAGGACTTTAGAATATCAACCCCTTGAACTGATTGACCATGCAACAGTTTGACAAGGTGTATGATTTGAATCCTTCTTTTACAGACCTCAATTTTTTGCAATTATTTGCTTCATACAAACTTCTTATCAGCACAACTATAAATAGATGGCTCCTCGTCATCTTTAAGCATACAGTAAAAATATCAAATATTCCCAAAACAACGAAAATTCATGAAGACTTCATTACTTAGTGTTAACATGTTTATAGAGTAGAAATATAAAAGATCAAAACTTAATTCTGATACAGGAATGTCAGAGGTAGGTAAGCTGCTGATGACTTTTAAATGTCTACTATTTAGATGGGATGCCTATTTGGGGGGGGGGGGTTAAGATGGGATGCCTATTAGCAAGGGTGCAGGATACTCTGGAGTAGACATCGAATCGCGTATCGATTCGCAGGTATCGATTCGCGATTCGATACTGAATCGATACGCTGGAATTCGCGAATCGTAATCTTCGATTCGTGTTCCGATACCTTGAAAAACCTCTTTGAATTCGCAATTAATGTCCTTTAGAAATGAAATGGCATTGTTGCAATGAATGCTGCCCATTAACTATTGATTGTTGCAATGAACGAATGTTGCCCATTAAATACAAATTTCTGCCCATTAAATATAAATTTCTGTTGCAATGAATGAATGTTGCCCATTAAATACAAATTTATGCCCATTTAATGTCCTCTATATTTTTTAATATTTATTTAAATCAAACCTACTAATATTGCGAATTCGCGAATCGCAATAATTGTAATACTCTACGTATCGTATTCCATGGATTGAGAGAATCGAGAATTTGAATCGGAAGAACTACGAATCGTGCAACCCTTTTGAATAGCACCACAGATTGAAAGGAAAAGAAACTAGTGGACATTTTCCCATATAAGGGGAAGGTGACAAAGCCAACTGATACAGCTCAAGTCAAAACTCAGCTTTAGTCCCAGTCACTTGGATTTAGCTACATGAAATTCTGCCAATCAATGCAATACAAGGCAAGATCATCACATGCCACATCTAATCCTATCTTTCATTATATTACTAAGGACTATGTTAGTTTTGGTCTCCAACATTAAGTCAATATACATATGTGTGTGTGTGTGTGTAATTTGGCATGAGACAGAGTAGAGGACTGACTATACACTCCAAGAGATATCCATTGGGGAGAGCAAACCTTATAGAAGGCACCAATACCATCATTTTTAAGCATGTTCCTGGTGACCTCGCTTGCTGATCCCTGACCAAGTTGAATTCTCACCTGAAAACAAGCCCACAGCTAAGTTTAGCCCGCAAAAAAGAAAGAAAAAAAAAAAGCATAATCAACTTGGAATCATTATGTAAAACTAGAATTGATAAGATGCTAATATATTATCAAGATTCTTCCAAAGAACAACACTAAGAAAAACTTGATTTCAGTTCAGATCAGCAACTAGACAGATTCGATAAAAACAAGGGCATAAATCCCTTGAAGAAATGTCAACCCAAACACAAAACTTTTGCCCCAAATCAACACCAAAAAAATTAGGGAAAATAAAAATTATGGTTCTTCGATTGCCTCTTAAATATGAATACCACATTGATTCTTAACAAGAGAATGCTTCTGTAAGGAGGTTCTAACCTGTGGCAGAAAGCTTGGATTTATAAGAGGAGAGAAAGATTATGAAAAAAGGCTTAATTGATATTATTGATGATGAATGGTATATATACAAGTCAAGAATATTCTGGAAGACTTTACAAGGAAGGACCTATTCTAAGTAAATGATTACAACCATAAATAAAAAGATAATAACAAATATTCAAAAATATATACAATGATAATTTGGTATGTTAAGGATCCTTTAGTATCTTATCAAGCCCCCGCAAGATGGACGTTCCGTGGAAGAGGCCAATCTTGGAGAGTAAGGAGGTAAACCGTGCCCGAGGAAGAGGTTTAGTTAAGGCATCGGCAAGTTGGTCTGCACCCGAGATGTGTAGCACACGAAGAGAACCACGCTGAACATGTTCGCGTACAAAGTGAAATGCTAGTGCTAAATGTTTCTTACGAGAGTGAAACAACGGGTTGGCAGAGTAGTGTGTTGCGCCAAGGTTGTCACAATAGATGGTCGGAGGAAGAGAAAGTTGTATACCAAGTTCAGAGAGCAGGTTCCTGACACAAATAACCTCAGTAGTAGTATCAGCAACTGCTCGAAATTCAGCTTCTGTAGACGACCGAGCAAGTGCTCGTTGCTTTCGAGAGGACCATGCAATGGGGTTACGACCAAGATAGACTAGGAATCCTATAGTGGAGATATAGTCATCCTTGTCGCCAGCCCAGTCTGCATCACAGAATGCATGAAGGGAGAGAGGAGTGTCACTGTATAATTGAATACCAAGGTGTAAAGAACCGTGGAGATACCGAAGGAGTCGTTTGAGTGAGACCCAGTGGGCTTCTTGAGGATGTTGCAAAAACTGAGCCAACTTGTTTACGTAGTAAGCGATATCCGGACGAGTGATCGAAAGATACTGAAGGCCCCCGACAATGGAGCGATACTCTGTAGGGTTGCAGATGGGGGTGAGGCGCTGCTGTGTGAGGGCGGGAGAAGTGGCCATGGGAGTGGGTGATGGCTTAGAGCCGAGCATATCATGTCGAGCGAGCAGGTCGTGAGCATACTTGTTTTGTGTGAGAAGAAGGCCTTTAGCATTTGGTGTGACCTCAATACCAAGAAAGTAAGATAGTGGACCTAAGTCTTTGAGAGAGAAATGAGAGGAGAGGTGCTTAATGAAGTCAGTGAGAGTGGATAAAGAAGGTCCAGTAATGATTATGTCATTGACATAGACAAGAAGGAAAATTTTGTGAGAGGAGTGGGAAGAAATAAAGAGAGAGGGATCGGCTATGGAGGAGTGAAAGCCAGAGGAAATAAGGTAATTTTTAAGCTCAGTGTACCAGGCACGAGGGTCCTGTTTGAGGCCATAGATAGACATGAGATGGAAGGGAGCTGTCTATGAAGCCAGGGGGTTGGGACATGTAGACTGTTTCGAGAAGATGGCCTTGTATAAATGCATTGTTTATGTCTAGTTGATGGAGAGGCCAATTGTGACTAATGGCCAAGGAAAGAAGGAGACGAACTGTAACCGGCTTGACAACGGGACTGAAGGTGTTAGAATAATCAATACCGGGTCTTTGGTGAAACCCTTTTGCAACTAGACGGGCTTTGTATTTTTGGATTGAGTTATCAGGGTTATACTTAATCCGAAAAACCCATTTGCACCCGACAATGTTAGGGGCAGCATGAGAAGGATCTAGAGACCAAGTTTGGTTACGGGTAAGAGCATTGTATTCTTCTTGCATGGCAGAACGCCAATGAGGAGAGGCAAGGGCCTGTTTGACTGTGGTTGGGAGGTCAGTTGGAGAGGAAAGTGAGGCTAAGTTGGCATATTTGGGGTTGGGTTTAAAAAATTTATTTGTTTGACGAGTAACAATAGTATGAACAGTTGATGGATGTGGTTTTACCCATCCAAAAGATATGTTCCTAAGCTTATTTTCTGTTCGAATCCTTGAGAATTTAATGTATATTTGAGTGCTTTGATAGTTCAGGGAGTTAGTAAAGATGGTGAAGCAAAATGGTCAAGAAAGCTGGAAAAGCCACTGTTGTGATGGGCGACCGCCCAGGATCTTATGGGCGACCGCCCAAGCTAGAGATGACCAAGCCCTGAAACCGCTGTTGTCGTAGGCGACCGCCCAAGGAATGATGGGCGACCGCCCATGCTGAAATCCCACAAGACGATAAGTTGCTGTATACATGGGCGACCGCCCAAGGCAAGGTGGGCAACCGCCCACGTGTGATTAACACTGAAGGCCAAACCGCTGTACACATGGGCGACCGCCCATGGCCAGGTGGACGACTGCCCACGCCCCCAATTTCAGAAGATCAGTTTCCTTTTTCAAGGAGGATTTCATGCCCTTTCCAAAACTTATCCCCTTTCTTCCCCAGAATAAATAGGGAACTTCAGCAACAGTTTTTTTTTATGCTTTATTTTCCATTGTAATTGGGGAGGCTCAAGGATTCAAAGGATTGTTCGTCTACCAGGTTTTATGTATTTTGATTCATTCATCTCTTTTTGTCTTTTGAGATGAACATGAGTAGCTAAGTCTTTTATTTCATGGATTGGATGTAAGCAGTATTAGGGTTTTATGCTATAACATTATTTTGTCAATTTAATTATTCCTTGTTTATCAAAGAGGTTTTATTTCAATTCTTGAGTTTGCAATCTAATCAATTGTCACTGGCGAATTGTGTGAGTGTTGATTAATACAGTAACTTGGTTGATTAACACCGACTAAACTTTGATAATTAAATCTAATTGGCCTCGTAACTGAGTCAAGAAGATTTAGGTTCTTTTGTTCTGTGGTTCTTATTGCTTTCTTTGTTTATTAATTCGACGTAATTGAAAGATTAATAAACAGGAATAGAAGGGTTGCAAATCGCACACCAAACCGTCCCAACCCTTATTATTGTGAATGAACCCTAGGAAGTAATTGACCACTTTATTCTTAAAAATAGCATAAATCCTTGATACTGTGAAACTCCAATCCATGAATTCCTTTTGATCTGATTTTATCCTTGTTTCTTGTTGCTTGCTTTACTTTTAAGTATTTTTAGTTTAAATAAATCAAAACCAAAACCCCCCCTTGGTTACTTTTCACTAATTAAATTAACTTGTTAAAACCAACAAGTCTCTGTGGTTCGACCCCTGCTTGTGCATATTACTACACCGGTAGTGAGTACACTTGCTCGGTAATTTATTACACAGTGGATTTTTGTCCATCAAGTTTTTGGCGCCGTTGCCGGGGACTTGTTGTGTTTTTTAACAAGTTTGTTTAATCGGTGCATGCTTGGTCGGCGTTCTTTAAATCCTAACCTGGAACCATTGAATGACGACATTAATAGGTTGGGTCAGTATTTAAGAGACTTATACTTAACAGAGGGCAATCCCCTTGAAAGTGACCGAGAAACTTCTTCCACCGAGGGAGAAGAAGATTTTAATTTTGAAATGGCGGACCAAGTCATGAATGCGTTTGCTAGGCCAAGAGTCGACACATCGGTGTCGTGCATAGTGTTGCGCTCGACGCAAAGACTAGCCTATGAAATCAAAGGCCAATATTTTAACATGATTCCTAATTTTTATGGCCTTGCCGGTGAGGATGCATTAGCGTTTTTGAGAGAATACATGTCTACTGTGAGTGGGTTCCCTATAAAGGAGGGTGTTACCTCGGAGCACTTGAGACTGAAGTGCTTCCCATATGCATTGAAAGACAAAGCCAAAACTTGGCTATTGTTACTTCCTTCCAGTAGCATCACTACTTGGGATGCTTTACATGATGCTTTTCTTACTAAGTTTTACACTTATGATGCATTAACAAATTTTAGGGTGAAAATTATGGGATTTGCACAGGAACCGGGGGAAGCCTTCCACGAGGTATGGGATAGATTTAGGATGCTACAAATTCAATGCCCCCACCACAACTTCCCTGCTTCTATGTTGCATCAAACTTTTTATGGGGCTTTATCCCCTGAATACCAATCAATGGTTGATAATGCAGCAGGAGGTAGTTTGGGAAGTAAGACTGTCCAACAATGCCAAGAACTGTTTAAGATGTTGAGTGCTAACTCTCAACAAAAGGGATCTAGGGGGACAACTAGGGGAGTGCATGAGGTAGGGCTAAACAACGAGTTGGCTAAGCAGTTTGCACTACTGAACCAAAGATTTGATAAGTTAGCTTTGCAAATTGCTTCTTCTTCTACTGTGCCTTCTACTACTCATCTTGTGAATGATTTTTGTGCTAATTGTGGTCCTAAGACTCATGCTACTAACGTGTGTCAAAGTGGTTTGATGTTTAACCCTGAACAGTCACATGTAATGCAAGGATTTGGTCAGCGGTTCCCTCAAAACAATAATCCTTTTTCGAACACATATAACCCGGGGTGGAGGCAACATCCAAATTTTTCATGGGGAGGCAATCAAGAACAGAATAAGCCTCTCCACCCTCAACCTCCACCGGGACAGTATGAGCAGAAAAGGGAACCGTGGGAAGTGGCCATGGAGAAAATGCAAGCCGAAAATAATCAATTGAGGGCGGAAAGTCAACAAGCTTCCAAGAATCATGAAGCTGCCCTTCAGAAGTTGGAGACTCAAATTGGGCAATTAGCAACCGCCCTACAAGGTCACAAGTCTGGGACCTTTCCGAGCCAACCACATCAAGCAAATGCCATTATCACTCTCCGAAATGGCAAACAGGTAGGTAGTGAGGTAATTTCTCCTTCATCTTCTTCTCCTCCTCCTGTTGTAGATAAGAATGCTAATATGGATAATGATGATGATGGTTGTGATAAGAGTACAAGTGACATGGGGGAAAACTCTAAGGTTGATTCTTCACCCCCCCATGCCATATGTACCTCCTGTACCGTTTCCTGGAAGGTTTTTAAGACATAAATTGGATAAGCAAATGTCGGAGTTGATGAACATGTTTTCTAAGGTGAACATCAATATCCCTCTTCTCAATGTGATCAAAAACATTCCTGCTTATTCCAAATTTTTCAAAGAATTAAATTCCAAAAAACATAGGTATGGGACAAATGAGAGAGTAGTGATGAGTGAAAATGCTAGTGCAGTGGTTCAACATAGTCTTCCACCCAAATTGAAAGACCCCGGAAGTTTTCTGATTTCTATTACTATGGGGGAGTCAAAGAGGGTAAAAGCTATGTTAGATCTTGGGGCTAGCATTAATTTGCTGCCCTATTATTTGTATGAGGAGTTGGATTTACCCGAATTAAAACCCACCACAATGGCCCTACAACTTGCGGATCGGTCCATTAAAAGACCTGTGGGCATTGTGGAGGATGTTTTAGTTCAAGTAAATTCAATCATTGTGCCTGTTGATTTTGTGGTGCTTGAAATGCCAAAAGGTGAAGGAAGTCGCCGTGATTCACCCATATTACTTGGGAGACCTTTCATGGCGACGACCAACACCATTATTAATGTGAGGAATGGCAAACCTGTCTATGACGGTAGCGGGTGAGAAAATTGAAATTTCTGTGTTTGATGCCATGAAACATCCTAGTGATGATAGTGAGAAGTGTTCATATGTTGATGATTGTGAAGTTTTGTCAATTGACGGTGAGAATTCTAGGGATAGTGCGGGTTCCCACTTGTGTGCCGTGAAAAATAAGGCCGACAATCTTGGTTCTTGTGATGGCCCGTATCACCCCCTAGACCGATCCCAAAAGGGGTCGGTGTCCCCATTAAAATCTTTCTTTCCGCTTAAGTCTACCAATATTGATTCATGTGATAAAATGGAAGAGTGTTGTTCTCTTAATATTTCTGATACTTTGTTTGTCAAGATGCATGTTCAGGATGCTTGCGATTTTGAGGAGGAGAAGGAGGTGCTTGATTGTGATAAGAATAAGGCACCAAATGAGTTTGGGGGAGAGGCTCCCAAGAAAAAGAAATTGAAGAAAAAGAGCAAGAAAAAGGTGAGAAAAATCCCTTGGGCTCCACCCGAGTTTGGAGCAAAGGGCGAATTTTTGTGGAAGGTGGTGGGCATTTGTGCCCGAGAATGTGCGAAGTGGGCCAAGGGAAGGAAAGCCAAGGCCAAAGGGAATGTGGTCACATCAAATCCCATTTAGTTGGGAGCAATGGTCGGGCTAACGACCTTAACCAAATGCGCTAATTGGGAGGCAACCCAAGTAGGTAAATTTTTATTGCTTTATTTATTTTCTTTGTGTGTCATATCGGCCTTTGAACTTGAGGCATTTTGTTGTTCTCTTTGCTATGAGGACATAGCATGTTTTGAGTTTGGGGGTAGATATCTTCCCGAATTTGTGGGTTTACAGGGGAGTGTATATAGTGTCACCCTCCAAAAAAAAAAATTAGAAAATTTTAAAAATTTTGTTCTCGTTATATGTTTGGAAGTTGGCCAACGTCCGTGATGATTTGAGGGAATTTGATTGAGTTTTGCTATGTTTGTGCCAATTTGAATTTGTTTATTGTAATTGCATTATTACATGTAAAACACAATTGCACCACCATTCACTTCCATCATATTTCTTGATCATGGTCTTTAATTTAGGTGTCATTTATGGGTTCACTGTGACATTCTCGGGGGTCCTAGAACATGATTGCATGCTTGTCAATAACAAATCAATAGATTACTTGGTATTTATGGCTTATCTTTCTTTGACAACCCTCTTGTAAGCCTTTGACTTTCTCGTCACTATCTATATATGAATTGTCACTTGATCCCTTTTGAGCCTGTTTAGAAAGAATGGAACATTTAGACCACCATTCGCCTTCATTTGATGCCTAATCCCTAACCCTTGACACCTAGAATAGGTTTATCCCACCTTTGCAAGATTGTGGAATTAGAAACGATCAAGTTTGGGGGTTACATGGGGAAATTACGGGAATGAGTGAGGAAGGTCAAGAGTTCGAAACATGATTTGTATTGTATAAAAGGGGGCAATTAATTCAAAAAAAAAAAAAAAGTTTGCCCCCTAATGTTGTGAAGTATTTTTTATTAGTGACTTATTTTGAGAGAGGGAATGCTTTCAACCCCAAGTGTATAAAGTATGAACAAAGTTCTAGTTTGGGGGTTGAAGCATTGGGGAAACAAAGGTGAGCGGAAAAGTTAAAATTCGGGAAGGAGTATTATGCAATGGAAGGTTTTTAATTTCACATTCTTGTGTTTGTATGTCTATTCCTTCATTTGTACCCGTGAGCCTAGCCCCACATTTGTTGTGGACTTAACTTTGAGCCATATTTTTGTTCAATATTGAGTAATCGGGTTGACAAGTGCGTAATCATGCGTATGAGTATCCTTGTGTATGTAACTGTACTGTTATTTGTGATGTAGAGCATGTGTTAGTGAACCCATAAACAATCTTATCTTGATGATCATGATCTCCCATAATTCATTCATCATTCAGGCCGAGGTGGAAAATTGTGGGTTAGATGCATTAATGTAATTGTAATTGCATATTCATTTTGGCACTTGTGTAGCACATTTACGTGAGAATCTGAGACTTCTTTGGCCGACAACCTTGTATATATTGAGAACATATCAAAAATATTTTGTGTTTATTGTTTCTTTATTTGTTAGGGTAGTTTTGTTTTTGTTTAAGTTCTTTTGTTTTACTCGGGGACGAGCAAAAGGTAAGTTTGGGGGTATTTGATGGATGTGGTTTTACCCATCCAAAAGATATGTTCCTAAGCTTATTTTCTGTTCGAATCCTTGAGAATTTAATGTATATTTGAGTGCTTTAATAATTCAGGGAGTTAGTAAAGATGGTGAAGCAAAATGGTCAAGAAAGCTGGAAAAGCCACTGTTGTGATGGGCGACCGCCCAGGATCTTATGGGCGACCGCCCAAGCTAGAGATGACCAAGCCCTGAAACCGCTGTTGTCGTAGGCGACCGCCCAAGGAATGATGGGCGACCGCCCATGCTGAAATCCCACAAGACGAGAAGTTGCTGTACACATGGGCGACCGCCCAAGGCAAGGTGGGCGACCGCCCACGTGTGATTAACACTGAAGGCCAAACCGCTGTACACATGGGTGACCGCCCATGGCCAGGTGGGCGACCGCCCACGCCCTCGATTTCAGAAGATCAGTTTCCTTTTTCAAGGAGGATTTCATGCCCTTTCCAAAACTTATCCCCTTTCTTCCCCAGAATAAATAGGGAACTTCAGCAACAGTTTTTTTATGCTTTATTTTCCATTGTAATTGGGGAGGCTCAAGGATTCAAAGGATTGTTCGTCTACCAGGTTTTATGTATTTTGATTCATTCATCTCTTTTTGTCTTTTGAGATGAACATGAGTAGCTAAGTCTTTTATTTCATGGATTGGATGTAAGCAGTATTAGGGTTTTATGCTATTACATTATTTTGTCAATTTAATTATTCCTTGTTTATCAAAGAGGTTTTATTTCAATTCTTGAGTTTGCAATCTAATCAATTGTCACTGGCGAATTGTGTGAGTGTTGATTAATACAGTAACTTGGTTGATTAACACCGACTAAACTTTGATAATTAAATCTAATTGGCCTCGTAACTGAGTCAAGAAGATTTAGGTTCTTTTGTTCTGTGGTTCTTATTGCTTTCTTTGTTTATTAATTCGACGTAATTGAAAGATTAATAAACAGGAATAGAAGGGTTGCAAATCGCACACCAAACCGTCCCAACCCTTATTATTGTGAATGAACCCTAGGAAGTAATTGACCACTTTATTCTTAAAAATAGCATAAATCCTTGATACTGTGAAACTCCAATCCATGAATTCCTTTTGATCTGATTTTATCCTTGTTTCTTGTTGCTTGCTTTACTTTTAAGTATTTTTAGTTTAAATAAATCAAAACCAAAACCCCCCCTTGGTTACTTTTCACTAATTAAATTAACTTGTTAAAACCAACAAGTCTCTGTGGTTCGACCCATGCTTGTGCATATTACTACACCGGTAGTGAGTACACTTGCTCGGTAATTTATTACACAGTGGATTTTTGTCCATCAAGGAGGTTGGGGAACTGAGATGGGGTTTGGAGGAGTAGTCGGTACGGTCTGGGGGAATGAAGATTCCTCGTGGGAGGAGGAGTTAGGAAGGGTGGAGGGGACTGCTGGTGTTGCAGCTGAGGGGTGCTGTTGAGAGGGAGAAGTTGACGAGCTAGTGGGGGAGGTAGCCGAGAGAGATAGGTCAGGTGAGGGTGGGGCTATTGAGGACGGTGGTGGAGATGAAGGGGGCTGGTGAATGTTGGGAGCCGAGGGAGGAGCGGGCAGAAGAATGGGGAGGGAGAAGGTACACCATTGAGAGGGAGTTATGGTGTCCTTAGGCATTTGTGTGGTAATGAGAGTAGAATAAGGGAAAGAGGTCTCGACAAATTTGACGTGTCTAGAAGCGTAAACACGATTAGTTTTAGGGTCGAGACAATGATAAGCACTTTGCGTTGGGGAGTAACCGATAAAAATACAAGGGGTAGAACGAGGTGCTAATTTATGTGAAGAGTAGGGACGGAGAAACACATGCTCCCAAAGTTTCGAAGCTTTGTATAGTTGGGAGGCTTGTGAAAGAGGCGAAGATAAGGGAAGTCATTTTGTAAGGTGGCGGTGGGTAGGCAATTTATAAGATAAGTGGCAGTGGTGAAGGCATGTGACCACATTGTGAGGGGAAGGTTTGCATGAGAAAGAAGAGCCAAGCCAGTTTTGACGATATGTCGATGGCGCCTTTCGGCATAGCCATTATGTTCAGGCGTGTGTGGTGGGGTGGTGAGATGAGTGATGCCATTTTGGGAGAGGGACGAAGTTAACTTCAGATATTCACCACCATTGTCTGAGAAGAGTTGGATTATGGGTCGATAGAAGAATTTTTCGACAAGAGCTTTAAATCGAGAGAAAGTAGCAAAAGTATCAGATTTTTGTTTTAAGGGGTAGAACCAGATGTACTTGGTGTAATGATCGACAAAAATGACATAGTATTTAAATTTGTCATGGGAATAGATTGGGGATGTCCATACATCAGAAAAAATTAGTTCGAGAGGAGCAGTAGAGACAAGAGTGGAATCATGAAAAAGGCAGTTTATGACTTTTATTAATATCGCAGGCGTTACAATTGGAAAAATGACAGAGAGGAATAGCTAAAGAAAATTGCTGCTTTAAAAAAGAAATGATAGGAGGAGCCGGATGTCCAAGTCGGTGGTGCCAAGAATGCATGGACTCGGAGACTCCGAGATGAACTTGAGGTGAGTAGGGTTTCCAAAGGTAGACTCCACGGTCACTTGTCCCATGGAGAAGGATTTGTTTTGTGGCAATGTCCTTGATAAGAAAAGAAGAAGGAAAAAATTCAGCATAGGCATTATTATCTCTACAAAATTGAGAAACGGAAATAATATTACGGGAGATAAGGGGGACGAAGAGAACATTGTTAAATTTTAAAGAAGAACTAGAAGAGAGAATAGTGAAGGAACCTATGTCGGAGATAGGAAGGGAGGAACCATCACCGATAATGACATCGTCACTACCATTGTACGGATTATGGAGGGAGAGGTTGGAAAGATCATTAGTGATATGGTGCGTTGCACCACTGTCAAGCAGCCAAGAGTTTGGAGGAGGAGAATTTGGTGTGGTGGAAGTGTTGACTTGAGGGCCGAGAGAGGGACTGGTGCGTGGGGCCCGACAGGTAGAGGATTGGTAGGGGAAAACGACACTAGGGTAATCTCTTTTGAACTGGCGACATTGGGAGATAACGTGGCCATTGTATCTGCAATATTGGCATTTTCCCTTGAAGGGGGCAGGAGTATGAGAGGTAGGGGCAGTAGCAAGAAGAGTGGGGGTGGTGGGTGTGGGTAGGAGAGGTGGTGAGGAGTTGTGGCGATGATAGTTTTTCTGAGTTGAGGTGCGGCCTTGGGCAAGGTGAGCGGAAGTAGGAAAGGTGGGGTTTGAGGGGTGTTGTTTGAGATTAAGTTCATGATTAATAAGCTTCTCATGGATAGCTTCAAAGGATATGGGAGTATCACGGGCTCGTACAGAGTCTATGACAGGTTTGTAAGTTTCATAGTCTAGACCTTTTAGGGTTTTGGCTATGATGTCTTCTTGGTCCATGGGTTTTCCAAGAATAGCAAGCTTATCGGTGTAGGTTTTGACAGAGTGCATATATTTAGAGATTGAGAGGTAAGCTTTTATGAGAGAGTCGAGGTTATCTTTTACCTGGAGAATATAGCCACGGGATGGATTGGCGTATGTGGTTTGAAGAATATCCCAAGCCTCCTTGGAAGTTTTGGCTTGGAGGACGAGAGGGGCGATGGTGGTATCAAGAGTACCTAGGAGGGAGCCTAAGATGAGACGATCTTGACGATTCCAAGTGACATGAGCCGGGTTGTTCATTTCTTGATTGTCTTTGGTGATTTTGGCCGGTGGTTGAGGATGGCTGCCATCAACAAATTTTAGAAGATCAAGGCCAAAGAGGAGAGATTGGAGTTGTGAGGCCCATGAGAGATAGGTTAGGGGAGTGAGTTTGATGCAATGGGAAAGATTGACAAGAATGAGAGGAGATCCAGGTTCAGCAGAGTTGGTGATGGTGGAGGCGGAGGCTGCCATGGATGGCTGAGAAAGAGATGCCGAGAGAGATAGAATAGGTTCAGGGGTCGGCTAAAAAAAAAGGAGAGGTGGACCGGAAGCTCTGATACCATATAAGAGGAGAGAAAGATTATGAAAAAGGCTTAATTGATATTATTGATGATGAATGGTATATATACAAGTCAAGAATATTATGGAAGACTTTACAAGGAAGGACCTATTCTAAGTAAATGATTACAACCATAAATAAAAAGATAATAACAAATATACAAAAATATATACAATGATAATTTGGTATGTTAAGGATCCTTTAGTATCTTATCAGGATTAACAGGTGCAATTGCAGTTCTTGAAGGCAGAACTCTCACAGGGTAATATCCAAGCATCAATGAAAATAGGGAAAATAAAAATCAGTACTCTGCGTTCTAATTTGGGGGAAAAGGGCATAATTTGGGGGAAAAGGGGAGGGGCGCGAATGTTAAAATATATGAGAGAGGAAACGGCGGGTATTGAAAAAAAATGGGGCGGGTTAATGGTGGTGATGCGGCACCCTCAGATGGAGACAGGCGGCTGCCTCACTTAGCACAAACGGGGCATTCTTTCTGTTTCTGAGGCAGCAGCTTTATTTCTTCTCAGGTTACTGCAAGAGCTTGGGCAGTTTTGGGGCCAAACGGCTGGAGGTGAGGCGCCAGCCTCGGATGGAGCCAGGCGGCCGCCTCACCACGTGGGCTATATGGGGCTGTTTTTTGGGCACGCTTGGCCGAGCTGGTGGGGCATTTGGGGCCATTTGTGGGCCAGGTGGTGTAGAATGGACTACTTTGGTCCTGCTTGGTCTTTTCGGGCATTTTATATTGATTGTAGGTTGGCTTTTAAGTTGGGTTTCATTTCCTCTCATCATTGTAATTTTATTTATATCAATAAAATTACCAAGTGACGTCCTGGTTCGCTAAAAAAATATATTATTTATTTTTTAAATAATAGAAGAAAATTCAAAAGAGGGACGGACTACCCTATATTTATTTTTTATTTTTTTAAAATTTTTTTATTGAATAGAAAATAATATTTTAGACTTTGTTAATTAGTTATTTTTTTTACAAAAAGGTATATAAAAAAAGATAGAAAAAAACTAAACAAATGAAAGTATATTGAAGAAAAGTCAAATGAGGAACGGACTACCCTATATTCATTTTTTATTTTTTATTTTAAAATATTGACTAGAAAATAATATTTTAGCCTTTGTTAATTAGTGATTTTTTTTACAAAAAGGAATGTAAAAAAAGATTGAAAAAAACTAAACAAATGAAAGTATATACTATAGAAGATAAGTCAAAAGAGGGACGGACTACCCATATTTATTTTTTATTTATTAAAAAAAATTTATTGACTAAAAAATAATATTTTAGCCTTTGTTAATTAGTGATTTTTTTACAAAAAGGTATATAAAAAAATAGAAAAAAACTAAACAAATGAAAGTATATAGAAGAAAAGTCAAAAGAGGGACGGACTACCCTATACTTTATTTTTTATTTTTCTAAAAAAAATTTATTGAATAAAAAATAATATTTTAGCATTTGTTAATTAGTGATTTTTTTTTACAAAAATGTATATAAAAAAAGATAGAAAAAAACTAAACAAATGAAAGTATATAGAAAAAAAGTCAAAAGAGGGACGGACTACCCTATATTTATTTTTATTTTTTAAAAAAAATTATTGACTAGAAAATAATATTTTAGCCTTTGTTAATTAGTGATTTTTTTTAATAAAAGGTATATAAAAAAAGATAGAAAAAAACTAAACACATGAAAGTATATAGAAGAAAAGTCAAAAGAGGGACGGACTACCCTATATTTATTTATTTATTTTAATTTTTTATTGACACGGAAATAATATTTTAGACTTTGTTAATTAGTGATTTTTTTTTAAAAAAAGTTATATAAAAAAAGATAGGGTTTAGGGTATATGATATGGGTTTTAGGATTTAGGGTTTAGAGTGAAGTTTAGAGTGTGATATATTTATTTTTTATTTTCTTTTAATTTTTTATTGACTATAAAATAATATTTTAGACTGTTAATCAGTGATTTTTTTACAAAAATATATAAAAAAAAGATAGAAAAAAACTAAACAAATGAAAGTATATAGAAGAAAAGTCATATACATATACCCTAAACCCTAAGTCGTATACATATACCTTATACCCTATACCATAAACCCTAAGTCATATACCTATACCTTATATCGTATACTCTATACCCTATACCCTAAGTCGTATACCTATACATTATACCCTATACCCTAAACCCTATGTCATATACCTATACCTTATCCCTTATACCCTATACCCTAAACCCTATACACTAAACCTTATACCTTATACCTTATACCATATATACTAAACCCTAAATCATATACCTATATAGTATACTTTATACCCTAAATCCTATACCCTAAACCTTATACCCTAAACTTTATACCTTTTACTTTATACCCTAAACCCTAAGTCGTATACATATACCTTATACCTTATACCCTATACCTTAAACCCTAAGTCATATACCTATACCTTATCCCTTATACCCTAAACCCTAAGTCGTATACCTATACCTTATACCCTATACCCTAAACCCTAAGTCATATACCTATACCTTATCCCTTATACCCTATATCCTAAACCCTATACACTAAACCTTATACCTTATACCCTATACAATAAACCCTAAATCATATACCTATACATTATATCTTATACCCTAAACCTTATACCTTATACCCTATACCCTAAACCCAAAGTCGTATACCTATACCTTATACCTTATACCTTATACCCTAAACCATAAGTCATATACCTATACCTTATCCCTTATACCCTAAACTCTAAGTCGTATACCTATACCTTATACCCTATATCATAAATCCTAAGTCATATACCTACCTTATACCTTATACCATATACCCCAAACCCTAAGTCGTATAACTATACCTTATACCCTATACCCTAACACTACTAGAAAGTGACACTTTACCGACGGATATTTATGTCGGTAATTCTTAATTTCCGTCGGTATTGAGACTTTACCGACAGATTTCCTCCGTCGGCTTCCGTCGGAAAAATTTGGTTGGTAATACCGGCAGACTCATTCCGACGGTAATTCCCAATAAGTCCGCCGAAAACTCTCCGTCGGCAAGGAAAACGTCGGCCGTTCGCCGGAGTTAACGACGGAATGGCAACGGCGCTGGAAGTGAGAACGGCAACGGCGCTGTGTTTAATTTCTAATTTTTAGCGTAAATAAGTGGAAAAGGCCTAGGGGTTTAATTTATACCTCTTATTATCGACGGACGGAGTCCGCCTGTATTACCGACCGTCGTTATTACCGAAGGAATTTATAGCATTACCGACGGACCAAAATGAAAATTAAAAAAAAAAAACCAGCAAACGAAAATTATTTTTCCATCGGTAACCCTTGGTTGTCCGTCGATAATACTGACGGACGCGGTCCGTCGGTAAAATTCCGCCGGTAATCGAGTTGTTTCTAGTAGTGTAAACCCTAAGTCATATACTTATACCTTATCCTTTATACCCTTTACCCTAAACCCTATACCCTAAACCTTATACCTTATACCCTATACACTAAACCCTAAATCATATACCTATACATTATACCTTATACCCTAAACCCTATACCCTAAACCATATACCTTATATCCTAAACCCTAAGTCATATACCTATACCATATCCCTTATACCCTAAACAATATACCATATACCCTAAACCTTATACCTTATACCATGTACCCTAAACCCTAAATCATATGCCTATACCTTATACCTTATACCCTATACCCTAAGCCATATACATATACCTTATCCCTTATACTCTAAACCCTAAACCCTATACCCTAAACCTTATACCTTATACCCTATACCCTAAACCCTAAGGCGTATACATATACCTTATACCCTAAACCCTAAGTCATATACCTATACCTTATCCCTTATACCCTAAACCCTATACCTTATACCCTAAATCATATACATATACATTATACCTTATACCCTAAACCCTATACCCTAACCCTTATACCTTATACCTTATACCCTAACCCTAAACCCTAAGTCGTATACCTATGCCTTATACCCTATACCCTAAACCCTAAGTCATATACCTATACCTTATCCCTTATATCATGTACCCTAAACCCTATACCCTAAACCTTATACCTTATACCCTATATACTAAATCCTAAATCATATGCCTATACATTATACATTATAGCCTAAACCCTATACCCTAAACCTTATACCATTCAATGGTATTGCTGTACTAATGTTTGAATTGTTGGGTTTCGTACGTAGGGCCTAGTCCGTCACTTTTATTCCATTCAACCACTATACCTTAAACCTTATACCTTATACCATAAACCATTTATCATATACCATATACCCTAAACCATTTATCATATATCTTATACCCTAAAAAATAAAAATAAATAAAGGATAGTCCGTCCCTCTTTTATTTTATATAATTTCGTTTGTTTAGTTTTTTTCTATCTTTTTTTCTATACCTTTTTGAAAAAAAAATGTATGTAGTAAACAAAAGTCTAAAATATTATTTCCTATTAAATAAAAAATTTATAAAAAATTAAAAATAAATAAAGGATAGTCCGTCCATCTTTTCAATTATATACTTTCGTTTGTTTAGTTTTTTTATATACATTTTAGTAAAAAATATATGTAGTAAACAAAAGTCTAAAATATTATTTACTATTCAATAAAAAATTTATAAAAAATAAAAAATAAATAAAGGATATGTCTTTAAATTGGAGACAAATTTTGAACACGTCTCTAATTTAGAGACAAATACTAAATCTGTCTCTAAATTTTAGAGACAGATTTTGCATCCGTCACTAAATTAGAGACGGATTAAAAAACGTATCTCTAAATTAGAGGCAGATACAAAATCCGTCTCTAAACTTTGGAGACAGATGTTGAATCTGTCTCTAAATTAGAAACGGATTTTGAAGTTGTCTCTAAATTAGAGACGAATTTTGTATTTGTCTCTAATTTAGAGACGAGTACAAAATTTGTCTCTAAACTTTGGAGACAGATGTTGAATCTGTCTCTAATTTAGAGACGGATTAAAATATGTCTCTGATTTAGAGACATATTCAACATATGTCTCCAAAGTTTAGAGACAGATACAAAAATCCATCTCTAATTTAGAGACAGGTTCAAAATTCGTCTCTAAATTAGAGACAGATTCAGAACCAGTCTCTAAATTGGAGACAGATTCCAAATCCTTCTTTAAATTGGAGACAGATTCAAAATCCATCTCTAAATTAGAGACATATTTTGAATATGTCTCTAATTTTTGCGTGTGTCTCCAAATTAGCTACAGACTTCGTCCGTCTCTAATTTTCCGTCTCTATTTTCGATTTTCTTTGTAGTGTTCTTCGGCCTCAACCTTCTAAAATTTGTCGATGACACCCACCCTAAACCCGATGATAAAAACATCATCACCAACCCCGTCATCGCCGAATCCGGCGACGAGCCTGCCAAACCTGCCACCACCACATCTGTCCCTAACCCAGCCGCCATAACATGGTGTCGCCAAGATCGCCTTATCCTTGGGGCCATTACCAGAAAAAACGTGTTTTGGCGGCGGAAAATTCGGTCGCTAGTGTAACGACCCTAACCCTAGGCACTAATTTTTAATATCATATTGTGTGCCTTTAATATTATTGTTAATATTTTGTGTCCATTTTTATATACTTGAATTCTTATATTAGGATAATTGATAGGAAAATAAATTAATGTTCAAAAAGAATTATAATAATAAAAACATGAATAAATATTTGAGTAGGAGGATTTTAATTTAAATGCTTTGGGGAAAATTTAAATGAAATTGGCTATTTTGGTGAAAGCCTAGGAAGGATAGTTGTGGGGGGGGGGGGGACACTTTCCCTAAATTACTCCCCATCCTTCTCATTTGTCAACAACACCCCATACCCTTCCCCATACTCCCTCCATATCCGGCCCCCTCCCCCTATTTCCTTACCAATTACATACTCCATCCTCCCCATCATTTTCTTCTTCATTTTCCTCTTCTTCTTCTTCCTTCTCTAAAGAAAATCCATGGAAGCCTCAACCTTCTCAAAATCATAATAAATCCAATTCTTCTCCAATCGACGATCCGGGTGTACTTTTGGATTCATGGAGTCAAGAGGAAAACATTGAGCTAAGAAGATTCTTATTCCACTTCATAATTTCTAAGTGAGTTATTATGACTTCCCTTCAAATAAATGTTCATGGAATATTTGATATTATTAATGTTATTATAAATGTTGTTTGAAATGTTAGGACACATTCTTGGAGTAAAGAAATTGTTTAATGATCTAGATGTAAGAATGATATTCATGGATGTTGTTAAAGGATGTGGTATTTTTAAATAAGGTTATTTGAGCAAGTTGGGTTAATTAAGGATGAATTGATTTTATTATGAAATGGGGGGTTAAAGTTGGAAGAATAAGGATATAAAGAAAATAAAAGGTTGATGACTTTAATGTTGATCTTGTTATATTGATGATTGTTCATGCTTTGGAAACTTTATAAGAGTTGAGTGATTTGGTAAATGAAATAGAATGAGATAATGTTCATGGAAGATGATTTAGAATATATGAAATGGGTGGAAGAATTAGTGATAATTAATCTAAGCTTACATTATTTTGGGTTTACATGATTTAGGATGAACTTTGTAAAGCTAGGAAATCCTCTTGGTGTTCTTGAAATTAGGGTAGATAAAAGGAAAAGGAATTTAAGCTAGGTAGAAGAGTTGGAATCTGGAAATTGCTAGATGGGCACTTGGGCGGTCGCCCAAGGGGGCATGAGCGGCCGCCCATGCTGCCAGGAACTTACATACCTTGGAAACCCTCTTGGGCGGTCGCCCAAGAGGTGTGTGCGGTCGCCCAAGAGGGCAGGAACTAGTATGCATTTGGAAACCCACTTGGGCGGTCGCCCAAGTGGTGCGGGGCGGTCGCCCAAGACCCCAGAAACTCACTTTAAATCTGAACCAGAATTAGTTTAGCAATCTTATTTGATCACTTATAAATTATGACTCCCACTTGGTAAATTGAGCTTGAACCCTCATAGAGGCCTTGTGTTATTGTACAATGACTTTGTAGGAATGGTTTATGATGCATAGTGGTCTTACTTGTCCCTATCTTTGGCGAATAGTTGTGAAGGGTGTAGAAGCATAGGTTTCACTATTGAGCAAATTGGTAATGGGTATGTATCACTTTGTGGCATTGTTATTCTAAGTTATGGAATTTGATTATATGGTTACCTTAATATCCCAATTGTGGATTATTTGACAAGTTGTTATGTTATCCCAATGTGTGGACATGTTTACTATGTGGTTGCATGGTTATCCCATTTGAGGATTTATTTGCTATCATTCATATTTATTGATGATACTATGCATAGTGTATTAGATGATTGTTGCACTATGGAATTGAGTAGCATGAGTATACATTACCATGTTGTTATATGATTATCCCTTTTTGTGGATTATGTTTCAAGTATCTATGTTGTGCTTGAACATGTTGATATTCGGGGGTATAATGGAATTCAATCAATTATGGATTTGTTCTATAAGTGATTGAAGGTTCATCATACCTGGGACCGTCCCCTCTGTGGCCACAGAGTGGGTGTGCTAACGACTGTATTGAGCATGAAGAAGCCTTTACAGACCTGTTGCGATTGGTGTACGGGGGGAATGCTTCTGTATTAAGCCTAAAGCTTTACAGTTAGCGATATTATTGTTGGATACTCTATTATAGGTATCTTTTCTTATATGGATCTCTGGAGTATGAGTCCTATAAGAGGTGAATGTGCTGGAGGCAATTCACCAAAGAGTGGAGTTTTACTCCCACGTTGTACGACTTATTGTTCAGACGGGAAAGGTAAAATGAGGTAACGTAATGTGTTTACCGCTTTCGTAATGTGTTATGTGCTACCATGCTATATGTTGCACTTTGTTTGGCATCTTGCTGCATTCATAATAGCTCATTGAGATTTATTCTCACCCCTTCCCTTTTACTGTTTTAGATTGTGCTTTGAGACAATTGGACCGGAACCCGTGAGGCCGGGGATAGATTGTGGACTTTTGCTTTTGGGGACTTGTCAGGTTAAGTGTATAAGTTGGTTGTCTGGGTGTATTTATTTAGTAAAACTCTTTTGAGAAGATGTGTATAAACTCTTTTGTAAAACAAAGTTAATTATGAGTCTCGATGTAAGAAATCATTTTATGGTTTAGGGAAGTTGTGGAGTGGTGATATTATTAGTTGGTTTAATTTGGTATTTGAAAATGGGTTTTCTTTTAAAAGGAAAATAAAAGTTTTTGAAATTTGAGAGGAGATTTCCTAGTTGGGCTTCCCAAGCTCGGGATACGCTTTAGGTCCCGGGTTGGGGTGCTCACAGTTGGTATTAGAGGTCAAGGGTAGATGTCTAGACTAAGTGGGAATGTGTGGTAAATTAACGCCGAGTGTTTAATGCAGGAGTTCGTTCTAATGGCCGGAAGCAATTGTGATCAGCGAAAGGTTCTAGAAAACGAAGGAGATATGGGTATAGGTGGAAATCAGAATGAAGAGATGACAAAATTTTTCAGGATGTTTGTACATAATATGGAGACTAGAGGATCGGTTCCGAATCAACCTGAGGGATGTCAAAGTGATGGATGGGAAAGGTTTGTGAAGATGAATCCACCAAGTTTTAATGGATATCCGGGTCCGTTAAGGGCAGAAAAATGGTTAGAGAAAATGAACAAAATCTTTGAGGTTATGGAGAGTCGCAACGAAGAGAAAGTTAGGTATGCCGTTTTCAAACTTGAAGGTCCAGCTGATCAGTGGTGGCAGAATTTGAAAGGAAATTGGGAGCAGGATCGTACACCCCAGACTTGGGATAATTTCACTCAACAGTTCGAGGACTATTTCATTTCAATGGTTACAAGGGATAAGAAGGAGATTGAATTCTTAGGACTAAAACAAGGGAACATGACGGTGAATCAGTATTCAGTCCGATTTGAGGAATTAGCTAGGTGTTGCCCTCAATTGGTATCGCATGAAGTAAAAAGGGTTCAGAAGTTTGTAACAGGTTTGAGGAGTGAGTTTAGGAAGAAATTATGGATTGATAGTTTCATCGATTATCAGACAGTCATAGATAGGGCATATAAGGTCGAAAAGGACATTGAGGAAAATAGTGGAAGATCCGGAAGTGGGATTGGAAACAAGCCAAAGTATATAGGACAAGGATCCAAAATCATTAGAGGACAGCCAAGGACTTTAACTTCAGGAAGTGTGAGAGGAGAGTTTGTTGTAACTTCTTCATCTAGGCCAAAATCCAAACAGTATGGGATGAATTGTAAATTTTGCAAGAAGATTGGGCATACCGAAGATCATTGTTGGAGTAAACAAGGTAAGTGTATTAAGTGTGGAGAAATGGGACACTTTAGGAGGAATTGTCCAAAGTTTCTTCAGGGACGAGTTTCAAGCAGCGGTCAGCCGGGTGGACGACAAAGAGGTGGTACCAAAAGAGATAGCGAAGGAGAACCGAAAGAGAAGGTCTATGGTCGAGTACATGTTTCGACCCTAGGAGAGATAGCTTCCTCAGAGGTTACTAGAGGTATACTCCCTGTCTCAGTAGTAGGGGTCATATTTTATAGATCCTGTTGCATATCATTTATGTTTGGCATCACATTTTGCTTATATGTGACATACATTGTTGAGAATTTGTTTTATTGTTAGAGGATTCGCTCTTATGAGAGAATACCTCGAATCTCCTTTGGTTTGCCACGGTGGTGATGTGGTTATGGCTGAGCATATATTGCCAGTTGATTTGGTATGATTACCAATTTCTGATTGTAAGATATACTTGACCTAGATGGGTAAGTAGTTGTTGTGCATTGGTAGACTATCATAAGAAGTGAGTCTTCTTTTCTGTGCCTAGAATTTCTTATATTGGTAATTGATACGGGGAACTTTATGTGGTATACTTGTTATATATGCGTTAAAGGCAGAAAATTTTGGTTAAAAGTCTGAAGGGTATTTGATATGTGCTAGACTCGATTATAGGAGTCCCTCTAAAAATTTTATAAACTCGTTGTGAGTAGATGGTATTGGTACTTCCATCGAGGTATCTCATGTGTTGGTTATGGGTAGGATAAGCAAAAATTTTAGGCCTTATTTTGATGGCTTTATGATAATTAGAATGGATGGTCTCTTTGTTAATTAAAGTTCTGAGCGGATCATGAAAATCATTGAAGGATAGGGTTAATAACCCTTGGTGAGAAGTCCTTGTATGCAAAGTTTAGCTAGTGTGAGTTGGCTCGAGAAGTTTCCAAACTTTGGGATTTTATAGTCTTAATCTTGGAAGTTACCATGGATCTTACAAGGATTGTGTCTGTAATCTTTGAGGTTGGCAAAGTGCTACCAAAGGAATTTTCAAGGAATTCTCGAGAATTATAAAATCGTTGGTTTAGATAACTCGGAAGGATATCCATGATGTCAGATGTAATAAGAATGAATTATATTGGTAGAAATGGGGAATAAAGTAACTATAGATCCTATCCTTACCTTACCTAATGAATGTGAGAATTTTGTGAATTTTAAGTGCGTATTAAAGGAAGATCTGGTTGTGATATTAAGAGAAACGTGAAAATGATAGTGTATGCTTTGAGGAAGTTAACTTAGATAACGCAGAAATTTTCTTATTCCTTACTTGAGAGTGACTACAATTGTGTTGCGTTATCTAAGTAGGAATCTTATCTTTTTGAAGCTTCCTTTGAGAATCGTTACCAACCCTAAGAGTTGGAGGATTTAGTTAGTCGAAAAGAAGAGATTTGAAGATTTCCCAATTTCTTGAGGAATAGGCTATGTTTGTGTGACGGATTTCCTTTCAACTTGAGAAATTAAGTAACCTTAGCGGGTTTGCGTATAATAGCAGTTGTCATTCTAGCATTAAGATAAAATCGTATGAGGCATGGTTCAGGAAAAAAAAAATATCGATCTCCAATTTGTTGGGGTGAGGTTGGTAAAGTAAGGCCTAAGATAAATTGGCGCCAAAGTTTGATAATCCATTTGAAGTTTAGGAAAGGTTGGCGGTTTGACTCATAGACTGACTTGGAGCAAACTTTTATAGAATATTTAATGTTTTAAATGCAACATTGTAATGGATTTGGTGACATAAGTTAAAATACCTTTAATTATTTATATTTTTATTGAGGTCGTGAAAATTCGGGTTAGTAATAATTTGTTTGATCCTTTGGGTGTATGGAGTTCTTCAATTAATGATGTTTAGGCAAATTTGAATTATGTAGGGAAAAACGTTGAGAGTTAATAGGATTTCAATTCCGGGATTAAATTCTAGGGTGTTGAGAATGTACATAAGAGTCATGACTTGAGGAAACTAGTTGAAAGTGGTAAATTGAAATGTTTGGGAAAGTACCCTTTTGTTATGGATCATTAAGGTAATCAAGTTTAAAATTCGGGGCGAATTTTCTTTAAGGAGGAGTGAATGTAACGACCCTAACCCTAGGCACTAATTTTTAATATCATATTGTGTGCCTTTAATATTATTGTTAATATTTTGTGTCCATTTTTATATACTTGAATTCTTATATTAGGATAATTGATAGGAAAATAAATTAATGTTCAAAAAGAATTATAATAATAAAAACATGAATAAATATTTGAGTAGGAGGATTTTAATTTAAATGCTTTGGGGAAAATTTAAATGAAATTGGCTATTTTGGTGAAAGCCTAGGAAGGATAGTTGTGGGGGGGGGTCACTTTCCCTAAATTACTCCCCATCCTCCTCATTTGTCAACAACACCCCATACCCTTCCCCATACTCCCTCCATATCCGGCCCCCTCCCCCTATTTCCTTACCAATTACATATTCCATCCTCCCCATCATTTTCTTCTTCATTTTCTTCTTCTTCTTCCTTCTCTAAAGAAAATCCATGGAAGCCTCAACCTTCTCAAAATCATAATAAATCCAATTCTTCTCCAATCGACGATCCGGGTGTACTTTTGGATTCATGGAGTCAAGAGGAAAACATTGAGCTAAGAAGATTCTTATTCCACTTCATAATTTCTAAGTGAGTTATTATGACTTCCCTTCAAATAAATGTTCATGGAATATTTGATATTATTAATGTTATTATAAATGTTGTTTGAAATGTTAGGACACATTCTTGGAGTAAAGAAATTGTTTAATGATCTAGATGTAAGAATGATATTCATGGATGTTGTTAAAGGATGTGGTATTTTTAAATAAGGTTATTTGAGCAAGTTGGGTTAATTAAGGATGAATTGATTTTATTATGAAATGGGGGGTTAAAGTTGGAAGAATAAGGATATAAAGAAAATAAAAGGTTGATGACTTTAATGTTGATCTTGTTATATTGATGATTGTTCATGCTTTGGAAACTTTATAAGAGTTGAGTGATTTGGTAAATGAAATAGAATGAGATAATGTTCATGGAAGATGATTTAGAATATATGAAATGGGTGGAAGAATTAGTGATAATTAATCTAAGCTTACATTATTTTGGGTTTACATGATTTAGGATGAACTTTGTAAAGCTAGGAAATCCTCTTGGTGTTCTTGAAATTAGGGTAGATAAAAGGAAAAGGAATTTAAGCTAGGTAGAAGAGTTGGAATCTGGAAATTGCTAGATGGGCACTTGGGCGGTCGCCCAAGGGGGCATGAGCGGCCGCCCATGCTGCCAGGAACTTACATACCTTGGAAACCCTCTTGGGCGGTCGCCCAAGAGGTGTGTGCGGTCGCCCAAGAGGGCAGGAACTAGTATGCATTTGGAAACCCACTTGGGCGGTCGCCCAGTGGTGTGCGGCTTGTCGCCCAAGACCCCAGAAACTCACTTTAAATCTGAACCAGAATTAGTTTAGCAATCTTATTTGATCACTTATAAATTATGACTCCCACTTGGTAAATTGAGCTTGAACCCTCATAGAGGCCTTGTGTTATTGTACAATGACTTTGTAGGAATGGTTTATGATGCATAGTGGTCTTACTTGTCCCTATCTTTGGCGAATAGTTGTGAAGGGTGTAGAAGCATAGGTTTCACTATTGAGCAAATTGGTAATGGGTATGTATCACTTTGTGGCATTGTTATTCTAAGTTATGGAATTTGATTATATGGTTACCTTAATATCCCAATTGTGGATTATTTGACAAGTTGTTATGTTATCCCGATGTGTGGACATGTTTACTATGTGGTTGCATGGTTATCCCATTTGAGGATTTATTTGCTATCATTCATATTTATTGATGATACTATGCATAGTGTATTAGATGATTGTTGCACTATGGAATTGAGTAGCATGAGTATACATTACCATGTTGTTATATGATTATCCCTTTTTGTGGATTATGTTTCAAGTATCTATGTTGTGCTTGAACATGTTGATATTCGGGGGTATAATGGAATTCAATCAATTATGGATTTGTTCTATAAGTGATTGAAGGTTCATCATACCTGGGACCGTCCTCTGTGGCCACGAGTGGGTGTGCTAACGGCTTGTATTGAGCATGAAGAAGCCTTTACGGACATTGCGATTGGTGTACGGGGAATGCTTACGTATTAAGCCTAAAGCTTTACGAGTTAGCGATATTATTGTTGGATACTCTATTATAGGTATCTTTTCTTATATGGATCTCTGGAGTATGAGTCCTATAAGAGGTGAATGTCTTTGGAGGCAATTCACCAAAGAGTGGAGTTTTACTCCCACGTTGTACGACTTATTGTTCAGACGGGAAAGGTAAAATGAGGTAACGTAATGTGTTTACCGCTTTCGTAATGTGTTATGTGCTACCATGCTATATGTTGCACTTTGTTTGGCATCTTGCTGCATTCATAATAGCTCATTGAGATTTATTCTCACCCCTTCCCTTTTACTGTTTTAGATTGTGCTGAGACAGGTGACTGGAACCCGTGAGGCCGGGGATAGATTGTGGACTTTTGCTTTTGGGGACTTGTCAGGTTAAGTGTATAAGTTGGTTGTCTGGGTGTATTTATTTAGTAAAACTCTTTTGAGAAGATGTGTATAAACTCTTTTGTAAAACAAAGTTAATTATGAGTCTCGATGTAAGAAATCATTTTATGGTTTAGGGAAGTTGTGGAGTGGTGATATTATTAGTTGGTTTAATTTGGTATTTGAAAATGGGTTTTCTTTTAAAAGGAAAATAAAAGTTTTTGAAATTTGAGAGGAGATTTCCTAGTTGGGCTTCCCAAGCTCGGGATACGCTTTAGGTCCCGGGTTGGGGTGCTCACAGTTAGAGTAGCAATTCCGTCGCTAAAGCTCAGTCACCGGCGGAATTATTCTGTCGGTGGTCCGCCACTGCCATCCCATCTTAGCGGTCCGGCACACCAATTTTCGCCGGTGTACGCCGACGAAAATAGTATTCCGCCAGTATTCACCGGCGGAAATTTCCGTCGCTGATGTCATTTAATTTAATTAAATTATAATTTCAGCGACGGAATAATCCGCCACTGAGTTATTTTATTTTAATTAAAATTCTAATTTCAGCGACGAAATATTCCGTCGGTAAAATAAAATTTTAATTAAATAAATTAACTCAGCGGCGGAAATTTTCGCCTCTGAGTTAATTATTTTAATTAAATTTTTATTTCATCGGCGGAATATTTCGTCGCTGAGTTCATTTAATTTAATTAAAATTATTATTTCAGCGACGGAAATTTCTACCACTGAGTTAATTTATTTAAATTAAATTTTTTCACCGGCGGAATTTTTTCGTCGCTGTAATTATAATTTTAATTAAATTAATTGAAATCAGCGACGAAAATTTCCGCCGCTAATAATGCAATAAATTAAAAAAATCAATAATGTCAATTATAATATTTTTTGTACCTGATATAACAATTGATATCAACTATAAAACTATAAATTTAAAAACCTTAGAAATTACCTAAACTTTATTACAACAAATTAATTACCAAATATTATTACAAATTCAAATAGTACAAAATCGGGACATCACAAATTAAAGTACAGTACCAAATCGAGAGTTCACAAAATCACATCGAGGGAGGGGGCGGGGGGAGACTGGAAAATACTCCTGGCAATAGAGTCAGAAGGGGAGCCGGTACTCTAGTACGTGTGGAAATTCCCATGGCTCCAGACTCTCCATCTGGGCCATCATCATCGCAAATCAATGATCCGTCTCCTCCCGAAATTTGCGCAACTTGTGCCTGAGCCTCCGCAACCTGTGCCCTAGCCTCCGTAGCCACGCGTCTCTCCTCAGCCAAGCTTGCCTCCAAAGAGTCGATCCTCGAAGCATACTGAGGATCGGGCCTGAAAACATTCGCGCGACGGCCGGTCGACGACGATGGGCATTGCAGCTCGCGATCTCCCATCCCTAACACTCGGTCTCCTCTCTTTGGATGTCCATCTGAGGTGACCGCTTGCCAAACTTCAGGCATGAATGAAAAGGGCTGGCCGGGAAGAGTACCTTCGGGAGCAACGGCGCCTTGATATGTATTGTGTCAAAATAAAACAAAAAAATATAATCATATACACAATATACATAAATAAATTTAAAAATTCAAAATCAAGTCATTTAATGATAGTTTACTTACAAAGGCCAATGCAGATCGATCATCAACCCACTGCGGAGGTTGATCGGCGGATGTAGGAGTTCTAACATGCGTGCTAACGAGCACATCCAAAAAACGGACATCGGAACCATGTTCCCTTTCCTATAATCATTAAAACAAACAAATATAATCATATGTTTAAACTGCTTGGTTTTTTTTACATAGATAATTCATATATATAGGAGGATATGTGTCCCTTTTATAAGAAGCTACTAGATTCACCTTCGCTAACTATCTTGCCACAATGTGCGCTTACCATATTATATAGTCGACACTAAGGTTATTCATGTATTTCTTATCATTTACACTATCACCCACCAACAACGTGCATACAACTGTCATGTTTGGTTTCAAAGTCAATTAAACTAAAACCATGGATTTCATAGCATCAACATGGCTCCCCAGCTAACATACGTACATAAACTGATTTCAAAGCATGCATACACTACATTTACACTAACACCCCATGTATTTCTTATCATTTACACTAACACCCACCAACAACGTGCATACAACTGTCATGTTTGGTTTCAAAGTCAATTAAACTAAAATCATGGATTTCATAGCATCAACATGGCTCCCCAGATAACATACGTACATAAACTGATTTCAAAGCATGCACATACCACATTTACACTAACACCCCATATATTTCTTATCATTTACACTAACACCCACCAACAACGTGAATACACTATCCTATTTGGTTTCAAAGTCAATTAAACTAAAACCATGGATTTCATAGCATCAACATGGCTCCCCAGCTAACATACGTATATAAACTGATTTCAAAGCATGCATACACTACATTTAAACTAAGCTACATACCATACGCATATGATGCTTGGCGACGTTGATTGTCCCCATCGTATGCTTTGTCGCCGATCCCAAGGAGCTCACTCTATTTGCTTTAGCCTGTTGGGCTTTTGTTATCGCCCCTTCCGACCCCCAATATTCGCAAAATCTATGAAACACCTCCTCGGTCATCCAAGTCGTTGTCTCGGGCGCCAATCCCTTCTCTAGCCGCTAAGTATAAAATTTAGACTTCGTGGTACCTATTAAAAATATGAATATCTCGTAAACATATAATGATAACATTATAAAATTAAAAGAGTATAATTATTGTTAATTAAACTAATTAAGGATAGATAAATATGTTACCAATATGATTCCGAAATAACTTCTGACACTGCTGGATGAAAATATGTTTAACCATCCCCTTGTCGATGCCTTAACCCATGTAAATTTCAACTACAACATATAATGATAACATTATAAAATTAAAAGAGTATAATCATTGTTAATTATAACATTTTAATCACAAACTAACATTTAGATTTTAAATAAAAACCATTAACACATTACCTTAAACGCCTCCCAAGCATACCCCTTCTCCTTCTGTGGCAATGATTTCCAGTTGAGCCAAAACTCGTGCATGACCCGAGACCGCCAGTACGCCCCAATCTTTGTCCCGGGGGTAGGGTATGCACCTACAAACCTGCCAAGTATATTTATACAATAACATTTTAACTTAAATAATGAATTATATATAAAACAAAAAGGAACCGACTTATATCAAATTAATGAAGAGTTACTTACTGTGCATAATGTAGTGATATCTGGAGATACACCCTCCCCTCGGAATCGACAGGAGTGAGACTCATAGTAGTACCAGCCCCAGAGGAGGAGCTGGTACTACTATGTATAGGGTCGTCATCACGAGCACCAGTAGCATCAGTATCAGATCGGGACGGTTGCGTCCTAGTAATAGATGTGTATAACGGACGTGTCTTCCTGCCCGCTCTACTAGAACTCATATCTAAATACACTAAAAATATTAAAATATAAAACTTTAACAATAGAAAACAATATATTAACAGATCTTCTTAAAAGAAATTAGGAAATTGGGGACAAAAGAAACCCTAGATAGCACCGTCGGGGAAAGAGATAGAGAGGGAGGTTGACATTTAGCACTATAAGTTGGTTAATATAAAGAAAATGGTTTCTACTTTGGCTTCAACGCCTAACTATTACTCCTTATGAATTGTTATGTATCAAAAATATTTGTGTACTATGTGTAATATAAATGGATTTGAAGCTAGTACAAAATAATTTGAAGCTAGTGCAGTCTTATTATAATACGTAGGATGATATAAATGGTCGAGATTCGAAGCAAGCTAAAAAAAAGGGACAAGATGCGAGAAACCGAATAAAATATCTAAAATTCATCTTTGATTACTTTCAATACAATCTCTATTCTCTCTTTTTCATCAAGTTTCTCTCCCACTACATCTCCCTTATCTCTCGGTTTCTCTCTACATATCAATACCACATAGTTAGAAGATTCTAAGCAATACATATTACATGAATAGATTCTAAGCATATGCTGCTAAAATTCCCCTCTTATGCATTCAAGTTCAAAACCATAGCTGAAAGCAAAATGTAATTGCAGCAAAATTCCCCTCTTATGCTTATTAGTATATTACCTTGATGAACTCCTGATAAAAAACAACTTCAGCTTCAAAGTCTGGTGCCTTGTTTCCAACTAGTGGGAGTTCACTCTACACCAAAGTAATAGAAGGATAGATGAGATTGCATGCCATATATAAATACGATAACAATAGCATGAACACAGAGCTTAGTACAGCAAAACGTATCTAGGCAATCCTGCAAAAGTATACTGTCTTTAATGGTGCTTCATGGTTTAAACTTATTTGTTCACCTTATTGTCACATAAAGGAATGTGTTATTTTGTTTATTCTACGGGAAGTTTCTGTTCACCAACTTGTATGATTCATAGCTCCAAATACTGAAGTCATACAGCAGCCATGATATGTGAGGATATTGAATTCAACATAACATGTCTATTATCAGGAATAGTATGACTATTCTACACAGCAGAAGTGGACGAGTAAACAAAGTAAGGTGCATCCCTCGCTCAATTCGACTTAGCGCACGCTTTATCCATATTTTAGTGCCAAATAGTTATATATGCTTTTGCTAGTCATTTTTGTTGGATATGGTCACTCCCATTAATTCAGAAAAGAAAACATAACAAAACTTAAGAATTCAAAAACAGAACCCTAATTATGAACAGCGCAAAACCCACATAAAGTAGCAACAATATAAATAAACAGCGATACGTAAGAGATAAATTGAATAGGGAAAGAACACATACAGCCTTCACAACAAAGCTTGGTTGAGGAGACGGGCCAAGCCAAAACATGGGCGGCAAGGGTTTAGGAACGGCGTGAAAGGGGGGAGTCAGAATGTTAAGTTGGTAAAATTTGTTTTCTTCACCGAAGAAAAAGGGGCAAGGAGGGATGTGAGAGAGAGAGAGAGATTACTAGCCCAGTTGAGGCGATTAGTCGAAGGAGGAGCTGTGATTTTTCCGACCGGTGTGTGAGTGAGGACGGCGGCGGCACCTCGTGACGGTGGAGAGGGTGGACGGCGGCAGCTCGGTGTGTATGTGACCGTGAGGGAAGAGAGAGAGAGAGAGGTGAGAGATCGTATAAGAAAGAAAGAGAGATTCAGATCGTAAACGAATTAGGTTAGGGTTTATCTGTATTTATATTTAACCCTAGCGACGGAATATTTCGTCGGTATAAATACATTTCCGTCGGTAGAAATAAATTTCAGCGGCGGAATTATTCCGTCGGTAGTATTAAGTATCACCGACGGAAGAAATGGTATTCCGCCGGTGTTAATTTTAATTTATTTAAAATTCTAATATCACCGACGGAATATTCCGCCGCTGATAATACAGTAAATAAAAAAAATAAAAAATGTCAATTATAATATTTTTTGTACATATATATATATATATATATATAATATTTAACCAAAATCAAAAATGTCAATAACCCACATTTATAATAATATGACTTTTCTATTGTGTGCCAATGGACACATGATAATGATTAAATATTCTCTTGTAATGTGTGTCAAATATAATAGAAGCATTAATTAGTGAGTCTTGTAATGTGTGCCAAATTAATATTTATATACAAACACGCACTACAAGACTCACTAATTAATACTTCTATTAATTTGACACACATTACAAGACTCACTAATTAATGCTTCTATTAATTTGATATACATTACAAGAGAATCTTTAATTCTTATCATGTGCCCATGGGCACATAATAGAAAAGTTCTTAAAAAAAAACTAAGTGCGGGCTATGATGTTCGGTGACTTTTGTTTCTTTTAAGCGTTAAGTGCTGAAATCTGATTTCACCTCTGAAATCTGATTTCAAGTGTTAAGAGTCAGCGTTTGAAGACTGAATTCTGAATTAGGCAAGCTGTTTGATTTTTCATCTGAATTCGCTTTCTGAAATGTTTGTATTTTATATATATATATATATATATATATATATATATATAAAATATACTCTATATATAATATTATATATATTTATATTTATATACTCCCTCCGTCCCATACCTACGTGCACACTTTCCATTTTGGGCGTCCCAAACCTACGTGCACATTTCCTAAAATGAAAAGGAATCTTTACTATTTCCTTCACTCATTCTCTCTCCTACATTATTTTAATACTCACAACACTATTATAATTTCCTATTTCCTCCACTCATTCTCTCTCCTATATTATTTTCACACTCACAACACTTTCAATATAATACTCTCTCCTTAATTTACGTGAAAAGTCAAACTAGGCACCAAGGTCCGGGACGCAGGGAGTATATAATATATATTTATATTTATATATTATATATATATATATATATATATATATATATATATATATATAGTATATTATATACTATATAATATACTATATATATATATATATATATATATATATATATATATTATATTATATATATTTATATATATATTATATATATAATGTATATATTATATTATATTATATTATATTATATATTATATATTTATATTTATATATTATATTATATATATTATATAATATATATTTATATATATAATACTCCCTCCGTCCCACTAATATTAGCACACTTTCCTTTTTGGGCGTCCCGCTAATATCCGCACACTCCCAAAAAGAAAACTTTATATTAATAAAATATTCACCCAACCCCACTCATTCTCTCTCCTACATTATTTTAATACTCACAACACCATTATAATTTATTACACCTTCCACTCATTCTCTCTCCACTCATTCTTTTACACTCACAACATTTTATTAAAATATCATATTCCTTAATTCCCGCGCAAACAGTGTTTGTGCTAATATTAGCGGGACGGAGGGAGTATATAATATATACTCCCTCCGTCCCACGTTAGTTGAGACTAACTTTTTGGGCACACCAATTAAGGAAAAGTAAGTGAGAGAAAAAGTGAAAGAAAATGTTGTGAGTATAAAGAATTAAATAGGAGAGAGAATGAGTGGGAGGAATAGTTAGGAGAGAGAATGTTGTGAGTGTAAAAGTGAAATAGGAGAGAGAATGAGTGGGGTAAATAGTGAAGATTCCTTTGCCATTTTGGGCAGTCTCAACTAATGTGGGACGGCCCAAAAGGGAAAGAAGTCTCAACTAACGTGGGACGGAGGGAGTATTATATATATAATATATATATTATATTATATATATATATTTATATATTATATTATATTATATTATATTATAGATATTTATATATTATATTATATTATATATATTTATATATATAATATATAATATATACTCCCTCCGTCCCGCTACAAATGAGACACTTAATGTTTATACGTGGATTAAGGAAAAAAATAATGATATAAATGTTGTGAGTGTAAAAGTAAAATAGGAGAGAGAATGAGTGGAGGGAATAGTAAATTATAATGGTGTTGTGAGTATTAAAATAATGTAGGAGAGAGAATGAGTGGAGAGAATAGTAAAGATTCTTTGCCATTTTAGGAAGTGCGTGATTTGTAGCGGGACGCCCAATGAGGAAAGTGTGTGATTTGTAGCGGGACGGAGGGAGTATATATTATACTCCCTCCGTTGCAGTAGAAGCTTCCACTTTTGCCATTTTTGGTGTCCCATTAAAAACTTTCACTTTTCTTTTTTGGCAAAGAATCTTTACTATTCTCTCCACTCATTTTCTCTCCTACATTATTTTAATACTCATAACAACATTATAATTTACTATTCCCTCCACTCATTCTCTCTCCTATTTTCAAATTACACTCACAACATTTTTCTTCCCACCCATTTTTTTAATTTACGTGCAATGCCTAAAAGAGGAAGCTTATGTCGGGACGGAGGGAGTATTATATATATTTATATTTATATTTATATATATATTATATTATATATATTTATATAATATATATTATGTTATATTTATTTATATATATAATAGATATATATATATATATATATATATATATATATATATATATATGCCAAAAACTCATAAAAAACGTGTTTTTTCTTAACTTAACGAAAAACGTGTTTTAAAAACGGGTGTTCTCTCTCTCACTTTCTCTCACTAAACGCAAACTTCTCTCACTAGGCGGACGGAAAGGCGGAAATGGCGATCTTCCATTCTCGCTCCTCAGACCTTCTTCCTCAACCAACTCTCTCTCTCTCTAATCCTCTTCAACCTCGCCTGGGTTGAAGCGAAAGGTAGGGCCGCCATTGAGAATCCAAGCTTGGCCGATGAATTCCTCCAAAGTGTCAGACCATTCTTCGCTGTTCTCTTCCTCTTGATCATCAAAATCTTGGGATGTAGAACTGGAATTGAAATTACGGGTTCGAAAATTCTCGGCATTGGAGATGGATGGATCGGCCGGAATGATGAATTGGAAGAGTATGATTGATGAATTTGGATCGCTGGAGCTTACAAGTAATCAGCAATTTTCTATAAATTGAATTGGTTTCGCCGATTTCAAATTCTGTTTTCTTTGACGAAGGGGTTGGTGGATTGTTTGGTTTTTGTTTGGGATTGACTGGTGCGTCGTGGAAGAAGGACGGAATTTGTGTGTTTGATGTGCCAGTTCCGGTGTAAAATAATGCCTGTTTTTGTTTTTTTTTTGAGTGCCAATTCATGTATTTTGAAGTGCCAGTTCTTGTGTTTTGAAAGCCAGTTTGATTTTGAAGTGCCAGTTCTTGTGTTTTGAATGCCAGTTGGGTAGAAATTGAATGCCAGTTTAATTGATTTTTAATGTCGGTTCATATTTTTTTGAGTGCCAGTACATGTTATTTTGAGTGCCAGTTGGTGATTAATCAAGTGCCCGTTAGTGTATAATCAAGTGCCCGTTGGTGTATATTTGAGTGCCCGTTAGTGTATAAATAAGTGCCCGTTAGTGTATAATCAAATGCCAGTCCATATATTTTTGAATGCCAGTGCTTGTATTTTTGAGAGCCAGCAAAAATATTAGTGTAACAAAGTGCCAGTGTTAGTGTAACAGAGTGCCAGTGTGAAGAGTGCCAGTTCATGTATTTAAAAGTGCCCGTGTAAAAAGTGCCGGTTTCAGTTTAACAAAGTGTCGAGTACCGGTTTACACTGGCACTTTGTTAAACTGCATCGCACTTTTTTACTGGCACTTTGTTACATATGAACTGGCACTTTGTCACACTGGCAGTTTGTTAAACACGCACTGACATAAACGGGGGAACCATTAATTACGAAAATGCCACCGTTTATTTTGAACATGGTTGCCAGTAATTACAAAATTGCCACCGTTTATTTTGAAAACACGTTTTTCCTTAGCTTAAGAAAAAACTAGTTTTTTATAAGACCAACTATATATATATATATATATATATATATATATAATATAATATAATATATATTTATATATATATTATAGTATATTATATATATTATATTACATAGCATATACTCCCTCCGTTCCGCCCGAAAAGCCACAAATTTTCATTTTGGGCGTCCCATTTAAAAAGGCACTGTCCCAAAAAGGAAAGTTTTTATTACTATTTCACCCACTCATTCTCTCTCCTACTTTACTTTTACACTCACAACATTCTCTCTCCTAACTATTCCTCCCACTCATTCTCTCTCCTATTTAATTTTTCATACTCACAACATTTAAACTTTTTCTCTTTCCTACATCATTTTCCTTAATTTGCGTGCGAGGTTTGGTTTGGGCATTTTCGGGCGGGACGGAGGGAGTACATTATATATACTCCATTATACTCCCTCCGTCCCAGACCAAGAGTTCATTTCCATAAATGGCAAGTTTTTGAATATATTTATACTCTTATCATCTCCATATATTTACAAAAAAACCATTCATTATATCCTTATACATTCTCTCTCCTATTCCCTACCACACATTTAACTACTATTTCTCCCACTCATTCTCTCTCCTATTAAATATTTTTAACTTTTACATTCTCTCTCATATTTCCTACCACACATTTAACTTTTACATTCTCTCTCCTCTAATTTCTACCCACTTTATTTATTTTTCTTAAAAATCGTGAAATATCCTCCATGAACCCTTGGTCTGGAAGGGAGGGAGTATTATATACTCCCTCCGTCCCGATCGATTTAGGATTTTTTGAAATGGCACGGGGATTAAGGAAAAGATAAATGTTGTGAGTGTAATTTAAAAATAGGAGAGAGAATGAGTGGAGGGAATAGTAAATTATAATGGTGTTGTGAGTATTAAAATAATGTAGGAGAGAGAATGAGTGGAGAGAATAGTGATTTAAGGTTTCCATTTTGGGCCGTCCTAAGTCGGGTGGGACGCCCAAAATGGCAAAAAGTCCTAAGTCGGCCGGGACGGAGGGAGTATATATATATATATATATATATATATATACTCCCTCTGTCCCGCTACAAACCGCACACTTTCTATTTTGGGCGTCCAATTACAAACCGCACACTTTCTAAAATGGCAAAAAATCTTTATTATTCCCTCCACTCATTCTCTCTCCTACATTACTTTAATACTCACAACACCATTATAATTTACTATTTTCTCCACTCATTCTCTCTCCTATTTTACTTTTACACTCACAACATTTATATCATTATTTTTTTCCTTAATTCCCGTGCAAACAGTAACAGTGCAATTACTAGCGGGACGGAGGGAGTATATACATATATATATACATATATATGTATATATATATATATATACATATATATGTATATATATATGTATATATATATATATACATATATATATGTATATATATATGTATATACATATACTCCTCCGTCCCGAACATAATTCACAAACAACGTTGCCATCGGTTTTAAGGAGGGAGTATTATATTGAAAGTGTTGTGAGTGTGAAAATAAAATAGGAGAGAGAATGAGTGGAGAGAATAGTAAATTATAATGGTGTTGTGAGTATTAAAATAATGTAGGAGAGAGAATGAGTGGAGGGAATAGTAAAGATTTCTTTCCATTTTAGGTAAGTTTTAAATGTGTGAAGTAAGTTTTGGGGCGTGAAAGGAAAAGTGTGAAGATTGTTCCGGGACGGAGGGAGTATGTATATACATATATATGTATATATATACATATGTGTATACATATATATGTGTATACATATATGTATATATATATATACATATATATATATACATATATGTATACACATATATATGTATACACATATGTATATATATACATATATATGTATATACATACTCCCTCCGTCCCGGAACAATCTTCACACTTTTCCTGGCCCCAAAACTTACTTCACACATTTAAAACTTACCTAAAATGGAAAGAAATCTTTACTATTCCCTCCACTCATTCTCTCTCCTACATTATTTTAATACTCACAACACCATTATAATTTACTATTCTCTCCACTCATTCTCTCTCCTATTTTATTTTCACACTCACAACACTTTCAATATAATACTCCCTCCTTAAAACATGTGCAAACGATGTATGTGAACATTGTTCAGGATCGGAGGGAGTATATATATATATATGTATTTACACATATATATGTATGTATACACATATATATGTATGTATACACATATATATGTATGTATACACATATATATGTATGTATACACATATATATGTATATATATATATATATACAAATCTATCACTTAAAATTAAAAGGCAAATAAAAGATAGTTAAGTCTTAATCGAAAAAAAACAAACAAACAGATTTAATTACTCCACCTCTTAATAAATAAGCATTATTCAAGCAAATAAGAGGAAGAAAAAAAAAAAAACAAACGCCTCCTTCCCCTTCCTACTGAAGATGAACATTCGGGCCGGCCCGACCCGTTTGAAAGCAGCCCGCGGATAACGGATGAAGCCTAGCCCGCTATTGAGAGGCCCGCGGGCCAAGCCCACTCCAGCCCGCCTATCTGGGTAGGATTCGGCCTGCACCGTTTGCCCGTCTGGCTGGGTTGGCGGGTTTGGGCGGGCTTTACCCATTTTTTTTTTCAAAATATTAATAGGGGAAGAGGGATTCGAACCTGGGTTGTTTGAGTGATAATAGGAGGCTTACCACTGGACTAAGGATAAGTTTGGTTGAAAAATCCAAATTTTAATATTAATTCAAGAAAATAAATCTGTCATGCTTATATTTATTGAATAAAGTAATTAAAATTTAAAATTTAAAAATTAATTTCTTCAATAAATTATTGTCAAAAACATTTAAATATTTATCTAACTATACTATATCTAATAATATTGTGAAATGAAAATTTAATATTATTCAATACTCAATAAGTATATACTTTAGTTTAATAATATATTTTAAAATAATTATTTTTAAAAAAGAGTTATTTCTAAGCTATTTTAAATTATAATAGAAAAGAAAGTTATTTTTTATAATTATTTAAAGTGATAAATTTCGAATTTGATTTATATTAATAGAAAGTATTTTTAAACTTGACACAAACAAGGTGTTAGACTAGTGGTTTAGTTCAAGCTTTCATATGCAAAAGTCCCAAGTTAGAATTCCATAACTCATTTGGCTAAAATTACAAATTAAACGTGTTAAACATAAATTTGGGTTGGGCAAAGAGGCGGGCTGGCGGAATGGGCTATACGGGCCAAAAAGCCCGGCAGGCTTGGCCCGGCCTGTTGGCCGAAATTAAGGATTCGGCCCGTGCAAGGAGGCAGGCTGGGCTCGGCGGATCTGGGCGCGGGCTAGGCAGGCCAGCGGGCTGGTGGGTCACGGGCTGTCCATGGGCCTGGGCCCATAATGTTCATCATCATTCCCGGCCCTCTACCCCTTGTGAAAATAATCAAAAACCCTTTTTCTCCTAAAACCAAAACACGCTCTCTTCCAGAATTGAAGGTTTGACGACCGCGGCAGTTCGAAGGTTTGCAGCGGCAGACTTCACGGTAGCCAGGTATCATCTCTCTCCCTAGCGCTTTCCCCCAAAATCCTAGCCCTTTCCAAGAAGAACCTAGCCCTCATGATTACAATCTCTGTACACGCCAGGTGGAGCTGAAGTTCAGTGCAAAATGAGAAATTTCATACGAGGTCACGCTAGGGTCAGACGAGGTAAGGGACTTACTGCGATTTTTCCCCCTACCTTTCATACCTCAACTCCCTTGCCCACCATGATTTAGAGTATCAATTTAGGGTTTCCATTTCAATTTTGATTAGAAATTCCAGATTTAGGGATTCACTTTTTTTGTTCAGGTTTAGTCTTTCTAGTATGAATTGACAAATTCACGAGAACGAGATTTTGAAACCAAAGTGGAAACTTGTTCTAAAATCGAATATCACTCGGATGAACATATGTAGATTTTCTGAATAAATTTATTGATACTTATTTAATATTTTAAGACGAGTCTGTTATACCCTGGAGAAATACTATTAGGCTTAATGTGAGATGTAATACAACAAACTTAATAGTTCCATGAAAAATTCAAGTAATTAAGTATAATACACTAATGATAATGGTGTATCTACTCGTCGTTTTCATTATCCTAAAGTCCAATCTGAATGTAGATGGAATGTTTAGTGAAATTAAATAAGAGACAACATTATCTCTACAACAAACCTCTTCATTCATGATATTTGGAGGAACTATCTTAAATATTTAGTGATTATTTTCCTAACTAATGTTCAAATACTAGCAACCTCTTTAATTAAGTTCAGTCTTTTTTCTTCAGCAAGAGGACGAGGATCCACAACATCTTTTAGTAGTGCCCAAAGAAGTATTCCTCAAATTATCCACTGCCCTTAAGACTGTCTTGTTGGTGAGAAATTTAAGACTTGAAATTAATACTAATTATTCACCAGGGTAAGATTTAGTTTGGAATGCAAGACAATGAATTCACAATTATGATTCTTGCATTCTAGGATTGACATATAGTTTGAAGATAATGAACTCATTATTATGATTTATTCATTTTGGGATTGTCATAAGTCATAACTATAGATTTTTTATATAATATACTATATATATATATTGTATAATATTTTATAAAGAGAGAGATATGAGTTTATTTGGTGATCGGGATGATATTATTAGGTAATTACGTGACATTTTGTTTCGGCTTTGCATTATCTGTTTGCGATAATGACAACTCTTGTTGTTTATTCCAACAGTTTGGCTTCGCAACCTGAGTGTTCTTAGTTACATCTCTGGTGTGTGTTATATCATGACCTTTTTTCCCTGGCTGTTTTCACTCTTTGCTACCTAAATAAATTTATGTCATGAAGCATAAAATGTAGCTAAACATAAATTTTGCTTTCTGCAGGCCATCCTTGGGTTCAAGATGGTGCCGCTCCTGACAAGCCTCTTGACTCTGCAGTTTTAAGTCGCATGAAACAATTTTCTGCCATGAACAAGATCAAGAAAATGGCTCTTAGGGTAAGTAGCAGGAACACCTAGATATGCTTTTATATAAGGAAATGCTAACTAGTGACCTATTTGTTTGAATAAAGGTAGTTTGGGCATTTCCAACTGTTAACTTTCAATTACATGCATATCTTTGAGAATTTTGAGGTTCAGTTACGTCACATAACTGAAGGTCATTGCAGAGAGCCTATTTGTCTTTGTACTGAATCAAAACTTGAGCAGGATTTTGTTCTTTTGATTCTGATATTGCCTTGTTTCATGCAGGTCATTGCAAAGAGCCTATTAGAACAAGAAATAGCTAGCCTTTCTTAACTTAAAACTTTAATTTCTGATATTACCTTGAGTCTAGTGACTAACGTTGAAGAAAAAGGCGTAAAACTCGGTTATTAATGATTTTTTTTTATTTTTGTTTGTCACTAGCTAGTTTAAGTTCATACCGGTACGCTATTAACTGAATAAATGCAAAAACTTTAAGCGAAATAAGTCTTGGAAAAGTAGAAATTAAGTACCAAGACTTAATTTCCGTAGAAAGCTTTACTTGTATTTTCAGGTACTTGATTTTAGAGGGGGATGGCCTTTTTCACTTACTCAACATGTCACATGAAACTATTATCCAGTAAATTTCTAAACTTCAGCTTCATAATTTGAGTCCCAAGTTGATGTGTCTGATAAGCAAAATTGTTTACAGAATTAATTTATGTTGATTGTTTCCCCTAAGATGACTTGGATGATTACGTGGCTCGTTGGTTTAGGCCGAATCAGTGATATTATCAGCGGGCTTGGATGATTACTATGAAACCAAGGGAGTGGTAAGATTTTGAGAATCTGAGAACATTAGCATTTTGCACTTGCGTATTGTATTTTGTACTTTCTTGTAGCCATCTTCCTTATATGTAGTGCTGTCTTTGTAGGTACCTCCAGTACTGGCTTCTTAGTTCTCAAGCCCTCAGGTACCCTTCACTTTAGATATACTTCCTCTATTTTCCCTACAAAATCCATTTTGTTTATATCTTTGTTGATGTGGATGGACTAGCATTGAAATCGTTGAGATGCCAATACTCCAGTGTGGATTATTTTGATTACTCTAGTATGCATTTCTTTTGGGTATCATTTTATTAGATTATTTAGCAATTAGCAAGCATGACGATTTTTGGATGAGTCTCACTAGGGTACAAAATCATTTTTCATAACTATATTACATAAGGTGCGCCACTGCTGTAGTTTGACAATTTCTTTTTATCTTTTCGTCCCTTCAAGTTGTATTCAAGAATGCTTTATTTTCAATATCTATACTACTAGTTCCCTTAACATGTGTGTTGATCCTTGACATCTGTAATTTCAGTATTGTGACCATAGTTGGATACATGTTACACATTGATTTTCGGGTAAAGAAGTATTGTTGTATAGTAAACTAGAACACAATGGCACAAAGCAGTTAATAGTTGAAAACAATCATGTTAGGATCGTTATCACATCATTGATTGTGGTTTCTTGTGCTGATGCAGCGGACACGAAATGGTTGTACCAGAGTGGCTTGCAACTTCATGCGTCCTACAACTTCTCTAGGCAGGCTTGTTTGGATGCCGTAGCAAGCAAGATGAAATGACATAATACTTGAGAAATCTTTTGGTTCCAATTTTGACAGAATACTTCAGTTTTAATTTTTTGTAGCACATTTGAAGATCATATATGATTTTTAGTATCTAATGGGAAATGGTTGTAAGCCCCAACATTAATACTAAAATTAGCGTTGCTAATCTTTTGAAAGCAATTGCAAGTCTGATTCTCATGGATTCTCATTCCCACTCACTAGTTGCGTTGGCTTTTCTCTGTGAAAATTTGGTGCGGAATTAATTTGTGAAGTAACAGGAAATAAATATTTTTGCAGCAGGTGTAATAGATGAATTTGGGGGAAAAGGTGATTTTTTTAAAAATACCATTCACAACGATTTTTGCAAACGTTGTCAAAAATAAAGACAACGTTTTCGTATAATGTTGCAATGACGGTTTTCAGCGATTTTCACAACGTTTAAAAAATGTTGCAACAATGGTTTAACAACGTTTAAAAAACGTTGTCTTACATATGGGTCTATTAAAACGTTGGATATCACAACTTTTCGTAAAACGTTGTAAAACACCTACAACAATGTTTTTTAAACGTTGTTAAAGGCTTTATTTGTTGTAGTGATCTCCGTTAACTCCTTTATTTGATACTCTATCTTATGTCTCATCAATCAATCGGGAAAGGGCACCGGTGGTACATATGACTTGGGAGGTATACAAATGTCTTTGGATTTTTTCTCCAATCTATGTGTACTATTTTCAGCATCTTTTTCAGAAATAGGAAGAGGAGAAGAAGAAGATGATGAATGAGAACTAACCTCATTAATTACCACTTTGCTATTCCGTAGTGTGGATATGGCCATAGATTGATGTCCTTGGCTTGGAAAAGATTCGGGCTTGTGACTTTGAAGGGCTTCAGCAGTTTGCCTTATTTGAGTTTCAAGCTTTTTAATGGCGGCACTTTGTTGCCTTGATTCTTGTTTTTGCTCCAACCTCATTCTTTCAAAGGCCTATTCCCACGGCTCTTTCCTAATCTCAAACTGCCCTTGGGATGGTGGAGTATGTAGGGGTTTGTTTTGATTACATAGTGTTGGGTATGCATATTTTAACCCTCATATTTTAGATTAGATTTGATTGATACCATAACCTCCTGTCTATTTTAAGGACTTTAGGACCCTATGTAATGAAGCTTAGACTTCAATTTTTTAGCTAATTCCATTTTATAGAATAGGTTAAAATTAGGCTTGAAGACTGGCACAAGACTCATTGAATTTGAGGTTGCAGTTCAAAATATTTCAGACCGTATTGTCAACCGCACCTTGCAACTGCTTTGTAGAATTCCTTTGTCTGAAGTACAACCGCACCTAGTGCAACCGCTTTGATGTTAACCGTATATGATATGCAGTTCCAACCGCACTGATAGAACCTCACTGGTGTAACCAACCGCTCATTCTCAACCGCTCCACACCAGACCACATTCAATGATTGAAGATTTGAAGTGAACCACTTTTTACCGTTGGAATCCACATCAGCAATATCAAAAGTCAACCACTAAATCTTGTCACGTGATTCAATGTCAGAGAAGATCTGTAAGGATCTTGAAATGGTGACAGGTGTCCTAACTACCTTACTTGCAGCTGAAGCCTGATCAACTTTATCTGCAGCTGCTGTACCTAAGGACAAAAGTGGTTATGTGGACCAATGGGAAAGCATCAAGTACTGTCCTTGCAACAGCTGTGTCCAACGGCTATATCCTTGATGCTTGGGTATAAATACCCCCAATCTTCACCATTTGAAGATTGCTTGAGAAAATTGAAAGTGCTGTGTTCATAGAAGCTGAAGCTCTGCCCAGAAATTCTTAGTCCTTTGAATCTTCATCTTCAACTTCAAGAAATACATATCCCAGCCCAGAAATCAAGCCTTAACACCATCAAGAATCATTGTTCTCTCCATCTCAAAGATTTAAAGAGCCTTGATCTTGCATTCACACACACACCTCACTTGTTTAATCACAAAGATTATTCATTTGAGATACACTGGTTATAGTCTAGGATTTATTCTTCATAGAAAAGATTTTAGTTCTGAGTATTACTCATTGTACTTTGTAATCTCTCATATACTCAATATAAAATCTCTCTTAGAAATCCAAGACTAACCATCTTGGTAGTGGACGTAGATCGTTTAAACGATTGAACCACTCCAAATATTGTGTTCTTAATTTACTGCATTTATTATCTCTTATGCTTATTAATTATCTATCTTTTTCTCTGTTTGATCTTTATTGTAGTTATCCATTATTGTGAAATTGTGTTTGGAGTTAACATTGTCAAAACCTCACTTTGTTTGTAAACCGCACTTACTAAGATCGCACTATAAAACAAATTTACAAACCGCACCTCAAAACCGCTTTATATATTCAAATATTCCGCTGTGCATTTTACATCTCTACTTGCAGTTTATTATCAACTGCAAGCGGTTTTGTAAGCTTAGAGGTTTAGTTTTAAAAGAGGGCGAAAAATTTGTAACAGCTATTCACCCCCCCTTCTAGCTGTTTTTCACCCTTGTTGCCACCTTTGGAACCAACAAGTGGTATCAGAGTTTAACACATTTATAAAACCACTGTTTTTCAAGCTTAACAGCTTGTGTGCCGATTCGAAATGGCAAACTCAAAAACGATGACAACTGTTAACTATTCACACATTCCAGTTTTGGACGAAGACCACTTTGACATCTGGAAATGCCGAATGCCTATCCATTTGGAGACTATTGATGAGATGCTGGTGGAATGCGTGATAAATGGCCCTTTCGTTCCCATGAAGGCCAATACCGATGGAGCCACCAGTGCCGAAATTCCAGAGGTCAAGAAGCCAAAAAGCGAGTGGTCGGATGAAAAGAAAAGATTAGCTACCATGGACAGCAAGGCAATGAATATCATTTCTGGAACCCTTCCCGTTTCAACCCTTCAAAAGGTGATGTATCTGAAAACCGCAAAGCAGATGTGGGATGCTATAGAGAGCTACCTCGAAGGTGATGACGAATGCAAGGAGAACAAATTATATGCTGTTGAAAGATCCTACAACAACTTCAACAGAAAATCCAACGAAACCTTGCGTCAAACCTACGACAGCTATGTTGAGGTAGTTAATGCTTGTAAATCTCTTGGCAAAACTTTAGCTGATAAGGAAATCAATATGACTTTCCTAGCTGCTCTAGGTTCTAGATGGGTAAATAAAGCAACCTCTCTAGAAGACTTCAAAGTTTTGGGTACTTGGTCGTTAAGTAACTTGTACGCCAATCTTAGAGTCTATGAGCTTAAATTAAATCACATTGAAGAGATTGAAGGGAAAACCAAATCGCTTTCCATGTTCATTGTGGAACATGAGGAGAAACCATCCACATCCAATCAAACCGATGATCCTTCCATATTAACCTCATCACTCATCGAGATTGATGATGATGATTTTGCCATATTTGTGAAAAGATTTCAAAAATTTAGAAAAATCCCAAAACCTTTCACAAAAACATTTTCTAAAGGCAAACCTCCTGCAACGTATTCTAAGGCTGCAGATACAAAGAAAAAGGGTGATCTAGTTTGCTACAACTGTAGAAAATCTGGTCACTTTGCATCTGAGTGTCCACAGCCTAAATACGAATACATGAAAAAGAAAACCCCTCATGCGAAATTTTCTCGTCGCAAGAGAATGGTTGCTGAGGAGGAAGAGAATTCTAAGAAATTAGCAACTTGGATTGAAACAGATTTTGATGATGGAAGTGATGAAGAAACCGACGAGGTTAATCTCTGCTTAGTTGCAGATGCTTCCGATGAGTCAGATACTGAGTCAATCGAGTCGCTAGATATGGAAGATGAAGAGGTTTCTACAAAAATTCCAAATTTTAAATTGGATTCTGATGTCAAACTTACTCCTAGCATTAAGATAGGAAATTGTTCGTATTCACGTCCTATTTTTCCTCCTACAAATGCTCCACCTTCAAAAGCAATTTCAAAGAAGAAAATTATGAAAAAGGTGGTGGAAGGTTTCTCCCATGGAACATGAAAGGATGTTCAAGGAAGTAGAAATGATGATCCATAAGTTCTCTAATGTTAAGAAAGCTTTAGGATTAGCTCATGATGAAATTTCTCAGTACAAGACGAAGAAAACTGTGATGAGGTCTGAAATTTCAAATCTTAAGGACCAAATCAAAAGTATGACTCCTCTTGCTGATCAAAACCGCACCCTTGAAACTAAGGTTGCTGCACTTCAGCTTAGGAATGATGACCTGGTTACCCAAATCAACGATCTCCAAAAGATTATTGATGGGTGGCTCAAGTCAAAATTCACCATGGATCAAATCATAGATTCCCAAGTGACCAGTTGAATTAAATAAGGTCTAGGATTTGGATCTGGTGAAGAAGAAAAGTGTGTATTCTGTTGTGAAAAGGATGAGAAAATTTTAAAACTAACTAAAGAAATTCCTAAGGGGAAGCATGCTAATTCTAAGGGTAAAGGACAACATAATTTTAATTATGTCTACCCAAATAAACAATATGGGAAGAACTCTCAGATGAAAGGAAAGGATTCTGAGAGTGAAGATTCAGAGAACATGACTTACGGAGTTGGCCGCATTCCTACTCCAACCGCTTCTGGTGGAATAGGTGGTTTTGGCAACTTCAAGGCTGACTGCCTTCTTCTTCGACTGCTCCTCCTGCCTTCAAAAGTAAGAAGAGCGTTCCTAGAAAATACGCGATCAAACCAAAGCTAGTTCCCTTTGTCAAAGTTGAAACTGCTGCTCCCAAACCGCATGCAACTCCTAAGAAAAGTAAGGAGTTAGTAAAACCTCATGATGCTTGTAGCTTTCATAAATGCTCTATGTGTGATGGTTTAGGTCACAAGGCTGCAGAATGCCTTTTGCGGTTCACATCCAATGCTAGGAAGAGTAAACCTCCTTCTGTCAAACAGGTGTGGGTCGTTAAAGGTTGCTAACTTCAGGACCCAAGGAATAAAGGGGGACCTCGTTCTTAATGTTTACATTTCAGGTTCTCTGCTTAATGGCTGGTCACTCCAAGGATAATGAATGGTATCTTGACAGTGGCTGCTCAAGACATATGACTGGAGATAGATCATTACTTGAAGATGTCATTGAAGCAAGTGGTCTGTCTGTAACCTTTGGTGACAACAACAAAGGCAAGACCATTGGGTATGGTGTAGTAAGGAGAGGAAACCTAACCATTGAGAAGGTTTCTCTTGTTGAAGGACTCAAGCACAACCTCCTTTCAATTTCTCAATTCTGCGACAAAGGAATGCTTTGCAACTTCACGTCATCAAACTGCTTTATCAAGGATAGCATTTCCGGAGTCACCCTACTCACAGGGATTCGTAAGAGTAATATATACATTATCGATCTAGATTCTTCATGTAGTATTACTAATCTCTGTTTTGTAGCTAAAAATGTGAGCGAAAATAGTTGGCTATGGCACAAGAGGTTGAGCCACTTGAACTTCAAGTATCTAGTAAAGATTGGTAAGGAAAACCTCGTTCGTGGTTTACCCAAAGTGGCTGACCACCATCCTGAGAAATGTAGTGCATGTCAACTTGGTAAGCAATTCGCGTCGTCTTTCACCAGCAAGACCGCTCCATCAACTTCAAGATGCGTACAACTGCTTCACATAGATTTGTTTGGACCCGTAACCACTGCCAGCATTGGAGGAAGTAGATATACTTTAGTGGTGGTGGATGATTATTCAAGATATACGTGGGTTGAGATGATAATTTCCAAAGATGAATGCTATGAGATTCTCACCGCACTCTTTAGACGGCTCCTAACTAAAAAAGAAGACGACATCGTTAGTGTTCGATCAGATAATGGGAAAGAATTTAAGAACAACGGTGTTGGTCAATATTGTGATGACCATGGGATTAATCACAATTTCTCCGCAGCTGTGTTCCACTGTGGAAAAGAAGAACACGACGTTGATTGAGGCTGGAAAGACAATGATATCTGAAGCCAAGCTGCCTCAGTATTTCTGGGCTGAAGCAATCAACACTGCATGCTTCACTCAGAACCGCTCCCTCATCAACAAGACCTATAACAAGACTCCATATGAGCTTTGGAGAGGAAGAACCCCCAACATTGCATTCTTCAAGATCTTTGGCTGCAAATGCTTTGTCCTCTACAACGGAAGAGAAAATAGAGGTAAATTCGGAGCCAAGGCCGATGAAGGTATTTTTGTTGGGTATGCTAAACATTCAAAAGCTTTTCGTGTTTTCAATAAAACTAGTTTAAAGATAGTTGAGTCTGTCCATGTTACATTTGATGAGCATTCTCTCCTTGAGCCACATTTGGCTCCAAATGTTGCTGATGATTTTGCTGAGCATAATGAAACAGGTGAACCATCTAGAACCGCACCTGAACCTCAACCGCAAAATCCAGCACCCTCAACTGAAATTCCCTCAAATCGCACCTTTGTAACCGCACCTGAAGTTTCCACTCCAGATGCAACTCCAAGGGAAGAAAATGTTGAGAATTCCCCCATCCAGCTTATTGAACCTCTTTGTCAACTTACTTTACATGACTTCGCTGAAGGATCTAACGACATTTCAACTGAAGATCTTCAGCAAACCTCAGTCCAACCAGACTTAACCCCGGAGGTTCGTGAAGTCAGCAGTCACCCTCTCTCTAATGTGATTGGTGATCTGTTTTCCGGACAAACAAGGAGATCGAACTATGATGAGCATACTTCCTTGTTGTCTCAAGTTGAACCCAAGAAGATTGATGAAGCACTCCAAGATTCCATTTGGGTCGTTGCTATGCAAGAAGAACTCAACCAGTTTGAAAGATGCAAGGTCTGGACTTTGGTGCCTAGACCTCAGGATCAAGGAGTGATAGGAACTAAGTGGGTGTTTAGGAATAAGATGGACGAGAATGGAAGCATCACAAGAAATAAAGCAAGGTTGGTTGCACAAGAATATAGGCAAGAAGAAGGAAGCGATTTTGATGAAACCTTTGCTCCAGTTGCAAGATTGGAAGCTATCAGAATCTTCTTAGCCTACGCCTCTTTCAAGCGTTTCAAGTTATATCAAATGGACGTGAAGAGTGCTTTCCTCAATGGTGAACTGCAAGAAACCGTGTATGTTGCCCAACCGCCTGAATTTGAAGACTCCAAATTTCCCAATCATGTCTACAAACTCCAGAAGGCTTTGTATGGACTTAAGCAAGCTCCAAGGGCATGGTATGAGACTCTTTCTAAATTTTTACTAGAAAAGGGATTTAAACGCGGTAAAATCGATACAACTCTTTTTATTTCCAAATACAATGATCATACTTTACTTGTTCAAATATATGTTGATGATATCATTTTTTGTTCTACTAATGAGTAACTTTGTAAGCGTTTCGAGAAGCTAATGAAAAGCAAGTTTGAGATGAGCATGATGGGAGAATTAACATTCTTCCTCGGGCTTCAAATCAAGCAATGCGAAGAAGGTATCTTCCTCAGCCAAGCCAAATACACCAAGGAGTTAATAAAGAAGTTTGGATTAGAAAATGCTAAAGCATATAATACTCCAATGGCCACCGGCAATAAGCTAGATAAAGATCTAAAAGGTAAGAAGGTTGATCAAACCCTATATCGAGGTATGATTGGTTCATTACTTTATTTAACTGCTAGTAGGCCCGATATCATGTTTAGTGTCTGTGTATGTGCACGCTATCAAACAGATCCTAGAGAAGCACATTTAATTGCAGTCAAGCGTATAATGCGCTATTTATCTGGAACCACTAACCTTGGACTTTGGTATTCCAAAGATTCGAACTTCGATCTCGTAGATTATTCAGATGCAGATTATGCACCTTGTACAATTGACAGGAAAAGCACTAGTGGGACTTATCATTTCCTCGGGAATAGACTAGTTGCTTGGGCCAGCAAGAAGCAAGCATCAGTTTCAGTGTCAACCACAGAGGCTGAGTACATTGCTGCTGGAAGTTGTTGCTGTCAAATCCTTTAGATGAAGCAGCAGTTGGTAGACTATAGAATTGAAGAAGGAAATTGCCCTATCATGTGTGACAACACTTCAACAATTTTAGTCTCCAACAACCCTGTCATGCATTCCAAGACCAATCACATAGATATCAAGTATCATTTCCTCAAAGACCATGTGGAAAAGAGGAATATCCATTTAGAGTATGTGGGGACAGACAACTAGATTGCTGATATCCTCACCAAAGCTCTGAACTCCAAAAGATTTTCTTTTCTAAGAGGAGAAATGGGTATGCTTGAACTTAAATGATTCCATACTTTTTATTTGCTAACTTGTGTGTTGAGTATAGGTTGAAATTCCTGTTAAGGATTCAAACCTCACTCTGTTGAAACCGCGTGTATCAAACCGCATGCAGTCAACCGCTTGCAGCCAACCTTCAATACCAAACTACTTGCTGCAGCACTAACCGCATGAATCTCAACCGCGTTTCAACTTAGAGTAACTTCTGTTTATTTCTTATCTTTATTTAAAAAAAAAACTGTTCAATTTTTTTTTATTTTTTTTAGTCCTTATTTTGACATAAGGGTATTTTTGCAAATGTTTTCCCACGTTATTTCAAACTTTAAATGCATTTAATGGCATTTAATACAAAAGGAACATTCTACATTGAAACCCTCTTGTCAGCCGTCATAGAGCTATGTGCAGAAGCTGAAAGGGTGCTATGTGGATAGGAGTGTGTGCTGATAGTACACTTAGTGGGAAGTGGAACCATCATTTGCTATTCACACTCCACCCCATACCCTCCTATATATACCCTCTTCAGCATAACTGTCATCTCTTTACCTGCTCTCTCTGTCATCGTGTACCTTCTCTGTCAGTTTCTACCAAACTCATTCTCTCTCTCTTCAAAACCTTCTTAAATACCTTAAAGTTTAAATTCATCAATGGCACCAAAGAAGCCTATCTTCGACATGGTATGATTTCTAAACTCTATCTTCTTTATTTTCTGCAAATCATATCTTACCTTAACTACCATTGATGAACATTCAAAGCTTCGAATGTACCTAACTGATTTTTGCTTGCTATTGCTCCATTTCTTGATAATTCTTGATGAAATCACTTGGGTTATGTTCGGATTATGTCTTTGATTCTGATTATGTACTTTATTTCATGATCAATAACTGTTTTGGGTATTGATTTTGAACTTTTAGGTTTTTCACTTTCGAAAACCCACTTTCGTATTTTTGCTATTTCGTGATGATTTTGGTTAAAGATTTAATTTTTATTGTTATATTATTGATCTAATGCTCAATGTGATCATTTTGACATATCATTTGTTGATTTTGGTTAACTTTCATTAAATCTCTGTTCTTGATGTTCTTCATGTTCTTCATGTATTCATGAGACTGTTCATCTTCTTTTTCAAAAATCTCTTATGTTTTGGATTGCCTTGTTTTTCAATCTTGTTTTTCATACTTAGAAACTTTTTGAAAATTTTGGATTTTGTTTTGCATTATGAACCGCTTCATACCTCAACCGCATGTTGCATGTTTGAAACCGCTTGTCATCAACCACATTCTTCTTCTATTTCAAACAGCATGCTAATTGTAACCCACATGCTGGAAACCGCTAGTTTATACTTCATAACCGCATGCTAGAACTTACTTAAGTTTAACTAAGTATATAGGCTGGACACCATAACCTTCCCCTCCAAAACACTGCTTGCATGTGTGGGATAACTTTGGATTATAATGCCACGTACTAAGTAAATATACTTTTGTACTTTCTCATCTGTTTCCCTATATTGTATTCAGAGTCTCCTTGGGGTTTGAAAATCTTCATTTTTCAAAACCACACTATTGCCAACTGCATAGGTGCTCCAACCGCTTGTAAACTGTGAATCTAAATAATGGATCTAACTTGAGTGTTTTCCTTTGTAGAACTCTCAATATTTCTTCCAGGATGGGAAATCAATGAGCCAGAGCTGAAGACAGATGCTCTAGGCAGAGAGATGATTAGAAAGATGGATGCTTCTGGAATTCTTCCCTTATTCAACAAGAAGCAGTCCTATACAATTCCTCTATTTGTGGACCAATTCTATGCAACCGCAAAGCCTGGAAAGAGGAAGCTTTCTGATGGAAAGAAAATCAACTGCCTGGTTGGCAAAGTTGAAGGATTTGATATCTATATTGACTGCCTAGACATCAGAAGCACCTATGATTTCAACGTTTCTGGTGCTCCCATGGAAGTCAGTCAAGAAGTTATGGATGCTACTTGCTCTACACTTACTGGAGATCTTGCATCATTGTCTGGGTATTACAAGAAGAAGCCCAGAAGAGCATTTGGAGAGCTGATGAGCCATTTATGCTATCTTGTAGGGAAGTCTGTTTGTGGGAAAACCGGAAACCACAACAACTTCACCTCACAGCAATGGATGTATTGCTGTGATATTTACAATGGAATCAAGCTCCATTGGCCCAGAATTCTGCTAAGAGAGCTTGTCAACAGCATAGATACTTATCAATCAAAGACCAAGGATGAAGCCATCATGTGGAGACCTTTTGGCAGGCTGCTGACCGCTATCTTTGCAAATTACCAACACTTGGAGGACTTGAGAATCTCTACTCCTGAGTTGTCAGTTCATTGGGGAAATGAGGAATCCCTTGGGCTCAAGGCTTGTCACAACTTCAGGGAATGATGATCACAAGGCTCTTTACGATGCAGACACTTATCAGCCCATGAAACATTATGTTGAGATGACTCCTAAAACCGCAGTCAAGGGTCTGGGCAAAGCCATAAAAAAAGTCTCAATGAAGAGGAAAGCTGCTGATGAATCGCTTCCCAAGAAGACCAGAACTGCTTCTGTCCAACCGCGTGCAGCTACTGATGCTGGCACTAGTAAGAAAGACAAAGGGAAGATGTCCCTTGTTAATGAAGTTGATGAAGCAGAAGAAGAAGAAGATGCAACCATTCCTCCCTTGGTTGCAAGAGCAAAAAAGGCCAAGCAAACCAAAGCGGCTTTGGCTAAGTTATCTGATGAAGACTTGACTGCCTTCTACAAGGCAGAAATTGCAAGGATTGAAAAGGAAGCTGCTGAGAAAAGGGCTGCCTAGGGAAAATCCAAGGAAGCTAAAACCCAACCGCAACCACCTCCCTCTCAACCGCAGCCAGCTACTCAACCGCCTCCAACCCAAACACTTAACCAAATACCACCTCAATCCCCTATCCAATCTTATCACTCCTCCCCGGCCAAATCCCCCTCACCTAGAACGCCTTCTCCTTCTCAACCGCTTCGAGCTGTAACCGCTCAGGGGGAGAATCCTAAGCCAAAGAGGGTCAAACACATAGCCAAAAAGAAGACCCCAACCAAAAGGACAAAACCTCCTTCTCCTTCTCCTTCTCCATCCCCATCTCCTTCTCATTCACATTCACCTTCTCCTTCACCTTCCAATTCTCACTCCCACTCACCTTCTGTTCAATACTCCTTAGGCCCTACCTTTCCACATGGACATCCAAGCCATCAGTGGGCCTAGCAATTTTAATGTCTCAGAACAGAACCCCAACTCCTTCACCTCCTCATTCAAACCGCTCCAACTCTCCTCAACACTCCAACTGCGCTCAATCACCACCTCTCTCTAACCGCAATCCTGCTCCATCCATTTCCAACCGCAACCGAACCCCAACCCCTTCTCCTGACCGTGTCTATACTCCTCCTCCTCCCAAATCTCCTACCCTTTCTAATTCCCCCCATCAACAAAATACACCTCCTCTTGACCTCCATGATTCTCACACCAGTTCTTCCTCTAACTCAAATCCCATTACTTCAAACATTCCAACTTCCAATATTCCACCTCGTCCAACCGCTCATCTTTCAACCGCCCCTACTACCTTACCCCAAACACTTCCAATTCCTCACTCAACCGCTTCACCATACACAATCCCAGCTACCCGCATATTCCAAACCCTTCTTACACAAATACCTCAAACTACCCTTCCCTCTCAAACTCCACCCATAGTTCAAACCGCTCCTACCACAAAATCTCAATCGCCTCTCTCTTTTACCCATATTCCTTCCACCTCAACCACCCCTCCTTCTGACTACTGCCAAATCCTCTCTACCCTTCAGCTAATCCAATCCCAACTTATTGTTAACTAAGGCCATATGCTGAAACTTACTAAATCCAACCATGCCTTGGCTACCTCCAACTCCTCCCTAGAAGCCTCCAACCGCTCCCTACATACCAAAGTGGACTCTCAAACCACTGAAATGGCCATCTTAAAATCCCAATTGATTGATGCCATTAAGGGGGAGAGAAGTTCCACCAACCAAACCGCTGAAGCTGTTAAAACCGCAGCTGAAGCATGCTTCCAAGGATTCAAGCAAGATCTGGCAAATGGAGTTATCAAAGCACTAGGTGATGCAGTTTCAAAAACTCAACTTCATGAAATGCTCACTCAGTTATCAGATGCCTTTGTCACTTCCACCAACAATGCACTGGATACCTTCATGAAAACCATTTCTGATGCTCAACCTCAGCAGCAATCTTCAACCTGAACCGCCCCAATCCAAACCGCCCTTGATGCCTTAGAATTCAAAATCCTATCTGAGCTGGACTCCCTCAAAGCAAGAATCAATGTTGACCTAAACATTGTGGGAGATAGTCTCAATGATAAAATTAAAACATTTGATGAGGAAATCAGTTTTAGGTTTGAGAACCTAAAAGAAGGTTTCAACTCCAAGCTGGAAAATACAATCAATGAGTTGAAATCCTCCCTAAAATGTCAGTTGATGTTGAGCCAATCAAAGAAGCCATCTCAACTCAGACCACTGCACTTCAGGGGGAGATTCATACCTTCTACAACACTCTCAACTACTCCATTGAGCTATATTCTTGTGAAATTAAGGAGAGTGTTGCTGCAAATACCAGAACTGTTGATGCAATCAATTCAATCGAAGCTCAATCTGTAACCGCACTCAGGGCTGTAGAGACAACTTTTGGAAGATCAGCTGAAGAAGTCAGAACCATGAGAAGAACCCTCCGTGCTGAAAGCTCTACTTTCAGACCTTCTGGACCGCAAGTTCAAAACCAAGAGGTCAATCAACCGCGCCATCAGTCTTCTCACCAACCGCATCAGCATCAACCGCGTCAGCACTAGGACCGCTCTTTCACTGTAATTTCCTTCCTTTTGCTGAACTCTTTTTGATATGTTGGACCGCACTCCTTGTATTTTTGTCCAACCTCTTTTTTTTTTGTAACCCTTGTATTTTGCTTTTCTACCTATGTAACATGTAACTGCAAAGGTAGTAATGAAAAATGCATCATTGGTTCCAAAACTTTGTTCATATCAAACTGCTTGTTTGTAGAACAATGAAACCGCTTATGGTTTATAACCTCATTCAAATATTTTCTAACTTAAAATCATATTTTTGAAATGAAGGTTAAACATTCAGTCAAACCGCACTTTAAACTTAAACTCATATTTTTCAAGTGCACTGAATGCATTTCTATACTTTTCAAGATGTAATTTTCTATCTTTCAATAGTATAGAAATCTATAGCTTAAGCTAGTGTGTGCATTGACTTGGGACATGAATTACCATGTTAATTCTTATGGACATGTTTTTACCAAGTACAATGTTTGCTTTTGCTGTAGTAGGTAATGACATCAATCAAATAGGGGGAGATTGTTGGGTATGCATATTTTAACCCTCCTATTTTAGATTAGATTTGATTGATACCATAACCTCCTGTCTATTTTAAGGACTTTAGGACCCTATGTAATGAAGCTTAGACTTCAATTTTTTAGCTAAGTCCATTTTATAGAATATGTTAAAATTAGGCTTGAAGACTGGCACAAGACTCATTGGATTTGAGTTTGCAGTTCAAAATATTTCAGACCGCATTGTCAACTGCACCTTGCAACTGCTTGGTGGAATTCCTTTGTCTGAGTACAACCGCACCTAGTGCAGCCGCTTTGATGTTAACCACATATGATATGCAGTTCCAACCGCACTGATAGAACCTCACTGGTGTAACCAACCGCTCATTCTCAACCGCTCCACACCAGACCGCATCCAATGATTGAAGATTTGAAGTGAACCACTTTTTACCATTGGAATCCACGTCAGCAATATCAAAAGTCAACCTCCAAATCTTGTCACGTGATTCAATGTCAGAGAAGATCTGCAAGGATATTGAAAATGTGATAGGTGTCCTAACTACCTTACTTGCAGCTGAAGCCTGATCAGCTTTATCTGCAGCTGCTGTACCTAAGGATAAAAGTGGTTATGTGAACCAATGGGAAAGCATCAAGTACTGTTCTTGCAACATCTGTGTTCAACGGCTATATCCTTGATGCTTGGGTATAAATACCCCCAATCTTCACCATTTGAAGATTTCTTGAGAAAATTGAAAGTGCTGTGTTCATAGAAGCTGAAGCTCTGCCCAGAAATTCTTAGTCCTTTGAATCTTCATCTTCAACTTCAAGAAATACATATCCCAACCTAGAAATCATCCCTTAACACCATTAAGAATCATTGTGCTCTCCATCTCAAAGATTTAAAGAGCCTTGATTTTGCATTCACACACACACACCTCACTTGTTTAATCACATAGATTATTCATTTGAGATACACTGGTTATAGTCTAGGATTTGTTCTTCATAGAAAAGATTTTAGTTCTGAGTATTACTCATTGTACTTTGTAATCTCTCATATACTCAATATAAAATCTCTCTTAGAAATTCAAGACTAACCATCTTGGTAGTGGACGTAGATCGTTTAAATGATTGAACCACTCCAAATATTGTATTCTTACTTTACTGCATTTATTATCTCTTGTGCTTATTAATTATCTATCTTTTTCTCTGTTTGATCTTTATTGTAGTTATCCATTATTGTGAAATTGTGTTTGGAGTTAACATTGTCAAAACCTCACTTTGTTTGTAAATCACACTTACTAAGACCACACTATAAAACAGCTTTACAAATCGCACCTCAAAACCGCTTTATATATTCAAATATTCTGCTGTGCATTTTACATCTCTACTTGCAGTTTATTATCAACTGCAAGCGGTTTTGTAAGCTTAGAGGTTTAGTTTTAAAAGAGGGCGAAAAATTTGTAACAGCTATTCACCCCCCCTCTAGCTGTTTTTCACCCTTGTTGCCACCTTTGGGACCAACACATAGGTTTCCTCCCCATGAAAAGTTTGGATGATTCCTCCACCCTGGATTGTAAGTGTTGCTATATGAATTTTTTTGCGGAGGCCTTGGGTTGTATCCATTAATTTCATGTACCTACTCATCATTAGAAATAAAATGTTCACCAATAGGACAAAATTTAGTAGCATGAGTATGAAGACCACAAATAGAACAAACATCATGCGCAACATTAGCACCAAGAGAGGTGCCTTTAGCATTAAACATATCAATTAATTGTGACACTTTCTTGGCCAATTATTATTAGCCTCTAACTCATGTACTCCCGTAGCCTTACCCCTCGTACTCTTTTGTTGGGAATTAGCACCCAACATTTCAAATAAGCATGAGTCTATTTGGCATTTTTGGCTCCTAGTGTGCCCCGCGCTGCATTATCAACCATGGCATGATTAACAGTTTTCAAACCATCATAAAAAGTTTGATTAAGCAGGGGAAAGGGAAAATTATGATGGGCACATTACACTAGCATTATTTTAAATCGGTCTCAAGCCTCATGAAAAGGCTCACCTACATCTTGGGCAAATCTAATAATCTTTTACCTCGTATTAGCCAAAGTGGGATGGGGATAATACTTTTGTAAAAACACATCATGCAGTTGATCCCACGTGCTTAAACTTCTAGGTGTCAACATCATAAAGCATGTCTTGGCCGCCCCTTTCAGAGTATAGGGGAAGCACTTTGATCTAATTTGCTCATCAATTACACCTAATTGCCCGAAAAATGAGATACTATCATCATGTACTCACGTAAGAAAGTCAAAGGGTATTCGGCCGGTAGGCCTTGATAAATGGGCAACATATTAAAATATTGACCCTTGACTTCAAAGTGGTTTGTCTTCTCCGTTAGCAGAATACAAGATATGGAGGCATCTACTTTAGGACGACATAAGTCCTGCATTGTTTGGGATGGTGGGATTGCCATCGCGGCTTTATCCTCTTCTACCCCGTTGGTAGAAGAATTTAGGTCACTTTCGAGGGGATTGACCTCTTTTAATTCAAGCTCTTTCAAACGCCGACCTAATTTATCAATATTGTCGTTCAATAGTTTCAAGGTAGGAATCAAAGAACGTTGACCAAGCACACTAACAAAATTAACTTGTTTAAACACAAGTCCCCGGCAACGGCGCCAAAAACTTGATGAAATATTTCTCCCTCTAATTATAATATCTACCAAGTGCACTAGTTTATCAATGTAGTAATATGCACAATGTAAGGGTCGAATCCACATGGACTATTGTGTAACAAGTATATTTTATTAGTTAAAGAGTAACCAAGAGGTTTTTGATTTGTTTGAATTATTAAACAAGAAATAAATAACAAGTAAAGAAATCAAGGAGACAATGAATTCATGGATTGGGTATCAAAACAATTATCACTTTATGATAATTTAAATCATGTAAAAGGGATTCAATTTCATTCAATGGTTCGTTCACAAAAGTATAGAGTTAAGATGTTAATATCTTTCGTGAAGTCGATTGTAACACTAAAATCCTAATATATACTCCCTCCGTCCCACGTCATTGAGGACCATTTTTCCGGGCACGATAATTAAGAAATATTATTAAGATAATAAAAATGTGTGGTAGGAAATGAAGAGAGAGAATGAGTGGAGTTGGTTGAATAAATTGTGTGGTAGGAAATGAAGAGAGAGAATGAGTGGGTGGGGTAGGGTGAATATAAAATAATAAATTTATTTCCATTTTGGGCAGTTTGCATTCACGTGGGACGGACCAAAAAGGAAATAAGTTTGCATTCACGTGGGACGGAGGGAGTATATCTCTATCTTGTTTATACCTTCTTGGTCTGTTGGTATAAACATTCAAGAGATTCAATTCAAATCATAAGAACATTAGAACATATATTCGTTTGACTCTTTGCTCCATCGTCAATTAAATTTATTCTTCTCAACATTGATCAATGTATAATTCATCCATGTGAGCACAATGGTTTATACCCAAATAAATTCAATAGGCCAAAAGTATCTTAATATACAATTGAAACCTATAAATAATAATGAAGAATGTTGAGAAGAACAAGAATGAGAAAGAGATAGTAAGAATTAAATCAATAATATAAAAATCAAATTATTACTAACCCAATACACGAACCAAGAATTTAGACGCGAAGTGCCATAAACATCAAATAATAAAAACCTTGAATCTTTGTCTTCACAATTTTAAAACTCTAAATTAAGTTTATGAGATGCTAAGAAAGAATAATAGATACAAAAATATGGCTAGAGGTCTTCTATATATAATAGGGTTAGAGAGGAGGGTCAAAAATAGAAAACAAGGGTCAAAAATCAAAGCTGAAAAGGAATCAGGAAATCTGCCACGAAATCTACCACGGAAAGGGAGTCTGATTTTGCCACGGAAAGGAGAGGTGCGACCGCCCTAAATGGGGGGTGCGGCCGACCTAACTCTCAGATCACTTGGGCGGTCGCCCTCTTCATTGGTGAGTGGATGCTGTTGGGATTGGATCCTAAAACTACAAGGAAGAAGTGGAGACTAAGTCGGAAGAGTTTGGTGTGATCAAGGAGTTCAAACCGAGAAGAATTTTTTGGGCGTTGGCTAGCTTGGTTTGAGGCGGGCGCATGGAGGAGCCGAGGCGGGCGCCTCAAGGGCCGAGGCAGGTGGCCGAGGTTTGCCAACGCGAGGCGGCCGCATGGAAGGCTTGAGGCGGGCGCCTCAAGCTGGCCGAAATTCTGGGACTTGATTTGCTTCCTTATTTGATTGTAACTCTTCTTAAATTAGATTTAGGGTTTCTTTGTGTTACTATATAAACATAGATCCGACCTAGAACAGATTTGTGAGTTGTAGCAACATATTAGAGAGACTAATAACATATTGGCTTGGCAATTGCCCCCGGACGTAGTTCACGAGTTGGTGAATGAACCGGGTAAACAACTCTTGTGTTCTTGTGTGTGATTGTTTCTTTCTTGTACGTGTGGGTGTGTTGATTTCTTTGTCTTGATTGCAAACGGAGAGCACCAAATTCACAACAACTGGTATCAGAGCTTTGGTTCGGAGGATTCAAAATTCTTTCATTAGTTGATTAATTTTGAATCGCGTTCTTGGGGATTTTGGTGAAGCAGTCAAGATGAAGAACCATATCGAGAAATTCAGCGGTGTGAATTTCACGTTTTGGAAGACAAGGATCAAGACTACCTTTATTGTAAGGATCTTCATAAGCCACTCAAGGAGAAGCCCGAAGACATGTCACAAGGGGATTGGGAGGTGTTGGATCGGAAGGCGTTAGGAGCGGTAAGGAGTGCCCTAACCGACGACGTTGCACGGAACGCTATGGAGGCCAAGACAACGGTGGAGTTGCTACAAACGCTGTCGGACATGTATGAGAAGCCGTCGAATATCAATAAGGTGCATTTGATAAAGAGGTTTGCGAATGCGAAGATGTCGAGAGGCGTACAGCCGGCAAGTCATATCGGCAATTTCAAAGGTATGGTGGACCAACCGAAAAGTGTTGATATTACTTTCTCCGATGAAGTGCTAGCTTGTTTTCTTCTAAAATCATTGCACGATAGTTGGGAGGTTACTTCGTCACAACGATTAGTACGTCGAAAACCAAGACGTGGGGTGTATACGGAGGTTAGAGATCTCATCCCGCAAGAGGAGTTGCGAAGGAAGGAGAAAAGGGGAGAATCGTCCGTAGATGGGGCCGCACTTAGGGTGGAGAGAAAAAGGGGCGGACCTAAGGGGAAAAAGGTCAAGTGCTACAATTGTGGTGAATTGGGGCACATCGATTATGACCGTCCGGGAAAAGTGGTGGTGCGCGCGTGGTGGATGATGGTGGTGATGTATTAATCCTGGGGAGGAGCAATCGGGTGAAGATTGGGTGTTGGATTCTCGGAGCTTCTTTGTCATGCTAGTGGGGATGCGGAATCAATGAGGCGTTACAAAACAGGAGATTTTGGGGTTCTCTATCTTGGTGATGGTCAACCATTGAAGATCAAAGGTAAGGGGATGTAATGATGAAGACACCTAACGGGGCCGTTTTACAACTACACAACGTGATGCATGTTCCTGGATTTGAGGAGGAGGGTGATTTACGTGGGACAACTTGACAGTGAAGGATACGGTGTTTCTTTCATTGGTGGGTCTTGGGAAGTCACAAAAGGGGCTAAGGTGTTGGCTCGTAGGGTTAAGGGAAGACGTTGTACTCTACCTACAATGTCGCTTTTCGTTGGGTGGGAGCAAGAGGCTTAAGAACCGGCCTGTTGGTGTAAAAGGGGGAGACATCAAGAAACGGTATGTGGGGAGGACACAAAGTTGATCAACGTGGTGTGGAAGTCGAGGGCCACTAGCAGAGGAGCGGTTTCGGACGAAACAGGTCGATCGCAAGAAACAAGGGTGTGTCCAAGTTTCACTAGGGAGGCATTGCGAGGAAGGTGGGTGCGGAGGGAGAAGGCGGGGGTTAGACTTGCGGGGAGAAATCAAGGTAGAAGGCGATTTGGGGAGGCAAGAACGATCTAACACGGGGAGGTTGAAACGTCGCTTGGTTTCAACTCGCCTTAGTACTTGAGGAGATGTGTGGTAGTGTCAAGCCAATATGGAATGAGGGGAAATGTGTTCGAAGGTCTTTACTCCGTGGTGGGAGTTGATGGGTGTTTCTATGTTTGTTAGTTTAGTCTCCGGTGGGAGATTGTTGGGATTGGATCCTAAAACTACAAGGAAGAAGTGGAGACTAAGTCGGAAGAGTTTGGTGTGATCAAGGAGTTCAAACCGAGAAGAATTTTTTGGGCGTTGGCTAGCTTGGTTTGAGGCCGGCGCATGGAGGAGCCGAGGCGGGCGCCTCAAGGGCCGAGGCAGGTGGCCGAGGTTTGCCAACGCGAGGCGGCCGCATGGAAGGCTTGAGGCGGGCGCCTCAAGCTGGCCGAAATTCTGGGACTTGATTTGCTTCCTTATTTGATTGTAACTCTTCTTAAATTAGATTTAGGGTTTCTTTGTGTTACTATATAAACATAGATCCGACCTAGAACAGATTTGTGAGTTGTAGCAACATATTAGAGAGACTAATAACATATTGGCTTGGCAATTGCCCCCGGACGTAGTTCACGAGTTGGTGAATGAACCGGGTAAACAACTCTTGTGTTCTTGTGTGTGATTGTTTCTTTCTTGTACGTGTGGGTGTGTTGATTTCTTTGTCTTGATTGCAAACGGAGAGCACCAAATTCACAACAGATGCCCTCTTTCGTGCTTTGCTGACTTGTACATTACTCGACAAACTTTCGAAGGTTATAACTTGTTTACGGACCCCGATTGAGACGTGCAATATATGGTTGGAAAGCTCTCGACGAGTATTATCCAATGGTAATGAATTCTCAGTTTATCTTCAACGTTGTTCTTCTGGAATTTTTATTCTTTCCTCCTTTACCTCTCCGTTCTCGATCATTCCTTTTCGTATCCTTTTTAATCATATTCCGAGATTTTCTCCTTCCATTCCCTATACTTATAAACACTCCAAAAACCATCAAAAACACTCAAGGTTGAACATAAAATAGATCTAAAGATATATCCTTTGGATGGGTGAAAACACGCATCAATTGGCATAAGGAGACTTTCAAAAAGAGGCAAGAGTACACTTGATTTAGGACATCAAGGATGGAATAGGGAGGACACGACTTATGGAGATGGCGAAAGTTAGTGCTAAGAACAGCGTGAATGAGTGCCTGCATAATGAAGAGACTGAAGCATATTCTTAAGTCTTATTATCTCTGTAACTTCTTCTATTTATATTTTCTGTTGGATTTATTTCAGAGACTTCTAACATGATCATAATAAATAATAGTTGGCTTATTTGAAGGGATCCTATAATCCAGCAAGCACGCGATATAAATTATCGGAATGGTAGACTGAAACACATTGCATACCTCACGACAATACAATTACTTAAAGTAATGGGCAAAGAATCCTCCGTCAATTTAATTGAAAGAGGAAATTTGTTGGAGAGAAATTTAGTCCATCTCAGCTTTTGAAGTAACTAACCACGTTTATGAAGTCAATGATCCATAAATTTCTGCCCTACAATAGAATAATATGCGAAAAGTAGTGCTTTACTAATTGGTCAGCTCAGCATGTCCAGAGACATGGTATCTTGCCACAAATTTGGATCAGGAAGTTAGGCTGTTAACACTATAAGATGTAGGAGTATTGTTGAACCTCATTATTGCATTTTCAGCTATTCTCCTAGTAGGGGACTAGACAGGTGTCATGCGGACTTGGAACAGTTGTGGCAGCCAATTTGCTGCTATGATGCAGCAGTTGGCCAAGATTTGACCACATCTCCTTCTCATTGAAACTTGCGGTAGAACTTAAATCGACCCCCAGAGGTAGATTTGGTTCCACAAAGAGGTCCATTTAAGCTTGTCCACGCATTTACAAAAGGGTAATGTGGTAAATCTTGGCCAATTGTTGGGGCGTAGCAGCAAGTTGACTACTGCAACAATTTCAAATCTGGTGACATACTCCTCTGTTATAGGCTGCTGTCAAAATCTTAAGAAAAAAAATATCACAAGTCAGTTATTCTTGACATGAGACATCCCATGAAAGTGTTAAAGATTCAAGTGAATACACATCAATCAATATCTTGCCAGTCACAAGATTCCTTATTATGATCCTTACCTAAAAGTTTTTCTTAATTGATGCTTATCTGTTTGGTCCCAAAAGTCATCTTCTCAAGATTCTTAGATTCAAAACTCCCATGGATGTGCAGTTCATTAAATTTAATGTTAGACAACTCAAAAGATAAAAGGTTAATGCCGTAAGTTTCATGGCACATGAAAAAGAAAAACGAAGTTATCCTTATCCATTTTAAAGTTGGCTAATATGAATGCGATAGATATTTTTGATACTCTCTCCGTCCCTAAATGTTTATCCCATTTGATTTGACTTTTTAGTTGAACTTTGACCACAAATATATGACAATTTAATTATGTTCATGAAATTCTAAAAATTCTTATTGATTCACCATTAATAATATTATCAACAACAACTTTTAGAATTTCATGAACATGATTAATCTCTCATAAATTTAAATTTGTGGTCAAAGTTCAACAAAAAAGTCAAATGAGACAAACATTTAGGGACGGAGGGAGTACTAACAACCTTTCCAAAACTGTTTATTCATACATTCATAGTACAGAAGATTAACTCTATACATGTAGGGAGAGAAACAATCAGTGCTTGCTGAGAGATGTAGTTACTATTTTTTTTTTTTTTTACGATGGAGTCAATAGGCAACTTTGACTTTGGTAGTAGATGTAGTTTCTGCATGAAAATCTTTTAGCTGTTGAACTTCTGTTGTTCTGTAGTGCTTGTTGAAGCCTGTGTCATCCAGTAAGAAACATCATCAATTAGAAATGACAACATTTATTTGGAAAGCCTAAGTCTTGAAATCGAAACAGGTTGTCCTTAAAACATTATACCCCCTCCGTCCCATAAAATGTTCCCACTTTCCTTTGTCCCAAAGAAGGAAGTCTCATTTCTTATTTTGAATGGTTAATAAATAAATTTCCAAAATTTGAGTGAAATGGATGCGGATGATGAACTAAGACTAGTGTTCCTTTGTGTGTTTCTTATGTTCATTAGAGGGTAGTAATGAAAAGAAAAATAAATCATTAATATAGTATCCCGGAATATAAGATTGTGAAGTGGTAATTAAAGTCCCACAAACTACCATTGAGCACCAATATATTCATGGACTTTTAGGTGGGTATGTGGTAAGCAAAGTGGACCTAATTGTTGTGGTCAGTGGGTCAATAGGTGGTGCTTATGTAGCAGATCGGGTATCCGGGCTCAGGTTGTTACAAATGGTATCAGAGCGGGTCTCGGCCAGAAGTGTGAAACAAAGTGTTGTGCGGAACAAAGTGCTACACCGCAAGAGGCGGTAGGAGCTACCTCTTGAATTCGTACGAGCCACCTCTTAGAATCCAACACTGCCCAGGGTTCCGATCCTTCGAGTGAGGGGGATTGTAGTATCCCACATCAGTGGGATATAAGATTGTAAAGTGGTACTTAAAGTCCCACAAACTAACATTGAGCACCAACATATCCATTTTGGGTGTAAATGGTTCGGTTTGTTTTGGTATCGGCCAATTTACTGATCAAACTACTAGTAATCGGTTAAGAAAAATTCAAGAATGTATCGAACCATGATTCAAACCAAACTGAACCAAACCACCATGATTTGATTCGGTTAGTTCAAATCGTGTTTTAGACCGCAATCAAGACCTTCGTCCAAACCATGGTTTAGACTACGGTTTAAACCGTGATTCAAATCGCGATTTAGACCACGCTTCATACCGCAACTCATTATCAAATTTGTTTTAATCTTCCGTGATCACGAAGGATGCGGGAGTTGAAGAGAAAAGTCGAAGGAAGAGAGAGACTAGAGGAAGATAGAGGCCGAAGGAAGAAACACACTATATAATGTCAAACGTGCAGAGAGCTTGGTTAGTTATGTATCACAATGAAGATAATAAACGATGTCACTAATATTGAATAAGACGCAAAACATGGGTTAGGATTAGTATGATTTAATGTAGGTTATTTTATTGATCTAACGTAGGATAATTGGTTCGACCTAGTGGTTTGATCCGGTGGTTTGGTTTGGTCTAATGGTTCGGTCTAGTGGTTTGGTTTGGCGGTTGGTCTGATAGTTAGGTCTGGTGATCTCAAACCGCGGTTTGTTTTTGTTCGGTTTGGTTCGGTTCGGTATGGGAAGTCGGACCACAAACCAAACTGAACCATGTGGTTTGACGATTTTTGAGATCCTTCATTTGTGCTTAAAAATCGAACCAAACCGGATGGGTTGGTTCAGTTCGGTCTCAAACCGCGGTTTGAACCGAACCACTTACACCCCTAATATTATTCATGGACTTTTGGGTAGGGCTGTAGTAATCCAAGTGGACCCAATTGTGTGGTGCTTATGTAGCGTACCGAGTATTCGGGCTTGTGTCGTTACAATTAAATTGTTTGAAAAGTGAAATGGGTTATCTTTATGGGACGGAGGGAGTATTTTGTAGTCTTCTGTTCGATCATGAAGGTTTTTCTCCTTAAATTAGACACAGTGAAGATCATCTAGACAGGATAGCAATGATAGAAATAAACTGTCACCTAAAGCATCCGTGTAAGTCCAATTCTATTCAACATGTTTCCAAAATTAATAGCTAATTGATTGGTTAAATCGAAGAAAAAGAAAGGATAATACTCTAGGGTTGATCAAAAAAATCATTTGCTGCTTCTATTTTTTCTACACTGTTATGTATTCTTGCTGAACAAAATGCAGATTCAACATCTTGAAGATCTAAATTAAGGCATTACTAATCTAAAGTGAGGAAAATATTGTACTGACCCCAACAGAAGTCACGAAATTGCAGACTGCACATTTTACAGACCGTGCTCCATATTGGTACATCAGCAACATCCTGCAGTTCCCACAATTGACGTGCGCTACCTGATTTGCTGCAATAATGCACCTTTGGTACTTGAGAATTACTTAATATATGCACTTTGGATATCTTCAAGAATATTTACTTTTACTTAATTCCCGTGCATTCAGTTTTAGTAGCAAGAACATTGGGAAGGAGGGAGTATAGGAATATATAGAAGAGTATACATTTAAACTTGAAGTTATATTGATCTAAATAGGCTGGTCCCAAACAGGGTTACGGGCATCTTGCTTAGATCAGATAGAGGGGGGACTACTTGGAGAAGTAATCTGTATGTACCTTCCATGGCCAAATTAATCGTGTGACAGCAAGAACACTGAACGCTTGTTGCCCCACGTATGTACATGAGTAATGTGTGGCAGCCTCCACAAACTAATTGAGCCATTTCTGTACCTGTTTCAGGACATGAAACAGAAAATTACATGATTAAGCAAGCCTTGCAAAATAAAATCTCTAGATTTTTTTTTTTCAAAAAAAGGAAGAATAACAATACACCAAAAATAACTGTTGATTGATTCATACCAGGAGGTGGAACACCGGTGACTGCGTTACAAACAGCGCAGCATACTGAGGTTGCTCCGACTGGATAGAGTAGAAGGTTTCGACATCCTGAACATACTAGCTGGCTCTGTGAACCTGCTGAAAGTCAAAAATTTCTTTTCAGAATTGAACTCTGTTTTCTTATGATAGAAATCTGAAATAAATCTTCTTTTTCTTTTCCTATTCACTTCAATATAAAACCACATATAACATATTGCAAGTTTCTACGGCAACGAAGCGGTATCCCTGCAAATTGTTTAGTTTCATTTTCTTTGCTGCATTTATAGATTTGTCCTAAAAGTATGCATCTTTTGTAAACTGAATAGGTTGTTGATATTTCATTGCTTTGATGCTTCTTTCTGGAATTTATTTAGTTGTTAATTTTGTTTTTTTTTTCCTAAAAAGCAAAGGAAATGAAAGCTCGAGGCGAATTTATCGTACCATTGGCAGGAGGTGTAAAGGGTGGTGCCGGTGGAGTCGGATACGGAGCAAGAGGAACTGGCATTGCTTTAAATCTGATGGAAAGGTAAAATTCTAATCTTATCTTAATTCCAAGATCTCAAAAGCTTGCTGCTTTAGATACATGAAACACAGCTGCTCCTTCTTCCTCTCTTACCATTGCCTAGGCTACAAACAAGAAACATTCAACATAAGATAAATGTGATAAACTGATTAAATATTTCAAGAAATCTTGGAAAACCCACCATTACCCTTTTAGGAAACTACTGTTGTTTGTGTAGGTGTGTGTAGATATATGCAGAGTTTCAAGAAAAGGATAAACAAGTGTCAGAAAATGCAGTAACTAAAACACCCACATGTGAAGTTTTGCACTTTAGAAATTCATTGGTGAAGAAATCTGTTTAGATTGCAGTTTACAATCTATGAATTGAGTTTGATTATTGTTGAGTGGGGCAAACACATACCTTTGCAGATGATGGAGAGAGAAAGAGAGAGAGAGAGAGAGAGAGAGCGAGAAAATGTTAAGAGTTAAAAAGTTGGAACTTTTACCATATTGTTGGGGTCTCAGTTCAAATTCAGCAAAGGTGCTATAGGCCTTTCACTGTCTTCTTTTTTGGGTTGTAAATGTGGTCATCTCTATTTATGCTGGTGGCATATCAAGATCAGCATTTTGTCAGAAACTGTGGGCCCTACCCCCCAAACCCCACCCCACCCCACCCGCCACCCCCTATCCCCCCACCCTTCAAAATTTAGTGTTGTAAACTCACTGCAAGCATGTGAGTGAGGTTTTAAACCACAGGCTCCCTTCTCATGGGACTTTGAACAGGTCAGATTTAGCCACGTATCTTATCCGATAGCAAAAAAAGTACTCTAATTCTTTCTATTTAAGGTATAAACATACTATCCATTATGTCCTATATCAGATAATTTTTTCATAAGATATTTTTTACAGAGCTATCATATGTGAATATTTATTCAAAAAAATACGCGACAATCGTAGGTTCAATGTGTCAAAGACACAGTCAAAGAATCTTAAATTTAGTTTTTTTATTCAATTAGTTTCCTTCTCATAGTTTGATTATGTTATTTGATTTCCTAATTATGTAAATCCTAGAAGTGGTAGGAAGTAAACTCTTGTATAAATACTTTCTCCTCAATCAATAACAGACAATGCTTCTTATGTAAATTAAAACTCTCATATGGTATCAGAGCCAATCGGTCCCTAAACCCTCCTGTGTTCTTCCTTGCCCGGCCTCAACATGGCATCCACCGATGTTGCCACCATCCCTAACTCAGTCGAACCAAATAACCCCCTAATTGTTGTTTCTCTTATTCACATCCTTAAACTTACACCCTCGAATTATATTGCTTGGCAAACCCAAGTTGAAGCAACCCTTATTGGTTACGATGTTTACAAGTTCATGGATGAATCATATCGGGCCCCTCCCCAAAACACCACCAAAACCACTCCCGCCACCACCGATGGAACACCCTCCAAAACCGAATCCCTCTCAAATCCAGCTTATCAAACTTGGTTTCGCCAAGACAAATTAATTCTTGGCGCTTTAGCAGGTACTCTATCCTCCGATCTTGTTCCTTTAATCTCTCAATGCAAAACCCCTTTTAACGTATGTCAAACCCTCTCCAAAACTTTTGCATATCCTTCAAAAGGTCACTTTAAACAACTCAAGGACCACCTCCGTACCATCACCAAAGGATCCCTTACCATCACTGAATACATGAGAGAAATCTAATTATGCACCGATCAACTTGCTTCCCTCGGCCGTCCCCTTGATCCCGATGACATTGTGGATCGTGTGCTTGATCAACTTAATGATCCCGAATATGAGAATGTTATCACGGCTGTCCAAAATCGTGAGAATCCAATTACTTTTGATGAATTGCATGAAAAGTTTCTAAATAGAGAACTTGTCCTCAAAATCAAGAACCGAGACAACCCATCCTTCCCCACATCCATTAACTATGCCGCCAAATCACCCACCCCCCACCATAACGTTCGTCACACCAACTCCAACACCCACTCTTCCCGCCCCAATCACCACCCAAACAATTACTTAAACCCCAATCCTAATCCTCCACGCGCACCGAACAAAGGAATTTGTCAATGGTGTCATACCCCCGTTCACTTCCTCCCCCACTGCCCATCCTTCAAAAACCAATTCCCCAATGTCACTGTCCCTACACCTCCTCGGCCCACCAACCCTCGGCAGCACCAAAACTCCTACTCCCGTCCCAACAACAACCGCCCCTCCCCTAATCACACTGCCTATACCGCCACCACCTCGTCCTCAAATCCTCAGCCTAGTTGGTTATTAGATAGTGGAGCCACTCATCATGCAACTAATGACTTATCTAATCTCTCCCTTCATTGTCCTTATGATGGCATGGAAGAATTGTTTATTGGTGATGGTTTCGATCTTTCCAATCTCTAATATTGGTTCGACTTCTCTTCTTACTTCCACTTCTTCCTTTAAGCTTAATCATGTTCTCCATGTCCCCTCCCTATCTCGAAATATTATTTCCATTTCAAAATTTTGTCAAGATAATCATGCCTCAATCACTTTCTTACCAAATTCTTTTATTGTGAAGGACAATCGCATCGGGGAAATTCTCCTTCAAGGTCAACCTAATTTCGGCGTCTATGAATGGCTTCCTTCACGTTCCGCCGTTCATTCTGCTCTCGTTTCCTCCACTTCAAATTGACATCATCGCTTGGGACATCCTTCAATTCCTATTTTACGTTATCTTAGTAGTAATTTTCAATTAGAAATTCCTAGCTCTAGAGATTTTCATTGCAATTCTTGTGCTTGTAATAAAAGTCGCAAATTGCCTTTTCATGATAATACAATTCAATCTTTTTGTCCTCTTGATATTCTCTTTAGTGATGTGTGGACTTCCCCTCTTCTCTCTCATGATGGTTTCAAGTATTATATCATTTTTGTTGGTCATTTTTCAAAATACATATGGTTCTACTCCTTAAAACATAAAAACGATGCTCTTTCCATTTTCTCTCACTTCAAATCTTTAGTTGAAAAATACTTTTGTCGTTCCATCAAAACCATCTATAGTGATAATGGTGGAGAGTATCTTGGTCTTCGTCCTCTTCTTGCTTCTCATGGCATTCAACACCTCACATCACCCCCTCATACACCCAAACACAATGGTTATTCCGAAAGGAGACATCGCCACATCGTTGAAATCGGTCACTCTCTTCTCACCCATTCTTCCATGCCTCATGATTTTTGGTCCCATGCCTTCTCCACGGCTTGCTACCTCATAAACTGCATGCCCACGCCCACTCTTAACCTTCAATCTCCTTACTCCATCCTTCACAAGCAATTTCCCAACTATAAAAAGTTACGTAGTTTTGGCTGCCTTTGCTACCCTTGGCTTCGGCCTTATACCTCCCACAAACTTGATCCCCGATCCGTTCCTTGTGTTTTTGTTGGATACTCACCCACACAAAGTGCGTACTATTGCCTTGATCCTCCCTCTCACAAAGTCTATACCTCCCGTCATGTGCAATTTGTTGAACATAAATTTCCCTTCACATCCTTTACTACTACCCCTGAACCACCCCCCTCCATTGATGAATGGTGCACTGTTTCTCTCCCTATTATTCCCCTGCCATCACCCAATGGTCCACCACACCCCACTGCCCAAACACTACTCCCTCCTTCGTTATTAACCCTCCTCCCGACACAGCCTTGGCCGTGAACCCCCCTTCTACTGAACCAACCTTAGCTGAAACACCCACTGCCGATTGTCCCTCAGCTAGCTACAGCCCCATCCACTGCTGAGCCTCCTACATCTCCCTTGCCTTACTCTGCTCCGCCTCCCCCACCTTGAAAATATGTCACCCGCTCTTAACACAACATCCGAAAACCAATAAACAAACTGAACCTTCAAGCCACCCTTCAAAATCCTTCGGCCAAACCCTCAACCATCACTCAAGCCCTCAAAAGTCCTATTTAGCGTGCCGCTATGCAGTCAGAATTTGATGCTCTCCTTCGAAATAATACATGGGATCTTGTTCCTCCTTCCTCTTCTCAAAATCTCGTTGTTGTAAATGGGTATTTCGAACTAAGTATCACGCAGATGGTACTATTGATCGTCATAAGGCTCGTCTTGTGGCAAAGGGGTTTCATCAACGTTCGGGCATTGATTATTCTGAGACCTTTAGTCCGGTTGTTAAAACGGCAACATTTCGTACTATTCTTACTCTTGCCACTGTGAGAGAAGGTCTCATCGACAAGTTGACATTAATAATGCCTTTCTTCAAGGCAATCTCACTGAAGATGTTTTCATGGTTCAACCCCCAGATTTTACTAGCTCCTCTCATCCTTCCTATGTTTGCAAATTAAAGAAAGCTCTATATGGTCTAAAGCAAGCTCCACGAGCTTGGTATAATGAGCTGCATCTTTATATTATTTCTCTTGGCTTCAAGAACTGTGTTTCAGACTCTTCACTTTTTACTCTTCATCACTCTCATGGGATCATTTATTTGCTTGTTTATGTAGATGATATTATTATCACCGGCTCTAACAATCATATTCTTGATAATTTTATCTCTACTTTTTCCTTGAGGTTTTCACTTAAAGATCTTGGATCCCTTTCATACTTTCTTGGAGTTGAGGTTCTTCCTCATCCTAAGGGCATTCTACTTAGCCAACAGAAATACATTCAGGATTTATTAGTCAAATCTCACATGCAAGATTCTCGCCCGGTTCCATCTCCTATGGCACCCCATCCACCCCTCTCCCTCCTTCGGGGTACTCCCCTTTCAAATCCTTCTAAGTATCGTGGACTTGTTGGCAGCTTACAGTACCTCTCATTAATATAAAAAATATAATATGTATATATAAGTGTTTTATATAAAAATTAAAGTTTTACAAAAATTAAGCAATAAAATTCAAAAATAATTTGTTACATTGATCATTAATTTTTCACAATATAATTTTTTTTTTGAAAGTTATATACCTAATGGACCTAGATAAAATGGGAGCACTCCAAAATTTGGGGCCCGGTGCGAAGGAACTTCTTGCACCTAGAGAGAGCCGGCCCTGGTTTATATATGATTATATTTGAAATGACATGTCTTTTTCAAATTTGATTTTTCAAAATCAAATACAGATTTTTCAACAGTTATGATAATTGAAACTGTTATTTCAAAAGTCAAATCTGGCATTATCTAGAACTAAAATAATAATTAAAAAATATTAAAAAAATTAATATTAATTTACAAAAATTAAATTAGTTCAGCACATCATTTGACTGCCAAGATTCGAGTTTTATGTTTATAAAAACCTGTGTCATGGGGCTATGCCGATGACTTTTATTCGTCTCGAAAAGAGCTTCGATTTGATATGCGTTGCATTCCGTGGTTCATCCGAAATCAAAAGTTATGCTCATTTTAGCGCACACACCTAAATTTCACCAAAAACTCTATTTTTCAAAAAAACATCTTTAACTTTCATCTTTTACGACATAACATAAGTACATATAAATTCCAACAATGTGGATATGTCGAAAGACTTTGTCGCTTGATAAGATTATGCAACAAAAATTCTAAACGAGCTTTGGATGATTCGAGTTTTTTTTTTTTTTTTTTTTTTTTTGCAATAACACTTTTCTTGTATGTGATGAGCCTCACGAAAGCGGGTTTAGAACTGCTACTCCAAATATTGTGTTGCTTCCAATGTGTGAAATTTGTCTGCTTCTCTCATTTAAAGAGACCAGCGAGTAACCCGAGTAACCCGTCAAAATTTGGCGGGCATAGTTAGTCTTATTATTACTTGTTGTCATAATTTGTAATTTCATTTAAATAAACGAAAACAATATGTTAGGTTTATATTCAACAATAAAAAAATTGACACGATAATTTTGGGACGGAGGGAGTATCTTGTACACATAGAAAATTATTTTACTACATTCAGAATAACTCAATTTAGCCTATATGTATTGGGATGGCCAAACATATTTTGGTCACATATATCTATTTCTATTATAAAAAAATGTGTATACACTTGCTCATCGATTTTTTAAGAGATGGAGAAGATATAAAAATTTCTAAATGCACAATCAAGATACATCAAGGAAGCACGACTCAGGACCTTATGAAGCATTTCAGATAATACTCAAGTTATAATTATTATAAATCTGAATTATGCATACCCATAGTTCATAAATGTGTCAAAATTATACCAACATTTCAAGTCTCAACCACTTGACAACCATTTACTAAAACAAAATATTAGTTGCTCCCTTAAATATAGTTATCAAAGCTTTAGCCATCAATCAAAATGTTATAATTTCTCGTGTAGGTCATTTTCTGATTAGGAAAGATTATGAAAATAAATAAGTCATGGCATCCATATACAACACTGGAATAAAAATAAATAAACTTGATAGTTTTAATCAGATTATTAATCATAAATCCCAAAATACCAAATGAAATAACAAAATACCAAAGAAAATATTTGTTAACCATCCCCCTCACTCTACCCACGATAAAGTCACCTTAGGAAAAATAAATTCTAAATAAAAATTTTAAAAATAAAAAATGTGCATTTGAATAAAATATTAATCGATCCAGTTTTGAAAAGTTACATTTTCTTATTTACTAATTGCTTTCCCGTTTTCTGAAAATTCAAAATTTGATTTCAAAATTTAAATGTTGATTGAGCTTAAATCGGGATAATTTACTGTATAAATATTTACCTTAAAAACATTAACCTTTTATTAAATGAAAAATCAATCAATTTATTAAATGAAAAATCTTTGAAATTAAGACCAATTGGAGAATTACATAATGCCATGTTATAATAGTGACATGGTTTAATGTGAGGGCTCTAAATATTTATCTTTTAATATATTATATAGATGATAATTGCAATAAATTGGGCAATATATGAATGTCACTGAACACTCAATTTAATCTCGGTTGTTGGCAAAATAAAAAGTGTCACCAAATTTCACTATGAAAAAAAGTAGCAAAACCATGGGACCATCCCTTGTCCTACTAAGGCAAATGACAACATATATAGTGGCCCATGATGACTAGAGGAAAGTAATGGTATCAAAGGTGGTTTTCAATTTTGGGGCCAATATGCATGTGCCCTCTCTTATATCAAACGCTCCCCCCCGTGGCCTTGGGGGACATAAATTTACATTATCATTATGCCTCAAACAAATTTCATTTCACTTTCATTGATGTTCAAAAGATAATATGAATATCTCAAGTGTTATTACGTTACACAGGTTGTGAAAATTCACCTTTCTTTTCTTTTATTTATTTCATGTTGGGTTGATAGTTAATTACAGTTTTAGTAGTGATTTTTTGTTTCAAAATACTTGCAGTTTTGAAGTTTTTCATAAAACTTTGATACATTTTGCCTGAATTACCCTTATCTATGATAAGGTAGTTGTCTTTGTAAAAATATTTACTCTCTCCGTCCCAAAATACTTGGGAGAAACTTTTTATCCCAAAATAGTTGCAGTTTTACATATTTCATAAAACTGTCACAAATTGGCTAAACTATCCTTATTTATAATTAGATAGTTGTCATTATAAAAATTTAATTGCCTTGATACTTGAGATATTCAAAAGGCAATTTAGTCTATTTAATATGTATTAATTGATTTTCTTAATATATATGTGTGAAAAGTCCTAAAACTACAAATATTCTGAGACGGAGGGAGTATCATTTGTCTTCCTAAAGAGTTAGAATTATCATTGGCGTCCATCCCAAAAGAAATATTTGCGTTTTTAAAAGGGAAATAAATAAAATTGCATCATTAAAGAGTTTGATTTTTTCAAAAGGAGGAAGCATTAATCTAATCTATGGTAGTGATTGATGTTAGGATGTACTAGGACTAGAAAGATGATTGTATTTGTAGCTGCCTAACCACATGAAAGGGCATTTAGAGATGCTTATGACAAAATGTCGCTTGAGCGTTTACATCAGTCTCTCTATTCCTAATCCTAAAAGATTGTTTGTCTTAATTGATATTTGAGCACTTTTAGTAGCGTAGCTACATAAATATACTTGATTATCTCATTATATATATAAAGTCTATAAATTCCTGGGACGGAGGGAGTATATATATATATATATATATATATATATATATATATATATATATATATATATATATATATATATATATATATATATATATATATATATATATATATATATATATATATATATATATATATATATATATATATATATATATATATATATATATATATATATATATATATATATTCTCTCCGTCTCAATAAATCTTCACTTTTGGGTGGGCGTACGCAAATTATGGAAATGGAAAAGAAAAAAAATGTTGTGAGTGTAATTTGAAAATAGGAGAGAGAATTAGTGAAGGGAATAAGAAATTATAATGGTGTTGTGAGTATTAAAATAATGTAGGAGAGAATGAGTGGAGGAAATAGTAAAGATTAACTTTCTTGCCAAAAAAAGGAAAGGTGAAGGCTTACAGCAGGATGGCTTTTTGGGTAATTAGTGAAGCTTTTATTGGGACGGAGATATATATATATATATATATATATATATATATATATATATATATATATATATATATATATATATATATATATATATATATATATATATATATATATATATATACTCCCTCCGTCCCAGGAATTTATAGACTTTTGGATTTTGCACGGAAATTAAGGAGGAATTATTATATTGAAAGTGTTGTGAACGTGAAAATAAAATAGGAGAGAGAATGAGTGGAGAGAATAGTAAATTATAATGGTGATGTGAGTATTAAAATAATGTAGGAGAGAAAATGAGTGGAGGGAATAGTAAAGATTCCTTTCCATTTTAGGAAAGTATATATTATTGTGGGACGTCCAAAAAGAAAAATTTATATATTATTATGGGACGGAGGGTGGTATATATTACGATAGAAATCACAAATTGGAAGATGTTGAGTCTTAAGGTTAAATTTAGTAACTTTCCCGAAAAAAGACAATGATATGAGGAATTTTTTTTTTTTTTTTTTTTTTAAATAAGACTATTTTTTTCCTTGTTTCTTTTGGTTTGTGTGACATGGGAACGGATATATTTATATACAGGGATCTTAAATACAGGGATCTAATTTGTTCCATTTGCCCGCCCGTCTCGTGTGAAGTCACCGAGATGTCCTCTTACATCTCGGGTAGACTTACACGACATATCTCAGTACATTTACACGAGATTTATGTCGTGTAAGTCTACCCGAGATACAAGAGGACATCTCTGCACCGGCACGAGATATGCATCGAGGCTAATGTTTCACTTCAAGAACAGAAAAGCTAACAAGAGACCGAACTTGGAATAAAATTTGATTGTGAATGTGATAGGACATCTCCACAAAAACCGTGGAGGGATGATATGTATTACACGTATAAGACGGTCAGGTTCAGGATCCAAGATGTATCTCGGTATATCCACTGAGACACATCTCGAGTAATATTACACGAGACACATCTCGAGTAAACTCACTCGAGATGCATCTCGAGTGTATTTACCCGAGATGTCCCCTGTACAGTTTAAAAAAAAACAAGATGGGATTTTTAAAACAAGATGGGATTTTTATTTTTAGGGTTTTAAGGAATATGTCCCGAGCATCTGAAAGTGGTACACGTATAGGTTTTTTATTTTTTTTTAAATTTTTTCTAAGATCTAGATGACATTTTAAGACTTTTTCATGCTTATGACATTGGTCAAAATATTAAAGGAAGTGGAGTTACAAAAATGTCCCATTTTTTAGGGTTTTAAGGAATATGTCCCGAGCATCTGAAAGTGGGACACGTATAGGTTTTTTATATTTTTTTAAATTTTTTATAAGATCTAGATGACATTTTAAGACTTTTTCATGCTTATGACATTGGTCAAAATATTAAAGGAAGTGGAGTTACAAAAATGTCCCATTTTTAGGGTTTTAAGGAATATGTCCCGAGCATCCGAAAGTGGTACACGTATAGGTTTTTTATTTTTTTTTTAAATTTTTTTCTAAGATCTAGATGACATTTTTAAGACTTTTTCATGCTTATGACATTGGTCAAAATATTAAAGGAAGTGGAGTTACAAAAATGTCCCATTTTTTAGGTTTTAAGGAATATGTCCCGAGCATCTCGAAAGTGGTACACGTATAGGTTTTTTATTTTTTTAAATTTTTTATAAGATCTAGATGACATTTTAAGACTTTTTCATGCTTATGACATTGGTCAAAATATTAAAGGAAGTGGAGTTACAAAAATGTCCCATTTTTAGGGTTTTAAGGAATATGTCCCGAGCATCCGAAAGTGGTACACGTATAGGTTTTTTATTTTTTTAAATTTTTCTAAGATCTAGATGACATTTTAAGACTTTTTCATGCTTATGACATTGGTCAAAATATTAAAGGAAGTGGAGTTACAAAAATGTCCCATTTTTTAGGGTTTTAAGGAATATGTCCCGAGCATCCGAAAGTGGTACACGTATAGGTTTTTTATTTTTTTAAATTTTTCTAAGATCTAGATGACATTTTAAGACTTTTTTCATGCTTATGACATTGGTCAAAATATTAAAGGAAGTGGAGTTACAAAAATGTCCCATTTTTAGTGGTTTTAAGGAATATGTCCCGAGCATGCCGAAAGTGGTACACGTATAGGTTTTTTATTTTTTTAAATTTTTTCTAAGATCTAGATGACATTTTAAGACTTTTTCATGCTTATTACATTGGTCAAAATATTAAAGGAAGTGGAGTTACAACACAACATCAACAACAAAACTAAAACAGTCTAAAAAGGTGTCCACTACAAGTTCAAATCAAGCAAACAAATAAATCCTAAGCTGGGACCTCCTAACATCTCGTAGATCTCTAAGAGTAGCTCGCCGTCCTTCCGGGAACCTCTCATCCGTCAAAGAATGGCAGAGCCTAGCTCGTGCCTCGCAACCATAAGCCGCGGTGGAACATCACTGGGGAGGTGGGGAGGTGGAATGTCACCGGGGGATCGTGTATCGGATTAGCTATCCGAATATGACTCCTCGCCTCGAAACCAAGCCATATAATCCGAGTCACGTGAGGAACAGTGCGCGGATGATCTCCTCAGAATAGTGGCCCCCAACGGTATCGCCCCGAACTCCGCTACGCCAAACTCAACCCAATCCGCCCAAGTCTCGATCTATGTCACCACCATAATGCTTCGATACCCTTCGACCCTTTGCCAAAACGCATATCTCGCCAAGCTATGGGGCGATGCAGGGATCCTCTGCTGTACCCGAATCGCTCGGTCACACGATCGGCCCATATACGCCTCGGTGATGTCACGTAAGCGTATAACACCCTGTAGTATGAAACAGCAAGATCGTGTCCGACCCGGTCCCATAAGGAGTCCAAATAACCTGTGAGTAGACATTGTTAGGCAAAGTCAACATAATATCGGAAGGAAGGACACAAAAACGTATAACAGTTTTAATATGAATAACTCACACTGTCAGCCCCCATCCTGTCAAGAATGCGGCGATACTGCACAAGATGATCGAACGACCTCCCAGCCGAATCATCACGAGACCATCTACGGGCTCTCGGCTGCCCCTGCTGCCACTGCGGGTCAGTAACTCGCCGAAAACCCGGAAAGTACTCGTATATCCAGGCCTGATATGTATGTAAAAAAGTATTAAAAACTACTCAAATGCAACATTTAATAACAGAGGTGGGGGGGGAGTAGACAGTAAAAAGAAAGTGAATGGAGTAAGATGTACCTCTAGGAGAGCCGCACAACCGCCCATCTACGCTGCATCCGGATTCGGACGCCTTCCCCAACTCTCGGTACATATATGCCAAAGTGGCTGATCCCCAGGAGAGAGTGGGGAGGCCGTCTAGATCCATGCAAAGGGAAGGTAGGCTGCGGCACCTTATCTCGCTCTTGTCCACGAACATCGTGCAACCCAATAGGTGCAGGATATACGCGGACGCACGCCGGGCATCTCGCCATGCCCCCTCTACGCCTGAGTAAATAGGCGCTCGACCTCCCTCAATGAGTACCCAGGCGCGATCAACCGGAGGTGGCTACGGCGGATGCCGGGATGGGTCAGTTTGGGTCCGGATACCGAACAAAGGTCGGCCACACGCTGATACTGTAAAATGAAAATGAACATAAACATTTCAAGACAAGAGATGAATTTATAAAAATAAACGGTAATGCCGACATGAATGTAGACAGCTCATATAGGCTTGATACAATAACAATTTTTAGAATTTTATTTGGATAATTATTTTTTGTTTAAATTACTTCCTTGGCCAAAGTGAACTCAAGTTGACCAAAATCCTAAGTCGTGCGGGACGGAGTGTAGTATATAACAACAACATACCTAGGATATGAAAGACGTCATGCGGCGTGATCGTCATCTCCCCAAGGCATATGGAACGAGTTAGTCTCAGGAGACCACCGTTCCAAAATGCCGTAAGCAGCCGCATGGTTCGGCCTACGAATGACCGCACCGTGCAGCTGCTTTGGAGGCCCGACGCATCCACGAGGGCCGCCCAGCTCTATCGGCGGCCGGATGCGCATCACGGTCGAACCCGTTGATTCGAAACAAAAAATATAATCAATTCTCGAGAAAGCGGCATGGGATAAGTAAAGGAATATTTACGGTGTGTGTGTGGTATAAATGACTTCAAGATTTTAAACATATCACATTAATTAGTAGCTTACCTATCCGGATGCGTCGATCTCTCGTCGGAAAGTCACTAATGACTCACTAATGGAGTCACTCCAACCGTCCTGGCTCGGTGATCACCGAACCCGTATAGCAAGGAAACATCCTCTCGGGGCCACCACCAGTGGTCCCTCTCAAGCCGCCATGATGGTCGCCCTCCACACCCCGCTCCTCCCCCGTCCCCGCCCGATAGCCACAACCCGACCCCGCCTCCTCCCATGTCTCGGTGGTCTAGGAGGCTCTACTATATCCTCCTCCTCCTCCTCGCTCCTCCTCCACCTCCTCCTCACCTCCACCTCCACCATCATCATCATCTCCATCTCCACCTCCACCTCCACCTCCACCTCCACCTCCACCACCGTAACTATCACTCTCCTCCTCCCCATCGTAACTATCCTCCTCCTCCTCCCCATCGAACTATCCTCCCTCCTCCTCCCCACTATCCCTATCGACCGCCGCCTCCTCCTCCCGCTTCATCATCACCGTGGCTCCTCGTGCCGGCCTTCCTCCGGTTTTCTTCTCTCCAAACGCTTTATCGCCCTTCCTCTTTCTAGCTGAAACGGTCATAGGTTCACGTGCCTACAAAAAACACAAATAAGAGAGAGACAATACATTAGAGACATCTCGTGTGAAACCACTCGAGATGCATCTCGAGTGGGTGTATACGAGACATCTCGTATAAACCCACTCGAGATGCATCTCGAGTGGTTTCACTCGAGATGTCCCATTAAAACCCGATTCATTGCATCTCGTGTGACACCACTCGAGATGCATCTCGAGTGGTTTCACTCGAGATGTCTCGTAAAAACCCAGTTCATTGCATCTCGTGTGACACCACTCGAGATGCATCTCGAGTGGGTATATACGAGACATCTCGTATAAACCCACTCGAGATGCATCTCGAAAGTGGTTTCACTCGAGATGTCCCATTAAAACCCAAGACAATGCTACCCAGCTTTATGCCAAAACTTGGAATCAATTTTAAACCATCTAACACAAATTAAAATTGACAATTTTAGTAATGTACAATTAGGTCAAAATTAGGTTTAAGTTATTAACTTCTTTACGGGAACGGTGCGAGATGATGCTCCGGCGGCGGCGATGGAAGTGGTGGTAGAGGCGGCGGCAGCACCGGCGGCGACCTTGGGAATTTTTACTCTGGCCATGCTCGTCTTCTTCGTCTTCGTCTTCGTCGTTTATCGCAGTCGCCAAATTGAATTTGAAATGAAGGAGTGAAAACGAGGGGAGTGAAATCAATTGGTATATAAAGGGGCAAATGAGTAATTTCCCTTAATCCCTGTATTTAACACTCCCTGTATTTAGAATTTGCCCATGGGAACCAATAATAGGGTTTGTTTTTAGTTTCCTGTCATGGTAAAATTCGATAGACTAGTCGCAAACTTTAGGCAAGTGAAACGTTACTGTTGACCCTAAAACGTGTGTCTGAGTGAGTGAGAAATGAAAAGCTCACTCTAATTTTTAAGTCAATTTGATTTAACATTTTTTTTAAAAAAAAACAATTTTAATGAAATTTAAAAATTATTGTTTGTAGTGTTCTTTATGATGTATCAAAACTTTTGAAATTTCATTAGAATCATTAAATTTCATAATTTTCTGATAAAATTTTATTTAAGTTAATTTTTGACTTATTAAAATTAAGACGAACCATTTTTCTGAATCCGGGAGTACTTGTATTTTCGAATATGAGATGTACATTGTATTAAAAAATAAACGAAACCACCTGGAAAGAAGAAATGGTGAAGGAAGAAGAAAGAATAAAAGATGTGGAAGAGAGAATAAGGAAGAGAGAGAGACGGAATAATCTTTGGAAACCCTTAGGGGGCGTTTGGTTCGGTGGAAAAAAAGTGAAGGAATGGAATTGTCAATGGAATTGAATTCCTTAAGGAATTGGAATGGAAAAAAACTGGTTAACCCCCTCCGTTTGGTTGACACGGAATGTAATGGAATTGTCATTCAATTCCTTGACAAATCATGTTTGGTTTGAAAATACAAATTATAGGAATGGAATGAAAGCATATAAAATGACCAATTTACCCTTTTTAAAAAATTTTTTTTTTTTTGGAGGGGGTGGGGGTGGGGTAGGCGAAAAAAAATTAAAAAAAAAATTTCGTGGGGGGTGGGGGTGGGGGGTAGGGTGGGGGGAGGGTAGGCGAAAAAAAAAAAAAAAAAAAATTTTCGTGGGGTGGGGGGTGGGGGTGGGGGTAGGGTGGGGGGGGTGGGGTGGGGTAGGCAGAAAAAAATTAAAAAAAAAAAAATTTCGTGGGGGTGGGGGGTAGGGTGGGGGAGGGTCAGGCGAAAAAAAAAAATAAAAAAAAAAAAAATTCGTGGGGGTGGGGGGTAGGGTGGGGGGGGTGGGGTAGGCGTAAAAAATTAAAAAAAATTTCGTGGGGGTGGGGGTAGGGGGTGGGGGTAGGGTGGGGGAGGGTAGGCGAAAAAAATAAAAAAAAAAATTTCGTGGGGGTGGGGGGTGGGGGGTAGGGGGTCGGGGGTAGGGTGGGGGTAGGGTGGGGGGGAGGGTAGGCGGAAAAAAAAAAAATAAAAAAAATTTCGTGGGGGGTGGGGGGGTGGGGGGTGGGGGGTGCGTAGGGGCTGGGTAGGGGTTGGGTAGGGGGTAGGGGTGGGTAGGGTTTGGGGGTATTTTGGTCAAAAAAAATTTTTTTTTTTCCATTGCCCTAAGAAATTGAACTTTCCATCACTTTTGTGAAGGAAAGTTGAATTCCTTCATTTGAAGGAATTCAACTTTCCTTCGGAATTTTTTTTTAAAAATTCTTGAACCAAACAGGGGAAAGGAATGGAAAAGAGGGAGTTTTTCATTCCTTTCCCCCACTTTCCTTCCAACCAAACGTCACCTTAATCAGCATTCCATTGTGATGTTTCAATATTAAATATTAATAAGACTGTACAAACATTAAAGGGTGCTACTATTCACACTACTTGATAATGTAAAATACCTCGATAGAATAAATATGTACTTAATAAATATAAAAAGTAGTCTCTCAAATCTAGGCATTTACTAACTAGCTTACAGTTTTTTTAAATAAAAAACATCTTTGACCTTTTTTTCCAAGAAAAATAATAAATACTTTCTTTACTAGTATTATTAAAATAAAGGAGATTCATTTAGTTATTGTATTTTTTATTTCAATTATTTTTTATTTATAATTTTATTTATAGTTAATTTAATATATTACTATGAATTTATTTTATAAATAAATATCTAAATAAAAGAGATTTAACAAGAACTAACTTTTTATTCAATCTCATTTTTTTTAAAAGAAATAAAGAGATTTAACAAGAATTAACATTAAAAATAACAATACGAAAAATCATTTCATAACTTCAGTCAATCCAATACAACAAATTCACTAGTACAATTAGAGCGCATACGCAAATATTGATTATAACTGTTAATTCGATCCAAGTATGGTGTAACCCATTCAAATTTGCACAATTATATACGAAATGAATCCATTTGTGGCATGAGAGTCGGCATCGGGTATCCTCCCCGTCAATGTTACTTTGACGTAATGATTATTATTAATATGACCGATTGCAATAACAACATGTTGATACCCCGGTGGCGGAGAAGATCGGAGCGGTAAGTGTGTTATGCTACCTGATATGCTTAGAACATGAAATATCACATTGTACTTCGAAGCAATCGTGGACACCCATATTAGGCATGCTCATCCAATGCTCGGGAGGTGCACATCTATTTGACTAAAAAAATTCAAGGAGTTGTAAACATTAACCCACCCTTGAATGCCAAACATCTCGACATATTCTAGTTTGTATGTGTCTAACTCTTCTATCAACTCATACCGAATAGTGGGCCATGCATCTTCATGAAGACCACGACAAACAGCTATTGCTCGAAATCCACAATTCCCATCAGCTCTTACATCGTCTACTTGCGTGATGTAAGGATGAAATATAACCGAAAATTGATGAATATATGGATGCGAGTATTGTTGGTCCAAAGAGTAACTGTGTCTTGTTGGTTCCAAAAGCGAGAACTTTTTAGCTCAACAAATCTCGCCAAGAACAACTACGTCTACTTGGTTTCTTAGTTGGCACAAAGCGGATCAACATCAACAAATCTTCACGAAGAACAATTGTGTCTATTGTCTTTTGGTGGCACAGGCGGATCAACATGACTTTTTCCGAATATTTTATCCTTGAAGGAGGGACGACCACGAGTCGTGTGAAAAGCTGGTTCACAAACCAAAGTTGTTGATGGCGCAATTATCTCCCTTAACTTCCTCAAAAAACTGAACTTACCAGATTTCGGCTTTTCCTTGAATTGTGCCTTAAACATTTCTAACTCTAGTTCGCAATCAAAATCATCAGCTTCTTCTAAGGATGTGCACGGTGTTAAATCAAGCTTCCTCCAAAACTTATCTATTGAGTCAAGTGAGATAGGATGACCTTCTTTGAAGTATATTACTTGTTCATGGGCACACGGCAACCCATGACTTGTGCGTAATTGACATCCACAATTCTTACGAAAAAATCCAATAACTTTGGACCGCTCAAATTCCTTGAATAGTATGTCAAGTGCATAAGTTGAAATGAAACCATGCAATTCTTGGAACAACGGTGTGTTGAATCGATGTCGAATGACAATTTTGCTCTGTTCAAGACTTGCTTTGATCGATATGACTTGTGATTGGACGACCTGATGGATATACGACAATGATGTTTTCAAATCCGATCGCGAGGACTCCAAGTATTTTTTTAACTTGGCATGCTGACTCTCCACTCTGTTAGTTGTGTGATTTCCAAAATTAAGAAATTTGTCGGTCCAAGCAGCTACAAACATTTCCTTATAAGGTGTCAGCCAATTTGCATTTAGATAACTAAGGACACCTGAAATATCAAACAAATTTATTTCAATTTTATGAATATTATTTATAAATATAAAAAAAAAATATGAATATATAATATAAGAATACCTGAAAAGTTTAGCAAAGTTGCTTCAAGTTGTCCCAAGTTGAACATGTATGCTTCCTCAGTTTCAGATTCAACCAACATGTTCCATGCTTTATAGAACGAATTCCAAGATTCCTTTGATTTTAATGATGGTCTACACTTCTTCAAGGAGAGGCATCTTATATCTATTGATTTTATATGTCGCATCCATCAACAACACATGTGGAAATGCATGCCATATCTCCAAAGATTTTGGATGAGCAAAGAATAAATCTTCTAATTCATTAGTTGAATCATTTGTGCGAAACTCAAAAACATAGTCATTTTGTTGTAAAAACGACATAACAACTTGCATTTGAGTTTTACCGGCTTTTTCCACCGTTCGAATCTTATGGCGTGCATTGTATATGGTTTTGATACTAGACACATTATCCAAATTTTGTTGTTTTAGTGTTGTCAAGATATCTCGTGGTTTCACGTTTTTTCTTGACAAATCTTTCACTAACCTAGCTTCATCTCCAGACAACCTCCTTGAATATGGATGACCTTCCATATGTAATGCCGGGTCATGATTATGTAATTCACATATTACTTCCAGTCTCCAGCAATCACCCATTCGTAAAAAATTTCCTTCTAATTCAAATGGACACCCAATTTTTTTTGTACCAGTATGTCTTGTGGAAATTTTATTACTTTTGTAGATACCTCCTCGATCACATTGAAATACAATTCTGGGAATCTTTCCGGATGAATTTTTCACCGATCTTTTTATTACAATAGCATACCCAAGAGAAAATCCCATACTTTGTACCCAATTAATCAAATCTTCTCGAGAATGGAACACCTAAAAAGATAAAAAAAAAATTATTAATTTTTGAATATCTGTGTACAAGCAAAAAAAAAAAAAAGATTTTGAAATACACATCTGACTTTGATTGTTTTAAGTTGTTCTAATTTTTGAAATGCATTCTTCTTTAGTAATCTATTTTCATAGGATGTTGAAATACACATCTGACTTTGAATATCTGTGTACAAGCAAAAAAAAAATAATAATAAAGTTTCTCATACGCCCCTCATGACTGTAAGAAACAACGCATTGGATATCTTACCCAGATTTGGTAACTTTGCAAAAAAAAAAAAAAAAAACAGTAATAATATACATTTTAGAATTTGAAATATCTTAACTGTATCTTAATATTGATTTGTATTTACGAAATGCATTCTTCTTTAGTAATCTATTTTCATCTAAATTAATATTTACAAAAATACTATCTTAATAAACTGAAATTCTTTCATGTCCTTATTTCATACTTTTTGTTTTGGGCGAATTTAGTTGATTTTGATAAAATGAAATGTTAAATTTTTACTATTCACTTTATACCTTTTCATTTAAGCACATTTAAAAACGTTATTAAAAAATAATTAATTAAAGTAGTCATGCTTTACACAGTAAGAAGTGAAGTACAAGATAATGAAAAAATGGTAACTTTGCAAAAACAAAACACATAGAAATAACATAATAATATTATAAAGAGTAATTTTGACAAAAAAAAAAAAAATATATTTATCATATAATATATATATATATATATGAGATAAATATTATACGGAGTATTATTCGCATAAAAAAATACATTTTGAGAATAGAAACATACCGTGTCGATATAAAATTTGCATGTGTTGTTGACATCCGATTCATTCTCATTTTCATTTTTATCACCTTGAGATATTTTGTCATCCTCCTAAACAAATAAGAACCAAATTAGTAATAATAAATAAAATAAAATGTACTATTTCAAATATAAAAAAATAAATTATAAAAAATATTAAACTAAAAATACCTTATCACTTGACTCATTAAACCATTGATCTTCTCTCCAGTTCTCCATTTTTTCAAAATTTATATTTTATTTCTAGAAATAAAAATATCATCTAGTAATATATGTGTGTTTATGTTTTAGTAATAGAAAAATTGAGTTAATGAAAAATGAGAAATTTATAAGAGAAGTGTAGTAAAGAAAGAAAGAAAAAAGTCTAAGACTTATTATAAGGAAGGAAGCAGTGTACACGGAAGGAAGCAGTGAACATTAATTTGGCCTACATAAGCACCAATCAACAAAAAACCCTTTTTTAATTACTAATGCAGTGAACGTTAATTTGGCCTACAAAAGCACCTATCAACAAACAATCCTTTTTTAATTACTAATATACTTTATTTTTGTGCCTACCCATCCTAACCAATCAACAAAAAACCCATTTATTATACTTATCATTTTTTATGTCTAGACACAAAAAACGAGTAAGAAAGTCAAAAAAGGTACTGACATTTATTGAGGTTAGTATGCTTAGATTAGTGTGTTAGTGTGTAAAGAAAAAAGGGTAGTGGGAATAGAAATTCCCAACATTAAATCAGGAAGGATATTATTTCCACTAATTTAGCCTAATCACCAACCTATTTACAAGGTAACCATAAATGAGATAACAAAACAAAAGTTAACAAACTAGTATTTACAATAATAGCTAACTGTGGTGATCCGACAAAATAGGAGCACGTGAGTCTTGAGACTCACGGTATTGTCGTTCACCCCCCCCTCCCCCTCAAGCTAGGCGGAGAGGGATGTAGCTGCAGCTTGTCAGATAAAATATGAAAACAAGGTTTAGCTAGACTCTTGGTGAAGATGACTGCTAGTTGGTCCGACAAAGCAATGTGATGAAGTCGAAGGAAACCCCGTTGATGTAATTCCCAAACCAAATGTAAATCTATCTCAATTTGTCGGGTGCGTGCATGAAACACCAGGTTTTTCGACATGTGAAGTGCCGAAACATTATCACATAGTAAAAGCAGTGGAGGAAGAGTAAGACCAAGCTCGTGAAACAAGTAGTAAAACCAACAAATTTCGGCAGCAGTGGAGGCTAAAGCCCGATATTTTGCCTCACTAACAGAACGTGCAACCATGTATTGTTTCTTAGCGGACCAAGCAACAAGATTTGGGCCAATAAAGACACATGTCCTTGTGGTCGAACGGCAGTCATCAGGTGCACCAGCCCAATCCACATCACAAAAAACAAAGATAGATGTATCCGAAGAGGTCTAAAAGGAGAGTAAGTGTGACATATTGTAAACCCCCGACCATACTGCGATATGATGTGGCGTCAGGTAGTGGGTCACCATCAAGAGCCGAAAGATGTGACCCCGGGAGGGGTAGGAGCAGGCTTACACAAGTGCATGTTGAATTCATGTAGTAGATCTGAGGCATACCAGTTGACTTAGTGCGGTTTGCCTCGATGCCAAGAAAGAAACTCAAGGGACCTAACCGTCTACTATTAAAGGTGGAACATATTGAGTCAATGACAGAGTGAACTGCAGTGGAATTTGAACCTGTCACAATAATATCATCTACGTAGACGAGAATGACCACAATATTACCCTAATGATGTCGAATAAATAGATAATAATCGACATGACTAGTAAAGAAGCCGAGTGTGAGAAGAAAGTCATGGAGATGACGAAACTAAGCGCGGGGAGATTGTTTGAGTCCATATAATGCTCAGTGAAGTCTACAAACATAATATGAACGGACAACATCAATGAATCCCGGAGGTTGTGCCATATAAACTTCGTTAGTGAGAATGTCGTTGAGAAAGGCATTGCGAACATCTAACTGTTCGATAGGCCAATCTCGTGAGTGTGCCAAAGACAAGATGGTACGGACGGTTTAACTACCGGACTTAATGTTTCCTCAAAATCAATACCTTCTTGTTGAGTGTACCCTTGAGAAACGAGTCGAGCTTTGTACCTTTTCATAGATCTGTCCGCTTTCCATTTAACCTTATAGATCCACTTACCATCTAGGATTCTACAACGGAGAGTTTGGGTGGTCACGGCTTCACCCGCACGAGCAAGAGAGTGGGACATAGTTTTGGCTCGGAGAATGTACTCTTGAATGGTCATTCCCGGACTTAGAGTAAGATCATAAAGCTCTTCCTGGAGATTTTGAATATGGATTGTGGAGGCTACCCCGAATTCTTTGGCTAGGAGATCCCATGCTTTGGGAGCGGTGGTACATGGGTTGAAGTGGGGTTGGACATCGGAGGTGACAGTGGCTTTGATCCAGCCAAGAACAAAATGGGAAGTATGAACGAAGACTTCATAAAACGGATTGATAATATTAGTGATGGTATTTTTGTTGGGAAGAGCACGGAAGGAGGGATTTTATTAGATACGACATGGTTAGGGAGTGGATTTCCAACATGGAGAGGAACAAAGAACTCCAATTCCGGTAATTCTCGTTGGACAATCAACAATGACCCATGTATGATTGAACATTAAACAATATCAGAAGACCATGTTTATTGTAATTCGAAGTACCTTGCCCTGAACCGTTGTTTGCCATGATACTTGTCAAAGTTGTAGATTCATCACCCATGGCTCTATGTCGCTCATGATACCATGAACGAAACCACCTGCAAAGAAGAAATGGTGAAGGAAGAAGAAAGAATAGAAGACGTGAAAGAGAGAATAATGAAGGGAGATAGAGACGGAATAATCTTTGGAAACCCGAAATCAGTATTCCATTGTGATGTTTCAATATTAATAGGACTGTACAAACATTAAACTAGGAAGGATATTCTTTCCACTAATTTAGCCTAATCACCAACCTATTTACAAGGTAACCAAATATGAGATAACAATACAAAAGTCAACAAACTATGTACAAGAATAGTTAACTATGGTGACCAGGAAGAATAGGAGCATGCGAGTCTTGAGACTCACGGTATTGTCTTTCAAAAAAAAACATACACTTCTATGTAACCTTTTATCAAGGCCGTGATACAGTCCTTAATTCCATTGATACATTAGTTCTCTAATGTTCACAAATAAAGGAAATTTCATTTTCTAAAGTGGTCACAAGTTGTAAGCTACCCTATGCTACCAGGATGGTACAAAAAAATTGTTTGATTATTAATTTCATAGCTTAGCCAAAACCTATATGTCTGGTACAATCATAGGACCTTTCATTCTTAAATGCAAACATAAGGTAAACAAATGTGATGTATATATGCTCTCTTTAGGAAATTCTACCTCTAGTCAGCAAGGAATACTCCCTCTCACTTTCTTTCTCCCAACTCAATCTGCACTTATTTATGATGCTACAAGAAACGTTCGGATCAGCTCAAATCCAACGGTAGGTTATATTCCAGCGATTGAATAGCCTGAAATAGAGAAACAATCACGTAAACTAAGCTGAGGCTTCTCAAGTGAAGGCCCTCCGACGTGAGAGTAAGTATTTGCTTTGTGAGAGAGAAATCAATTGACAAGAGTTTAGAGTCAAAAGATAACGTACCAAATAATGTGAATTATGGCTTGTATTTATAGGCATAGCAATGTATAATCCATGTTGAATTGTATTGCTAAGAGATAAGATATTAATCCTAAGAGGATTATATCTGCTGAGTCCTTGCCGGATAGAAATTGGTCTGTGAGGTGGTTATAATCCTAATAAGATTATAATTGCTCAATGTCCTTGTTTGAATAGGGCTGATATAAACTGCAACTCTGCCCGTGAGCCGAGGTGGCCCTTCCTCGTCATACATAGCCTGGTCGTCCTACAATGAGCCGAAGAAGAGATGAAGGAATTGGGGAAACCCAATTCCTGGTAATTGGATAGCCGAGGAGACCTCCTCGTCGTCAAGTGTTGGTCCCAAAGGTGGCAACAAGGGTGAAAAACAGCTAGAGGGGGGGGGGTGAATAGCTTTTACAAACTTTTTGCCCTCTTTTAAATAATAAGCCTCTAAGCTTACAAAACCGCTTGCAGTTGATAATAAACAGCAAGTAGAAATGTACAATGCCCAGCGGAATAATAGAGATACAAAGTGGTTTTGGAGAGGCGGTTTGTAAAGCGGTTTTGATAGTGCGGTTTTGGTAATTACAGTTTACAAACAAGTGAGGTTTTGACAATGTTAACTCCAAACACAATTCTTAATAATGGATAATTATAAATAAGATCAAACAGAGATAGAGATAAATAATTAGAAAGCACAAGAAAATTAAATGGAGTAAAGTAAGAACACAATATTTGGAGTGGTTCAATCGATAAACGATCTACGTCCACTACCAAGATGGTTAGTCTTGGATTTCTAAGAGAGATTTTATATTGAGTATATGAGAGATTTACAAAGTACAATGAGTAATACTCAGATCTAAAATTTTTTCTATGAAGAACAAATTCTAGACTATAACCAGTGTATCTCAAATGATTAATCTATGTGATTAAACAAGTGAGGTGTGTGTGTGAGAACAAGATCAAGGCTCTTTAAATCTTTGAGATGGAAAGCACAATGATTCTTGATGTGTTAAGGCTTGATTTCTGGGCTGGGACAGTATTTCTTGAAGAAGAAGATGAAGATTCAAAGGACTTAGAATTTCTGGGCAGGGCTTCAGCTTCTATGAACACAACACTTTCAATTTTTTCAAGCAATCTTCAAATGGTGAAGATTGGGGGTATTTATACCCAAGCATCAAAGATATAGCCGTTGGCCACAGCTGTGCAAGAACAGTACTTGATGCTTTCCAATTGGTCCACAATGTCCACTTTTGTCCTTTGGTACAGCAGTTGCAGATAAAGCTGATCAGGCTTCAGCTGCAAGCAAGGTGGTCAGGACACCTGTCACCTTTTCAAGATCCTTGCAGATCTTCTATGACATTGAATCACGTGACAAGATTTAGTGGTTGACTTTTGATATTGTTGTCGTGGATTTCAATGGAAAAAAGTGGTTCACTTCAAGTCTTCAATCATTAGATGCGGTCCTAATGTACATGCGATTGATGAAGAGTGGTTGGATACACCAGAGGAGGTTTGCAAGGTGCGGTCAAGATATTGAACTGCACAGGTGCGGTTCACATGCGGTTACACTGCAGTTGTTCAAGGGAGTAGTTTCAACAAAGGAATTCCACAAGGCGGTTCAGCACAAGCGGTTGCTGTAGAGCAGTTTTGAAACTTCTTGAACTGCAATCCTTAAATCCAATGAGTCTTGTGCCAGTCTTCAAGCCTAATTTTAACCTATTCTATAAAATGGACTTAGCTAAAAAATTTAAGTCTAAGCTTCATTACATAGGGTCCTAAAGTCCTTAAAATAGACAGGAGGTTATGGTATCAATCAAATCTAAGCTAAAATAGGAGGGTTAAAATATGCATACCCAACAATCTCCCCCTATTTGATTGATGTCATTACCTACTATAACTAAAGCAAATATTGTACTTGGTAAAAAAATATCCATAAGAATTAACATGGTAATTCATGTCCTAAGTCAATGCACACACTAGCTAAAGCTATAGATTTCTATACTATTGAAAGATTGAAAAACTTACGATATGAAAAGTATAGAAATACATTCAGTACACTTGAAAAATATGAGTTTAAGTTTAAAGTGCGGTTTAAACTGAATATTTAACCTTCATTTCAAAAATATGATTTTAAGTTATAAAATATTTGAATGAGGTTATAAACTATAAGCGGTTTCATTGTTCTACAAACAAGCAGTTTGATATGAATAAGGTTTTAAAACCATGATGCAATTTTCATTAATTCCTTAAGTGATTACAGATACAGGAATGAAGGAAAATTACAAGGTTACAAAAACAAAAGGAAGTTGGACAAAAGAAATACAAGAGAGTGCGGTCCAACTTATAAAAAGAGTCCACCAAAAAAATTACAAGGCAGAAGCGGTTCATTGTTGGTGCGATTGCTGACCCTGCTACTGCTGCTGCGGTTGGTTAACTTCTGGATCACGAGCTTGATTTGATGCAGAAGTCTCAGTCTTCAAAGCTCTTCTATTCTTTCTGACCTCTTCAATGGTTCTTTCTTGAGTGGTCACTAATCTTCCCAGAGTGGTTTCTTGAGTTGCAAGCCTAAGATTAGCATCACTGACTGCTCTAGAATTTCCTCTGACTTGTTCAGTCAGGTCATTGATTAGAGTATGGAAGGAGGAATTCAAAGAGTTGAACATGACATGGATATCTCCCTGAACTGCTGCGGTCTCAGAGGAAATAGCTTCTTTCAATGGATCCAGATCAACAGTCACCTTCAAGGAGGTTTTCAGCTCATGAACTGTGGTTTCAAGTTTGGAGTTGAAACCTGTCTTCAAATTGTTCAGGCGGTCGTTGAATTCATCTTGGATTTCATTCAGCTTGGCCTTCACAGCATCAGTCACAATATTTGTCTGAACTGAAATCTCCCCTTTAACTGCATCAATCTCAAAAGATAGATTTGCTTCTAGAGAATCCAAAGGAGTTTTGAGGTCAAGAGCAGACTGCGGTTGAGAGTTGACAGCTTTGAGAATTTAAGCTTGAAGGGAGTCAAGAGCGGTTTTGGAGGAGTTGGAGAGTTTGTTAAGCATCTCCTTCAGCTGAGCGGTTGATATAGTGTCTCTCAAGGATTGAATCTGAATGATTCCATCAGCTAAATCTTTTCAAAATCTTTCAAAACAGGATTCAGCTGAGGATTTAACAATGTTTGCTATATCCTTCTCCCCCTTAATGGCATCAATTCTAAGAGCAAAATGTTTCAATGAATTTCTATGTTCAGTCACTTGGAGGGTTTGGGAGGCAATCAGATGGGCTTGGTTCTCAACAATCTTCTGGAGGGAGTGGTTGGAGGCTTCAAGAGTTGCATTGGATCCAGTTAACTTGATAATGTAGCCTTGGTTGATGAGGAGTTGGTTTTGGATAAGATTGAGAGTGGAAAGACTTTGGGAGTAGTCAGATGGAGGAGGGGCAGTTGAGGTAGAGGGAATATGGGTGAAAGCAGGAGGCAGTTCAGAAAAAGTAGGAGGGGCAGTTTGGGATAATTGAGTGAAAAGGGTTTGGAAGATACGAGAGGCATAAATGGTATAGGAAGAGGTGGTTGAAGTTGAAATGGGTAGTGTTTGAGCTAAGGTAGCTGGGGCAGTTGGAATAAGGGTAGTTAGGATAGGGGCGGTTGGGATTGGGGCGGTTGGTATAGTTTAGGTTAGAAGAGGAGGAATTGAGGAGTTAAGGGGTTAGAGGTTTTAGGAGGTGAATGGGAGGTTGAATGTGATTGTGATTTCTGCGGTTGAGGAGTAGGGGATTTAGGTGGAGGTGTTTAGGCGCGGTTTGAAGGAGGAGGAGTTTGAGCGCGGTTAGATTGAGGAGGGGATGATTGATTTATGGGAGAATGTGATGGTGAAGGAGTTGGATCCCTAAGTCTGGAGGTTGAATGAGCTAGGCCTGCTGATGGCTTGGAGGTCCATTCAGCAATGGCACGAGGTAAAGGATTATCTTGATTTAGAGGGGTGTGGAGATTAGATTGGGATGAGGATTGTGAATGATATTGAGAAGAGGAGGATTTATCAAAATAAGAAGAGGTCTCACCAGGAATTTTGACATGAGTTTGGGCAACACGTTGAAGAAAACGTTTTGTCCCTTTGGTGGGAGTTGTCTTCTTTGCCATCATTTTATATCTCCTCTTTTTGGGATTCTCCCCCTGAGCGGTTTCATCTCTAGGAGACTGAGTAGGGGAAAACGGTTTGGGTGAGGAGGTTTTGGCAAGAGAAAGCCGTTGGTTATGAATGGGTGAAGGTGGTTGGTTTTGAACTGGTGAAGGTGGTTGGTTTTGAATAGGTGAGGAAGGAGGAGTTTTAACTGGAGGTTGAGTTGGAGGTGGAGGTAGTTGGGTTTGAGGAGGAGGTTGCGGTTTGGGTTCAGAGGTAGTTGACTTACCTTTAGCAGCTTTTCTCAATTCTGCCTTTCTCTCCAACTTGTCTAACTTGGCCTTGTAGAAAGCAGCCTTATCCTCTTCAGTTAGATTGGCAGTTGCAGTTTTGACTTTCTTGGCCTTTGATATTAGAGGGGTAATTCCAGCATCTTCCTCTTCTTCTTCAACCTCTTCTTCGGGTTCATCTAACAAATCCATCTTATTCTTCCCTTTAGAACTGGGACCAGCACCAGCGGTTGCAGCACGCGGTTTTGCTGAAGCGGTCTTAGCCTTTTTAGCAGGCGGTTCAATAACCAAATTCTTCTTCCTTGAGACCTTCTTGATTTCTTTTCCAAGTGCTGTGATAGCGGTCTCAGGAGTCATCTCAGCATAGAACTCCATTGGTTGATGAGTATCAGCATCATACAAGAATTTGTATTCAGCATTCCCAAAAGAGTATCTGAAATTATGACAGACTCTAGTGCCAAGAGATTCTTCATTACCCCAATGCACAGATAAGTCAGGAGTGGAAATCCTCAGATCTTCCAAGTGTTGGTAGCTGGCAAAAAGGGCGGTTAGGAGTCTGCAGAAGGGTCTCCATCTCATATCTTCATTCTTCTTCTTGGATTGATAGGTGTCGATGGAATTGCCAAGCTCTCTCATAAGAATCTTGGGCCAGTTGAGCTTGATTCCATTATAAATGGCACAGCAGTACATCCACTGCTGGGAGGTGAAGTTATTGTGGTCCTTGGTTGTTATTTATAGGTAATATTTCAGAATGGGAACAGTTGAAAAGACAGTTTGATTATCCCATAAAAGAAATCATTTCCATTGTTGCACCCTTTCATCTTCTACACCTTAGCCAATGATGGCTGACAAGAGAGCTTTTAATGCTAATGTTCCCTTTGCATTAAATGCATTTAAATTTTTAAATAACGTGGGAAAACATTTGCAAAAATACCCTTATGTCAAAATGTGGACTGAAATGAAAGTAGGAAAACTTACCTGGAGTCCACGTGGCAGTGCAGTTGAAAAAGAATGAATAGTTAGAGATTCAAACCGCATAGCTTCTTTAAAGCTGAGAAAGGTTAGAAACATTTGAAAATTCCAAGTGTTGAAAACGCGGTTGATAGATAAGCGGTCAGAATGCAGCATGCGATTAGAACTACGCGATTTGCTGCAAGTGGTTTGACAGCTTGCGATTTGGATACAAGCGGTTCAACAAAGAGTGGTTTGAGACCTCAACAGGAAATACAACCTAAACTCAACACACAAGTTAGCAAATAAAAAGAATGGAATTATTTAAGTTCAAGCATACCCATTTCTCCTCTGAGGAAGGAAAACCTCTTGGAGTCCAGAGCCTTGGTGAGGATATCAGCAATCTGGTTGTCTGTCCCCACATACTCTAAATGGATATTCCTCTTCTCCACATGATCTTTGAGAAAATGATACTTGATGTCAATATGCTTGGTCTTGGAATGCATTTGGGTTGTTGGAGGAGACCGAAATTGTTGAAGTGTTGTCACACATGATAGGGCAATTTCCTTCTTCAATTCCATAGTCCACCAACCGCGCTTCATCCAAAGGATTTGGCACAAGAACAACTTCCAAGAAGAATGTACTCAGCCTCTGTGGTTGACACTGAAACTGATGCTTGCTTCTTGCTGGCCCAAGCAACTAGCCTATTCCCTAGGAAATGACAAGTACCACTAGTGTTTTTCCTGTCAATAGTACAAGCTGCATAATCTGCATCTGAATAACCTACAAGATCGAAGTTCGAATCTTTGGAATACCAAAATCCAAGGTTAGTGGTTCTAGATAAGTAGCGGATTATACGCTTGAATGCAATTAAATATGCTTCTCTAGGATCTGCTTGATAGCGTGCACATACACAGACACTAAACATGATATCGGGCCTACTAGCAGTTAAATAAAGTAATGAGTCGATCATACCTCGATATAAAGTTTGATCAACCTTCTTACCTTTTAGATCCTTATCTAGATTATTGCCGGTGGCCATAGGAGTATCATATGCTTTTGCATTCTCTAATCCAAACTTCTTTATCAACTCCTTGGTGTATTTGGCTTGGCTGAGAAAAATACCTTCTTCGTATTGCTTGATTTGAAGCCCGAGGAAGAATGTTAATTCTCCCATCATACTCATCTCAAACTTGCTTTTCATTAGCTTTTCGAAACGCTTACAAAGTAACTCAATAGTAGAACCAAAAATGATATCATCAACATATATTTGAACAAGTAAAGTATGATCATTGTATTTGGCAATAATAAGAGTAGTATCAATTTTACCGCGTTTAAATCCTTTTTCTAGTAAAAATTTAGAAAGAGTCTCGTACCATGCCCTTGGAGCTTGCTTAAGTCCATACAAAGCTTTCTGGAGTTTGTAGACATGATTGGGAAATTTTGATTCTTCAAATCCAGGTGGTTGGGCAACATACACGGTCTCATACAGTTCACCGTTGAGGAAAGCACTCTTCACGTCCATTTGATATAACTTGAAACGCTTGAAAGAGGCTTAGGCTAAGAAGATTCTAATAGCTTCCCATCTTACAACTGGAGCAAAGGTTTCATCATAATCGATTCCTTCTTCTTGCCTATATCCTTGTGCAACCAACCTTACTTTATTCCTAGTGATGCTTCCATTCTCGTCCATCTTATTCCTAAACACCCACTTAGTTCCTATCACTCCTTGATCCTGAGGTCTAGGCACCAATGTCCAGACCTTGCATCTTTCAGCTTGGTTGAGTTCTTCTTGCATAGCAACGACCCAACTTGAATCTTGGAGTGTTTCATCAATCTTCTTGGGTTCAACTTGAGATAATAAAGAAGTATGCTCATCATGATTCGATCTCCATGTTTGAACGCCGAAAAACAGATCACCAATTACAGGTTCAAACAAATCTATGTGAAGCAGTTGTAAGCATCTTGAGGTTGATGGAGTGGTCTTGCTGGTAAAAGACGACGCGAATTGCTTACCAAGTTGACAAGCACTGCATTTCTCAGGATGGTGGTCAGCCACTTTGGGTAAACCACAAATGAGGTTTTCCCTTCCAATCTTTGCTAGATACTTGAAGTTCAAGTGGCTCAACCTCTTGTGCTATAGCCAACTATTTTCGCTCACATTTTTAGCTACAAAACAGAGATTAGTAATACTACATGCAGAATCTAAATCAATAATGTAAATATTACTCTTACGAATTCCTGTGAGTAGGGTGACTCCGGAAATGCTATCTTTTATAAAGCAGTTTGATGACGTGAAGTTGCAAAGCATTCCTTTGTCGCAGAATTGAGAAATTGAAAGGAGGTTGTGTTTGAGTCCTTCAACAAGAGAAACCTTCTCAATGGTTAGGTTTCCTCTCCTTATTACACCATACCCAATGGTCTTGCCTTTGTTGTTGTCACCAAAGGTTACAGACGGACCACTTGCTTCAATTACATCTTCTAGTAATGATCTATCTCCAGTCATATGTCTTGAGCAGCCACTGTCAAGATACCATTCATTTTCCTTGGAGTGACCAGCCATTAAGCAGAGGACCTGAAATGTAAACATTAAGGATGAGGTCCCCCTTTATTCCTTGGGTCCTGAAGTTAGCAACCTTTCACGACCCACACCTGTTTGACAAAAGGAGGTTTACTCTTTCTGGCATTTGATGTGAACCACAAAAGGCATTCTGCAGCCTTATGACCTAAACTATTACACACAGAGCATTTATAAAAGCTACAAGCATCATGAGATTTTACTAACTCCTTACTTTTCTTAGGAGTTGCATGCGGTTTGGGAGCAGAGGTTTCAGCTTTGACAAAGGGAGCTGGCTTTAGTTTGACCGCATTTTTCTAGGAACGCTCTTCTTGCTTTTGAAGGCAGGAGGAGTGGTCGAAGAAGAAGGGTGGTCAGCCTTGCAGTTGCCAGCACCACCTGTTCTACCAGAAGCGGTTGGAGCAGGGATGCGGCCAACTCCATAAGCCATTTCCTCTGAAGCTACACTCTCAGAATCCTTTGCTTTCATCTGAGAGTTCTTCCCATATTATTTCGTTGGGTAGACATAATTAAAATTTTGTTGTCCTTTACCCTTAGAATTAGCAAGCTTCCCCTTAGAAATTTCTTTAGTTAGTTTTAAAATTTTCTCATCCTTTTCACAGCAGGATGCACACTTCTCCTCTTCACCAGATCCAAATCCCAGACCATCTTTAATTCCACTGGGTACTTGGGCATCTATAATTTGATCCATGGTGGATTTTGACTTGAGCCACTCATCAATAATCTTTTGGAGATCGTTGATTTGAGTGATCAGGTCATCATTTCGAAGTTGAAGTGCAGCAACCTTAGTTTCAAGGGTGCGGTTTTGATCAGCAAGAGGAGTCATACTTTTGATTTGGTCCTTAAGATTTAAAATTTCAGACCTCATCACAGTTTTCTTCGTCTTATACTGAGAAATTTCATCATGAGCTAAACTTAAATCTTTCTTAACATTAGAGAACTTGTGGATCATCATTTCTGCTTCCTTGAACATTCTTTCATGTTCCATGGGAGAAACCTCTTCCACCACCTTTTTCAAAATTTTTCTCTTTGGAATTGCTTTTGAAGGTGGAGCATTTGTAGGAGGAAAAATAGGACGTGACTACGAACAATTTCCTATCTTAATGCTAGGAGTGAGTTTGACATTATCATCCAATTTAAAATTTGGAATTTTTGCTGAAACCTCTTCTTCCTCCATATCTAGCAACTCGATTGAATCAGTATCTGACACATCGAAAGCATCTGCAATTAAGTAGAGATTAACCTCTTCGGTTTCTACATCACTTCCATCATCAGAGTCTGTTTCAATCCAAGTTGCTAATTCCTTGGAATTCTCTTCCTCCTCAGCAACCATTCCCTTGCGACGAGAAAATTTCGCAGGAAAGGTTTTCTTTTTCATGTATTCGTATTTAGGTTGTGGACACTCAGATGCAAAGTGATCAGGTTTTCTACAGTTGTAGCAAACTAGATCACTCTTTTTCTTTGTATCTGCAACCTTAGAAAATATTGCAGGAGGTTTGCCTTTAGAAAATATTTTTGTGAAAGGTTTTGAGGATTTTCTAAATTTTTGAAATCTTTTCACGAACATGGCAAAATCATCATCATCCATCTCGATGAGTGATGAGGTTGATATGGAAGGATCTGCTGTTTGATTGGATGTGGATGGTTTCTCCTCATGTTCCACGACGGACATGGAAAGCGATTTGGTTTTCCCTTCAATCTCTTCAATATGATTTAACTTAAGCTCATAGACTCTAAGATTTGCATACAAGTTACTTAACGACCAAGTATTCAAAACTTTGGAGTCTTCTAGAGAGGTTGCTTTATTTACCCATCTAGAACCTAAAGCAGCTAGGAAAGTCATATTGATTTCCTTATCAGTTAAAGTTTTGCCAAGAGATCTACAAGCATTAAGTACCTCAACATAGCGGTCGTAGGTTTGACGCAAGATTTCATTGGATTTTCTGTTGAAGTTGTTGTAGGATCTTTCAACAGCATATAATTTGTTTTCTTTGCATTCTTCATCACCTTCGAGGTAGCTCTCTATGGCATCCCACATACGCTGCGAGTTTTAAGATACATCACTTTTTAAAGAGTTGAAACGGGGAGGGTGTAGACACTCCATTCTGAACCAATAATTTATGATTACACTACTATTCGTCTCTCTTTTGTGTTTTGATGAAAGCATATCAGTTTCGTCATGATTTGTTAAGTTTCTAGCTAACCTCGTTAGTTTTGGACCTAACTGACTAAAAGAATAACTGAAGAGGACAAAATGGTCATCCGACTAGTTGTCTCGCACGGGACATACGTGTCTTGCGTGAGACAACCCCTCGGCAGGATGTGCAGAATCACTTTCCTTCTCCGTTTCAAACTCTTTTCTTGATAAATATCATCCAATCCGGGTATCCAATCATGAAAGGGTTCTAGAAGCTTCCTTGGGAGGAGTTCCAATCCACTTGAGTCTCCTAAACTTGGTGATCAAGTCATTCATCCACCTCTTCAACCCCTATAAATACTTGATGACTTTCAGTATTTCAGAGGTACATAATTCTAGGTTGGAGGTCCCCAATTCCCGATCGAAAACACATAACACACACATTTTGTGAGTTTCTCTTCTTGAAAGATTCCTACAAAATCACCCTAAATCACCTAAAGTTTGTTTATCAACCTTGTTGATCAACAAACATCGAAGTTCGAGCCAAGGATTGAGGCAAAGCTCTGTCCGCATCAAGATCCGAATCAAGGATTGAGGCGAAGCTCTGTCCGCATCAAGATTCGACTCTAAACTTGAGTCGAAACTCTGTCTGAATCTCTTCTCAAAAAGGTAATCATCCTTTGACTTTCGTTTCTCTTCTCAATCCCTCTATTGATTTTAGAGTAGTGTAATCCCATCAAAAGGATTAACCTAGAGTCCCTTCAATTCATGAAGGCGATCTCGAAGCATACGGTCCGACATTCCTAATTATAAATTAATTAGGGTTTATTTATTCCTTTTTATTGTTCTTTAGATTGATTAGATTAATAACACCCAATTAGTAAGATCAATCGTCGGATTGGGTGGAATGGATGCTCCTTGACCTACCAATTCCATAACTTAACCCCCGAACCCTCAAATCTCTTTAAAGTCAAAAAGGTTTTTCTTATTGTTTTTCATCAATAAATAATAAGTGGCGACTCCAAGATTTTGGAAAAATTTACGCATCGCTACAGTGGCGACTCCGCTGGGGATAATTAATTAAGAGGGTTAGACTTGCGTTACAATTGAGTGTTATTAATCTTTTCAAATTTCTGTTTAAAATCTAATTTTTCTGAATTTTTTGAAATTTTTCTGCACTGTTTTCGTCAAAAAAATATTTACTGTGCAAATGCTTGTCTAGCGCGAAACATTTGTCCCGCACGAAACTACTGTTAGGCTAAAATGGCCTGTTTGGCGGCGCTAAAAAAAATATCAGGTCATTATCAAAAGTTCATTATCAAAAGTTGACCACATTGAAAAAAAAAACAAAAAAAAAAAAACAAAAAGGGATTTGGTCTAGTTGTTGACTTTTTCTACACGATTTGACCACAAACAAATGAAAAAAAGACCCAGTTGACTGGTACCAAGTTTGACAATTCCAAAAAAAAAAAAACAAAAACAGTTTCAGAAACTTCAAAATAATTTCAGAAAAATCAAATAAATTATTATTTCTATTTTTCTTGTATTAATTTTATTTTGCAGGGTAGAATAAAAAAATTATATTTGAACTATTTACCTGCGTGAGATTGGTTTTTTTATTAAAGTCCGATCCATGGAGAATTCGGGAGTTGTAATTTAAATTAATTTATTCTCTCTCTACTTTTTTTGTGGAACTATGATGGCCTGAGTCTTCCTAATTTGGAAGAAACGTAGGCAATCACTAGTGTGAGGCCACTATCTGTTTTTCTTTTTATTTTCAAAAAAAATCTCTATTTTTTTTCTATCACCTAGATTGACTATCACACACGCGCACTTATATTATATATGTCATTGCACTACATACCCTCTATAAACCCGGGACCCACACTATGGATGGATGACGGTAACCACCTAGTCGCCGGTCTCTCTGAAGTTGGATCATCCCACTTCGCGTATTCAATCCACCTAGATTGTCGTATCGCGGGGAGCCTAGCCTTCTAGCCCTGCATCGCCACATATCATGTAGATTGTCTCTTTAAGAACACTCCGTGACCGGTCGGTTTTGACTCGGTAATTTTTCTTGTCTTTGACCAAAATAAAGTTAATGTAAAATTGACTATCGAGAAAGGATTCAGAAAAGTCCCTTCGAAAATGTCCCTTCGGAATGACCCTTTCGGAAGTCCCTTTATAGAAAAAAAAATCCTTCCGATCAATTTTACGTGGCTTTACTTTACAAAGAATAGTCAATTATCGAGTCCCTAGGTGGTTCGAATTACACATGCCTGCAAGTTTTACCTAGAATGCTAGATAGAAAAACGAATCTCTGTCCGTCCGATCATGAATTTAGGAAATAAAAATAGGAAAAATCCATCTTTTTGAATGGTTGTCTCGTGCGAGACTATCTTGTCTCGCTGTGATGATGTTGCCATTCGCGGGAAAATTCGATTTTTCGTTTATTTGAAAATCAAATAAAATCGGAAAACGGAGTCGCCACGCCATTTTTGTTTTAAGGGCCAAAACTTTGAAAAATGCCCGAGATTAGAGATTTGGGTTCGGAGGTCATGTTACACGCCGGGAAGGACGTTAGTGTGCACTGAATGCCTCGTAAAACGAGTCTTCCAAGCTGAAAATCATTTGTGTGTGTGTGTGTGTGTGTGTGTTTTGGCCAAAATAAGTTGAAACTCAGAAAAGTAAAAATTGGGAATTCTTTATTAGACTTTGTTCAGATTCCATGATTTTTGATGTGATTTTTGGGTAGAGTTTTGGTGCTCAAAAGATTTTTGGAAGTTGAAGAACACTTCTGCCAGAATGAAAAAGGCAGTGGACTCTTGATTTTGAAATGGATTTAAGGGCTTCAAAACTTCATAATCTGAGAAAACTCAGAGAATGAAAGTTGTCCCAAACACCTCAAATAAGATTTCTGTGAAAGAATTTTTCATTTTGGAGGATATTTGAGGACTCAAAACCTTCTGGAAATCTCAGATATGAGATCTGGACTCCCAGAAACTGGTGATCTGACCTTCAAAAGAAAATTTGAAAAAGGGAGTTTTACTCACGTAAAAAATAAAGTAAAAATATGTCTGGAAATCTCTGGATGTTGGCTACAAAAAGTGTTTTGTAGTCAACACAAAATTCCAAGTTTATCTGTGTCCAGAATTTAAGACAATGGACTGGGGTCTTGGAAAATTGCTACTGGACAGCAACTTCTCAAGAAAGGAAAAATGATTTTAAAGGGGGTTTTTGCATCCATGTTTGTCCCCATTTCCCTAGGTTTTGGTTAGTGATCACTTGACATTTTAGTGGTGAATCAACTATACCAAACCATCCTTGGGGTACATTAGGACTAAGCACTTCATTTGCTTGGGAAGGGGAATTTTATCCTTTGAAACCAAGATTTGGTGCTTGAAAATGGTTTTTTAGGGTTTTGAAAATGTGTTTTCTTTGCAAGTAAGTAAGAACACATTGAAGAAAATGTTGATCCTTGTAGAGGATCATCCATGGAGATGAACTTCCATGGTAATCCTCTTGGATCTAGGGTAAGAAGATGAACAAACTACATTTTGTAGTTTGAAAATGCATGCATGGATGAGTGAATTTAGGGTAAGGAGAGGGAGGTTATACCTATCTTCCTTGTGTTTTTGTGTTTGTGTTTGAACTTGAGAGTGAGTGGATTTGATTTGAGTGAGTGAAAGTTGGGAAGATTCAAGAGAAAAAGGTGACAATTCTAGGGAATTCTCACTGTTTTCTCAAGTATTTTCGCCAAATGCTGTGAGTTGTGTTGTTGTTCTTCTTCCTTTTTTTGTGACTGGAGGGCTCAATTTATAGCCCTCTGAAAATGCAAAGGTATCCGCGCGGATGGGGTTGGTGGCGTGCACTGTTCATTAAATGCTGCTCCAGGCTTTGGACACAAGGAATATAATTCAAAAATTCCAACAGAAACTGTTTTTCAACTTGCTGTTTCGAGATTTTCTTAATTCTTTTGCTTTTTGAGATTCCTTTGAAGGTTTATCTTTAAATAGCAATGCCCATTTTGCCCTCACTTTGTTAGAAATGTTAGGAATGTTAGGAATTGTTAGAAAATGTTAGGAATGTTATAACTTTCGTTAATTTTCTAACGAAAATTCTAACAAGCTCAAATTGGAGCACTTACAGTAGCCCCTCGGCGACGGTGCTTTCGAAGGAAGCGGGGTCGTCGATAAGAGTAAGGCTCCATATTTGACAGATGATCGAGTGATCGGGTGGCTGAACCTATTTAATAGGCTACCTACGTATCCTTGAGAGGAATCAAGCGGCCGTAGTTCGGGTCTTTGACCACTGGAGATGATGGCGTTTTAGGTGCCTCGAACCCGATGAGCGAGTTCTCGTAGGTTCTGGCCGGAGAGAAACTCTGCCGGGATAAAGAGATGACCATTTTCTGGTCTCGATAGCTATCCGCTCCGCTGGGGATAGGAATGACCCTTTTCGGTCGATGGCTATCCGCTCCTGCCGTGGATAGGAATGACCATCTTCTGGCTCGATGGCCATCCGCCCGTCGGGGGATGATTGCGATTTATCGCTTCCTAGTGTTGTGTGTGATAGCGCCTTAGGTGCCTCGAACCTCGATGATGGCGTCTTCGGTGCCTCGGACCTTGGAGATGGCGTTTTAGGTGCCTCGAACCTTGGAGATGGCATTTTAGGTGCCTCGAACCTTGGAAATGGCATTTTAGGTGCCTCGAACCTCGATGATGGCGTTTTAGGTGCCTCAAACCTCGAAGATGGCGTTTTAGGTGCCTCGAACCTTGAAGATGGCGTTTAGGTGCCTCTCGAACCTTAACGGTGATGATTTCCTTTGATGGTCTGGGATAGTTGGTCCTCTAGTGGACTTCATTTTGAAAGGACTCGGCCTTACGTCTCGCCGCCGAAGGATGACGACCGTGGCCGGTCGAGTGGCCGGACCTAATGATAGGCTACCTACGTATCCCTAGTGGGAATCAAGCCCTTTCGTAGTTCGAAATCTACTCGAGATTCCGTTGGCTTGGCTGGGGATTTTGTTAGCCTCTCTGGGGAAAATCAGACGTATTCGTCGGAGAAATCGGCCCTACGTTTTACTGCCGGGGAATGATTTTGATGAAAGAAACGAGATTCCGTTATCTTTCTCGGGGAAATCGGTCTTACGTTTGATCACAAGCCGCTGATGATTTTGATGAAAGATACGGGATCTCGTTATCTTTCTCAGGGAGATTGGTCTTACGTTTTACTGCCGTTGAATGATTTTGATGAAAGATATGGAATCTCGTTATCTTTCTCGGGAAATTCGGTCTTACGTTTGACTGCCGTTGAATGATTTTGATGAAAGAAACGGGATTCCGTTAACTTTCTCGGGGAGATCGGTCTTACGTCTGATCGCCGTCGATGATTTTGATGAAAGATACTGGATTCCGTTATCTTTCTCAGAAATCCTGGCCTTTACGTTCACCGATCAGTCGTGAATAATTTTGACTGAAAGATACGGGATCCCGTTATCTTTCTCAGAGATCGGTCTTACGTTTGACTGCCGTTGATGATTTTCGATGAAAAGATACGGGATCTCGTTATCTTTCTCGGGTCGCTGTCTTACGTTATATCGCGATGATGATTTTTGATGAAAGATACGGATTCCGTTATCTTTCTGGAGAAATCTGGTCTTACGTTTGACCGTCGTTGATGATTTTGATGAAAGATACGGATCTCGTTATCTTTCTCTCGGGAAGCGATCGGTCTTACGTTTACCGCCTGCTTCAGAATGATTTTGATGAAAGTGGGGCCGACTTTTTGGCTAACTTTGGTTAACTTTGTCAAGTTTGGGACTAAACTCGGCAGAGTCCCATGGATTTTTAAAGGGCAAAAGGGTCATTTTCGACCCTTACAATCCCCGTCCAAGGCGCGGAGAGGGTTGGAGGAGTCGCATTGGTATTAATGAGGGCCAACGCCCTTCTTCTTCCCCCATTCAAACTTTTGAAAATTACGACAGAGAAGAGATAAATTCACAAAATCTGTATCATGGCCAAAGCTGTGCTTGAAAATTCTTCCATTTTTCTTCGATT